>WBMV01005164.1:1391462-1406145 GCA_013396655.1 Campylorhamphus procurvoides | reverse complement strand
TTTTTTTTTTTTTTTTGGTCCCTCAGAGCTAGATTTTCAGAAAGTAGGGATAAATACCTTTGAAAAACTCACCATCTTTGAAGGCCTTACACACAAAGTTAGTAGCTGATATTGAAGATTCCAGAAAAGTTATCTCAGGAGACCCATTTCCTCCTCAGATGCATTATGTGTGGCTCGCTTCTGCTGCTGGACTATTACTTCTGCTGGTATGAGTAATAGGAAGTGTACTTGATTGGAGCATGCTGACCTATGTGCTCTGCTCTGGTGAGCATAATCCACACAGAAACCTATCTGTTCCAGTCAGCACATGTGGACACAGAAATCATCATGAACACTAGCTTGCTGTGTCCTTGATACTCATTTGGTATTTTGTTTGCAAGCAAGCATTTAGTTATGTGTGGACACATGCTTCAGAGCATTTTGGAGGAAGAAAGCTTGTGCTTGTTCAGCACTTTAGTGCCTGCTTAGGCTCTGTCTGTATGGGCTGAGTCCTTCCTAGACAGAGAAGAATGTGCCATTGTGGAGGTGTCATGCCACAAAGATCTCAGGGTCCAGTGTGGCACAACCACAGCTGGCAGATGCTAGTGTCAGGGATAAAGAAACACAAATCTTTTTCATCTTTGCTCCTTGTTCCTTGCCTCATCCTACAAGCCTAATCTTAGAGCACAAAACCTGCCAACACCTTGCAAAATCAAAATTTAAAGCAAAAAGTATTTCTCCTCCAAGCACGACTAAGCAAAATATTTAGGCAACTTGACTTGAGATGTTTACCAAAAGAATAAGTATTTGCTGAGAGAATATATTGAATAACAGGTGGTATTGATCTTAGTATAACATATTCAATTGTTGCATATTGTGCTTTTAAAAACAAACAAGTAAAAACAAATTTAAAATTGTCCTTTTAAAAATGAGAACAAATCACCACTGGCTGTTTGAAAAATGAGCTAGAGGAACATGACAAAATACAGGGAATAACACTAAGCAGGGAGTGCCGAGTCAATGGAGAGGAATTTGAATGTGAGAAACAGTAGCTGAGCATTTAAATAAAATTATAGATGATTAGAGATGGAGTGAGAAAAAAGAATAAACATACACAAAAACAGCATGAATAGCTGCTTGTCAGCATGCAGTCAAAAGAGTATGAATTTCTCCCACACATTTCAGACAAGCCATTTCTCAAACATCAGAAAAAAATAGGACTCTGATATATGTAGAACACATGTAGCCAACCAACTGAACTTAAACTGTAAAGATATAAATCTAACAGATGTCTTAAAACTCTAGAATGATAGAGATTCTACATTTTCCTAGGCAATCTACACCAATATTTGGGATCTTCCAGTTAAAAACCCTCCCTGTAGTCTAGCCCAAATCCTCTTTGCAACAGCTTTCTACATTTTATTCTTATGCCATAGTGAACAATTTTTCTTCCTTCCTTGATCCTACCTCACACATATTGGAAGTACTCAGTCTATACTTAAGATCTGTAATGCTTTTCATATCTCTTACAGGTCATATTCTTTGGACGTTTTTTATGTTGACAATTTTTTTTTCTGGATATTTTTGTTTGAGATGCAATGCCAAAACCTGGCCAGTTTTTTCAGCCAGTGATTTACCAGAGTTGAGGTGAAGGGAAATATTCCTTTAAATTGATGTTTTTACTTCACTGCGTGATGTTTTCCATTTTATGAACCAGTATGACACTTCTGACTCTTGGTCTGCTTGCCATATACTATATCCCCATGAACCTTTTCTGCAGACCTTCTGCCTAGATATCATAAACATTTCATAAGACCCAGTGGCGTTTCATGCTTGACTGAAAGGCAGTGCACCCCAGAACCATGTTCACAGCTGAAACCAGTATGCAACACTTCCAAGAAGAGTGTAATAGTAATCCTACCTCAGCTATATCTTCTCAGTCAAAGAGCTCCCTGGACTGTAGGCCATCATATTTTAGAGCTACAAATGGACTCTTCCACATCAATTTATCCATCAATCCATCACTTTTGGAACTCATTTGTCCTTTTAGTTTCCAAAGTATTCTGTGACAATGAGATCTGCAACTTAGTTATGTATTATATTAAGAATTAATAATGTTTACAGTGCTCTGAGGGCTTGATAGTTTCTGTAAAGGTAGAAGTAATTAATAAGCACTCCTTATTCATTTTACTCAAACCATTTACAATTTTATGGGTCTATATCATATCTCTCTGTATCTTTTCCAAGCATGGAAAGTTTTGGCCTTTTTTCTCCTCCCTTTTACACAAGCTGCTGTTCTTCTCAGTGATGGATTCTCCTTTGTAACATTTTTTAAAAATTTTATAATACCTCTTTTGAGGACATCTTATCAGAACTGTGTGAAGTGTTCAAAAGGAGCACCAAGATGAGTCGACACAAAGATGAATGGTATTTTCTGTTTTGTTCTCCCTATTCCTAGTGATTCTAACATTCTCTTTGTTTTTTTTTTCCTCACCTCCAGTGGTTCCAGACCTCTTTCTGAAAGATAATAGACACCATAGTTTGACACAGCTGTTATATATTTTTAGTTAGAATATTTTATCTCATGTGCATGGTATTATACCTGTCACAATTTAATTTGGTTGCTTTTACTGAAAAGATCTTCAGTATTTTGAGGTCCCTGTGGATTTCTTTGCAGTCAGTTTTACATTTGTCTAGCATGCATAACACTTCATCACCTGAAAATTCTGTTCTTTCACAATTCTTTTCCATGTGGTTCTGACTGCTATACATACCAAATATTCTACCTCAGATTCTCAGAAGGATCCCCACTCACAGTTATTTCTCATTGTAAAATCTGATTATTTAACCTTATTCTTATATCTTATGTATAACTGTGTTATTTAAGTGCCTTTGATAAGAATATTTATGAAAAAAATACCAATCAGATGACAGTTATCTAATTTGCTCCAGAGATCTCTAATAGGTTGGTAAGGCATGACTCCCGAACGGAAGTTCTGCTGACTATCTGTCCATATGTTACATTTATCCATGTATCTACTTGTATAATATTTAAGTATTCAGAAAGAAAGCTGACTGAAAAGATAAATCACATTTATGAGCCAGCAGTATCCAGAATTTCTCTTGGACCCTGTTTTAAGCTTGGTACCACATTTGCCATTGTCCAGACCTCCAGCACTAAGAGGCTGATTTAAACCACAGGTTATGTACCACAGTACTACTGCTCAGCAATTTCATGTTTGAATTTCTCTGCAACGCTGGGTTGATTATCATCTTGTCCTTGTAGCTGAATATGGTTAATTTTATTGTTTGTTCTAAACCCTTTTTTATTAATACTTGAATTGAGACAGTTCTTCAGACTCATCACTCCTAAAGAATGGTGCTAAAAACTGATCTGATCTTCAGTGAAAACCAATGCAAAGAATTAGCTAAGCTCTTTCTGATATGGTTGATCTTTGTTGACAGCTGCTTGTGATCATAGATCAGTTCCACTGATGGTCTGGTGAGCTGCTGCTTTTCAATGTGGTTAAGATGTCTTTGAACAATTAGGTAGGGCTTCAAAAGAGTGGTTTTTGTACTTACTTCAAAAGTTAAAGATTTTATCTTTAACTTCATAGATATTCTTGCATTTTGTTTTGGTTTTTTCCCATCTTTTGAACATGACTACAGTTTTTGAAAGTTATTTCTCTATTTTAGGACCTTTCTTCACAGTTGAATCACAATAATGTTGCTTTTGTTTTAAATGCTTTGGATGTCTTCCTAATAAAAGGAATTCAATGACACTTTACCTATACCATGATGTTTTTATGAATTCTCCAATCCAATGCAAACATATTTTATCTTAATCTTTCAATATTTCATTTTTTTTCTCAAAATTTGAACGTTACCATTGAAGAAGTCTCATCTCATTTTCTCACTAACCTTTACCATCTCAAGATGGGTTATTCCCTTCTGCTGGTAATCTTAATAGCATGACAGCAGATAATTGAAGCCTGTCATTATTAGAATTTTTGACCTCACTAATTTCTTCAGCAGCTTGTGATAATTGTCACCATCCCGGTAATCTGATAAACTGCAGCTCTAATATTATACTTTGCCTTTTTAGGAATATAATTCACAGAGGTTCATGTACACACAGGTTCTGATAGCATCCTTACCTTATTCTTCTGTATGATGTTTTTAATTACTAATGCCTGGGTGCCATCACACAGCATAATTTCACATTTCCAAACTTGAAATATGCCTTGTGTCAAGAAGATGGAACCGGGCTCTTCTCAGTTATGCCAGGCAATAGGACAAGAGGCATTGGGCACCACTTGAATAGGAGGAAGAACTTCTTTACTGTGAGGGTGACCATGCACTGGAACAAGTTGCCCAGAGAGTTTGCAGAGTCTCCCTCACTGGAGATATTCAACGACTGTCTGGACACAATCCTGTGCTATATGCTTTGGGATGACCCTGTTTGAGCAGGGAGGCTGGACCAGATGACCCACTGTGGTCCTTTGCAACCTTACCCATTCTGTGATCCTTTTTGTAGATTACTCTTTGAATTCATCAAAATAATTTTAAAGTCTCATGCTGGCCTTCTCTGTGCTTGCAGATCATTCAGCTTGAAATCATCTATAAATTTAACAAACACACCCAGTTATGAATGAACGTATTTAATGGTATTGGACCAGAACAGAGTCTTAATATATTGACAGTAAACCACTGATAGAGTCTCTTTGCATGTGGTTTTCTAATCCTGTTAGCTTGCTTGTGAATTAGAATGCCACAAAAGAAAACATAAAAAGCCTTCCTGAAATCCTGCTAGATTCCAATTCTCTTTTTCTTGAGGTCTATAACTCATTAAGAAGGCAATGAAGTGACCTGTCATTATTTGTACTTGGCAGGTATATGTTGGCTTTTACATATGGTTCACATGGTTTTCAGAACTATTCTCTAATATCTATACTGCTTAATAGAATATGATTACTAAGTGTAGTTCAAGGAGATGTATTACAGGTGAAGCAAATGACAGAATTAATACACCTAAGAGGCAGGTGCTTGGACAATAAATTTTGAGTAGCCAATTAAATATCACATATTAAGTTAGCTTGTAGGAAGTATCAGAAAAGTGTGCCAAGCCAATGAATGAAAAATGATGATTTGCTCTCCAACCTTTTCTTTAACCTGTTGAAAAAATACAATTAGTAAAAATTGTAAGGTAAGAACAATTTGAGCAAGAGTCAAGATTAACTCCTGTATGGACCAAATATCCTGTCCTAAAATACCTTCTGTGAATCTCAGCTCAGTTCAGTTTCATTAGCATAAACTTCATTCACTCAAGTAGTGTCAAAATGGAGAACAGAGAGCCAGTGGGTCAGCACCAGAGCAGATCAGTCCTGCTCATTACCTCTGTTTGAGGTTTGGTTCCCTGAGAATATCTGTCATTACTGTCCAATTCTAACTTGAACAAAGGATGCTGAAATATGTTGCTACTGATGTAACTGTCCACTTTTATTGCTCAACACTATTTATGACATCATTTCTTAACCTTCTGACTCTTGATCTTTTAGTGTCTATCTTTCTTAAGCATTCATGGATTTTGAACACTGAAATAGGAGCAGCCTTGTGTAAATCTTTTCTGTCACATTTGTTGTACAGTTTCTTTTATCCAGATTTGTGTTGTGCTTTGTACCTCCCAATTTGTACCTTTAGTTTATTGTCATTGACTTTATTTTAATCAATGTATCCTTTATTTTAGACATCTAGTTCAAATTAGGCATGCCATGTACTGTCATCCAAGAAGCAAACCTAATTTGCAAATGCAAACTGAATTTAGCTTTAATGTAGTGGCAATCACCTATCTATCTATCTGAATAAATATCTCATCTCTTTGCTTTTCTAGAGTTTTTGCCTCACTTCCTAAGCAAGCAGAATTTACTTTGTTGCATGTTCTATCAGTCCAAGTCTTGCGATAGCTTTGGAATCTTGATGAAAATTTCAACCGATTTTGACAGTGCTTAAGTTGCAGCGTTACAACATTCCCACAAGCTGAGTGGAGCCAGGCAGAGTGTAGAAACCCAATTAATCTCCCACTGAGGGCAGAGCTGCACCTAAGTTCATTTATATGGATATGCTCTGTCTTAGACAATGCAGACTAGCTCATTAGCTGCCTATCACCAGTTTTCTTCAGGCTGTGCACTATTTAATTTTTCTTTCAGTTCACTTGTAATCCTTCTTTATATGAAACAATAATTTTATGCTGATCACGATTTGTATTTAGTTAATTTATATATTGCATTTCTACAGCTTCTTGCTCTTAGTACTTTTTATTATTCCTGAAATTCAGCTTTCTTTTTTCTTTTGTTTTCATGGCTTGTTCTCTCTTGAAATATTTGCATTTGTTCCTTGATGTTGAGTAATATTTTGCAAGTTTGCTGGTGAAATCAGAATCTCTCAAACAAAATTTAAAAGGTTACTATTGTCCTGAAATATAGAACTTGATTTACATACAGACACATACACATATCTAAATAAGCTTATGAAAAGAGCTGCTTCGTTTTTTTTAATAGAAATGATCTTCTTATTTCTCGATTTGCTAAGCACTGTTGCTCTGATTAGACCCAGGACCTGGATGCTTTTTTTATGCCTCCTTGCTTTTACTACAAAGCCTAAGAAAATGGTCAGGAAACAGGATATTCTTATTACAAGTCACAAAACCTCAGGAAACATGACTTACTGAATTCTATTGCTTGTTCTTTCTTTCTGGACTTCCTACTTCATTGCCCCCCTTTGTGCTATACTTCTTGCTGTCAGTCTTGCCTGCATTATTTTTAAGCCACTGTACCTTATTGCATCTTTAATTCTGAATCTTTCCTGTGCCTTTTCCCATTCTTTCTCCCATCTTCTCATGAATCTCTCTCATTCCCACTTTCCTTCTCTCCACACTCTTCTGCTTCCCATCCCTTCCCATGCTATATGCACAGAACTGCATGTGTACACAACAGATAAACATATGTGCTTGTCTACTTTTCTCCAGGACTGTCCCCTCACTAGGACATTTCGAGATAAGTTTAGAAATATGCTTCTTATATTTTCATCTGAGAGAATTGGGAATTCTTACATCTTCTCTTTCCTCCCCTCTCTTCCATCTTCAGCAGTCTAGATCCTTTGCCACAATCTACATATGAAAGCAACAGCTGGCAACACTTTTTTTTAAACTTCACTACATCCATAAATAGGAATAGGTTTTATATACTGTGTGGTACTGAACATAATCACTTTATGAATCAGTATGCTAGACCAGGCTAGCGTTTGGCCTCAAATTGCTTATCCAGATGCATTATCCTCTATTCTCTAGAGCACATATTAGGTATAATCAAACCCTTGGAATATATATGCCTCAATTAAATGTTTTCTAAAAGCATGAAGCTCATTGTGTGCATATCTGTATGTGTTTTGTAATAATCAGATTAATCAGGGATGAGAACATGAATTAAATTAACTTTATGTTCACACTACAGGAAGAATATACATTGAAAAGAATCACTGGACTGGATGAAAACTGAATGTGGTAGGAAGATGCAAATTCATTATATAATACTATAAGGAAGTCCTTCATTTTTCCTAATATATTTCATTAAATTAATTATTTTGTTAAGTAAACTTTAGCGGGAGAAGCATACCTTTTTTTTTTTTAACCCAGATAGGCAGGCAAGTAAAAAGGAGAGAATAATTACACAGAATAATGACTTACTTAAAGAAAAGTATGTAAGACAAATTATTTTAAAGTTGCAAATTATGCTGTACTTATTAGTGATCCATGAGGAGGAAATAAAAATATTGCAACTTTTTGGTTTAGTTAAGTTCCCAATGGCACAAATGTCCAAGCTCCGCTCAAAGTTATGTCTTCAATGCAGCCAGATTTCTTCCTTGTTTCCTGTAAGCCAGATGGGTGAACCACAGCCCTCTGATGACTCAGAATGTTTTCTTGGTACATTACAATGGTCACTTCTTGTCACCTCAGTTGCTTCCAGCTACACAACCTTTTTCTTAAAAAAAAGGACTGTATGCTGTCTAACTCTCCTGCCAGAAACCAGTCAGAAGAAGGTGCAGCACTTAAATGGGCAGCCTGGTTTCCAGTCCCCAAGCAGCCTTGCTGGGGACTGAACCACCAGCTCATGTTTTCCACAGAAGTTGCTGTAATCACAAAATAAATATTTCTAGGCCAGAAATTTTTTCTGCCTCCCTGTGAAGATCTGTCACCATGCAACCAGGAGTCAAAACTGAAGGGTGTAAAGGGAAAACAACAGAATAGGTTGAATCTGTGATCAAATGATGACAAGAACCTTCAGGGGAGAAATGCATTGCAAATTATTCCCTTTACTATACTTTATAGTCGTGCACCAGAAAGCACAGAAGGGAATTAGACCTCATGAGAAGTCTAATTAATTATGAGTTTTAATAACTTTGTAAATAAATGAATTATGGGTAAGATAATACACATAGAAGTTTATTTTTATTCCAAAAGGGTAATGAAGCTTTATGTTAATTGGGGAACAGAGCATGAAGATGCAGCTGCTTTTTAGATTGGAATACATATTGACTAAGACTCAGAATTATTCTAGCCCAGGGATTTTCTGTAATATACTGTCAAGGCTAAGATATAAGGATAGTGTAAATATTGCAATTATGCAAATGTGGATTTGATGCAAATATAACTTAATTTAATGTTAAGATTCCACCAAAAATAGGAGGCATATAAATATACACAGTTTAAATATTGTAAACAAGTTGCATTGGATTATAAAATGGCATCAGGATAACCAGTTCATAAAATTTATTTGTAGTGCATAGAAAACCTTTGATATACTTTTTTTGCAGTGACTGACACAGGAGAAAACAATATAGAGTTGACTTAGTGATTCCACCTTTCTCTAAAAGTCAATATGTATGTGCTCTAAAGCCTAGTTTATTCCTTTCCCATTTATGCATCTTTGGATATAAATAAACAAACAACATTGGGAATTGCAATCAGAACTCAGCATCATTTTTTCTCTTCCCAAGTTAATCTCACTCTCATAGATTCAGGCTGTCTTTGTTAATTTCTCTTTAGCCCCGCAGCTCTTGAATTCCTGATTGAACTGTGCCTTGTGCTTAACAGAAGGGATCTAACTTGTAGTTTAAGATTTAGAAATCAAGGTCTTCTGCTTCCTTGGTGAGTTTCTACCCATCTGGCTATTATGGTCACAGAGATTCTAGGGAGTCTTAATGTGCCTGAAACTGTCTGAATTTCTCTCAGGCTTCTATGTCTAAGATTTGTTTAATATGGAGTTTATGAAAGTGCAGTTCATCGTGGGAAGTTTTCAGCAAGAATATTAGATGAAGCCACATCAAATCAGTGAATAGACTAAGACTGATGTGTTAAGGAATGCTGGAATATCTATTTGCAGTGAAACACTTTATGATCTGCGACACTGCTTGATTAGCACACATTACATGTGAGATACTTCAGAATTAAAGCAACTTTACCTTCACCTCTGCAAAAAATGAACTCTGTTCAGTGAACCATAAAAGCATTAATTCACTCCAACTTCGAATTATTTTCTCCTAAGAAAAAACAACTGTGAAGCCAGATGGTTCATCCAAAATGCAGCCCAAACACAGAAAAAAATGTCAGTTGTCATAGTGTATGAGGAAAAGTTTAGTAATCAAATCTTACAGCTCTTAGATGTGTAAACAGATGGCAAGGCATCTCAGCAGGTGTTACTACTAGCCCTTTGGCAAGACAAAACCTCTCAGTGGACACTAAACCTACTATCATAACTATTTGAGATAATGCTTCAATATCCTCTACCAAAAAATACCTCCTTTGCTAGGATACTTCATTACACATTTTGGAAGCACAGTCCAGTAGCTAAGAGAAATTTTTCTGAATTTTGGATTTCTCAAAGCCATAATCACAACTGAGAAACAATTAAAAAAGAATTTGACCATCAAGTTGTAACAGAAGACTTCATTCAAAACATCTCACTGTTTCCACATAATCTAAAAGGCAATGAATAAATAAAGATGCTGCTTCAAACTCTGCTGGTTATGTTGAGAACGTTAGCCAGAGAATGAAAGCAAGACCCAAAACCCTCTCCCCTAAAAATGTATTTTATGCTTCAAATTTACATGAAATGGATCAAAAGGATTTTCATCCTTATCTTTGTTATATGGAAGCATACCTGCACTTTTTACACTGTATATGGTTTAGCTCTGAGTTTCCATGTTTCCTGGACACAAGATTATAGATTGTGTGAGGAATTACCTTGTTTTAAAAATCTCTGTCATTTTCATTGAATCTTTTCTTATCTATATAAACCAAAAAGTCAGTTTACACTAATTTTGCCCCAGGGTTTTTATTTAGTAAGCTTTATTATAAGTTATTATAACATGCAATTATCATTTATATTTAACAGAGAACTATTCCATTTTGTCAAAGTCAGGCAACATCATGTTCTTGTTCTTCTTTTACGCAATGAAACTCAAATTAGATATGAGTTCCAGTTTATCCTGTTGGATGAACAACAGCAGCAGTGTGTTGTGAAGTGACCTTTACAGGTATCTTGGTCACATTGATCCAAAGTTCTCATATGCAATGGCCAGTCACTGGCTCAAAGGACTTCCCTCTGCAAGTACTCTACTGAAGGCACCTTCTGCTAGGTCAGGTGGGACTACCTGATCTGTGCTGGCAGCTTTTATCAGTACCAGAGACACTGTCCACAAGACTGGTTATATAATTGGTCAAAGTTTGGGTGTATTTGCCCATATCATTAATTGGTTACATTATAAACTACCTGATGAGAAAACCACAACAATATACAGATTAGGGTCTTCCACCCACAAACGGGTCACAAGGTCATTCATACATGAACGCAACAGTGCCCATTTTTTCTGGTCTGCCTTACGTATGGAACAAAAGTTATGAAAATGCATTAAGATAGAATAAGATTTCAGCTATTAGGCCATTGTCCAAAAATAAGCAACTCTCTCTCCCAAAAACCAAAACATTAGGCAATTTACCCTTACTTGGAATTTCTGAAACTGGAGAGGTGGAAGACAGACAAGCAAATTTTGCATAACCCATGTAATTGTCTTTTATGAGGAAATGAGTGCCTCTGTGGATGAGGTAAAAGCAAAGGCCTAATATTTACCTTGATTTCAGCTAGAGTATCCACATGGGTTCTCATGGCATCCCTCCAGCCAAATGCAAATGTAACTGGGAGGTAGGTATATATGGCATATAATTAAATGGACTGGACTGTCAGGGTCAAAAGGGTTGCAATCTGTAGTTTGAAATCTTACTGGCAGAGACGTAGGTTCCTTAAGGAACTTTTTAGGGCTTATGTTGTTTAACATACTCAGTGAGTATGTTATGTTGGTGAGTTGGAATGCACCCTCAGCAAGTGCATGATGTGAAACCAGGGAAGCAACTGATGTGCTGGAGAGCAGGGTTGCTGTGTGAGGACACCTTGCATTAGCCAGAGAATGGACTGACAGGACAGAGTCTTGCACTCAGGACTCCCCATGAACCTGTATAGTCTGGGGACTGACTAATGAGATGGCAACTCTGCAAAAAGGGACATGTAGGTCCCAGTAAGAGCTGGAACAAGGGTCAACACTGCAGCTTTGTTATAATTAAGGCTAATCACATGTCAGGCTACATTAACAAGCATACAGCAAGCAGGTAAAGGGAAATGATTATTCTCCTCTACTTAGCATTTGTAAGTCCACATAGGCAATACTATGTCCAGCTTGGGCTCCTAAGTATTCAAGGTACTTAGAAGATGAACAGTATTCATAAGGTAACCAAGTTGGTTCCAGAGGTTTGAGCATGTGACATAAGGAGAGGCTAAAGGAACTCAGATTCTCTATCTTAAAGTATAGAAGATTGAGAGCACAGAATCCCAATGCTTCACTGAATGAGGGGGTGGTTATTAAGAGGGCTTTTTTGGAGGTGAATAGGGAACGGACAAGAGAGAATGGCCATTGACCCTGGCTCGATGCTAGGTGTCTCCAAGCCTCTCTATTCCTTCCCTCCTGAACTGGACAGGGGAGGGAAAATATAACGGAATCTCATGCACTGATCTAAAGACGGGGAGAGATCCCTCACTGATTACTGTCAAGGGCAGAACAGACCCAGCCTGGAGAAATTAACTGCATTTATTACCACTCAAAATCAAAGTAGGATAATGAGAAGTAAAATTAATCTTAAAAACACCTTTCCTGGGCTTAACTTTATTCCCAGTTCTCTACCCCCTTCCTGAGAGCAGTGCAGGGGGATAGGGAATGGGGGTTATGTCACACTGCTTCTGCTGCTGTTTCCTCCTTAGGGAGAGGAGTCCTTCCTCTGCTCCACCGTGAGTTCTTCCCACAGGTTGCTCTTCTTCATTAACTGCTCCAGCATGGGTCCATTTTTTCAATAGAGGGGCAGTTCTTCAGGAACAAACTGCTCCACTGTGGGTCCCCTGTGGGATGCTAGTAACTCATGCTAGCAAACCTGCTCTAGACTACTCTCGCCCCAGGTCAACAGGTCCAGCCACAAGCCCTGCTCCAGTGTGAGCTTTCCACAGGGTCATAGCTTCCTTTTGGCATACACCTGCTTCAGTGTGTGGTACTCCATGGACTGCAGGGGCATAGCTGCTGCATCATGGTCTTCATCATAGGCTGTAGGGGAATCTCAGCTGCGGCATCTGAAGCGCCTCTTCCTTCTCTTCCTTCACTGACTTTGGTTCTGTAGGGCTGTTCTCTCACATATTCTCACTACTCTCTTCTCTGGCCACAATTACTCCTACGCAGTACATTTTTTTTTCTTTATTTATTTTATTATCACAGAAGTGTTACTACCCTTCATGACTGGCTTGGTCTTGACCAGCGGCAGGTCCATCTTGGAGCTGGCTGGCATTGGCTCTGTTGGACATGTGGGAAGCTTTTAGCAGCTTCTCAGAGAAACCACTCATACAGCCCCCCCCATTACCAAAACCTTGCCACACAAACCCGATACAGGCCATAAGCTGCAAAAAAAGAAATTTTGTTTGGATTAGAAGGAGAAAAAAACCCCCACACTGATTGAATCACAACACAGAAGAAGCCCAAATACAACCAAAAGATTCCAAATTTCCATTGCTGGTTTATGATTTGCAGGTTGCTTTTCTATTTCTTAATTTTTGAATACTCGGTAAAATTATATTAGTGACAAGACTATCAGTGTTCATAGTAAAGTACCAAGATGCAAAGTTAAGCTGCTCTTGCTCTATTTCAATATTTGTAGCACAGTGAGAATGGAATATCATCTTTGAACCTGATTCCCGCATCTCCTGGGAAGCGGAGAATGTTGATTTTCTGAGTTTGATACTTCTAGGGGAAGTACAGTCACCAGTAGGCTGTTGTGCAGAAGTAGAGCTGACAGGTGTGTTCCTTGCACTTTGCTGCCCATGAGCTTTGCAGTTTTACCCAAATCCTCTATAAATGGGCTGAACGCAGCTGCACGGCTAGGTGGAGTTTAAGCCTCTTCCACTTTGTGTTTAAAGTAAAACAAAGCTGAGGTTGTAGCTAAGCTTAAGGTGAGAGCACTTCTGCACATTTGTAGAGACCCAAACCCTGTGTTTGGTTGTCTGACATGAAGGTTTCAATTGATCTCTGCTATACTTCAGAGTTAAGATGCTCTTTGGCACTTGGCTGTTTGAACTGTCCTCTGACACTTGAGGTGTTTCCAGTTTATTAACCAAAACCCAAATGCAATTGATGGAGTTTGAATTTGTTCTCATGTTGCTTTGGAAAAAGAAGTCTTATTGATGAAATCAATGTCCATGTTTTAAAAGAAGACATTACTGCATATGAGTTGATGTCTGACTTGAGAAAGTGTGACACTCAGCATGGAGTGTAATCTGACTTGGAACTTTGTCTGAAACCACCAGTCTCATCTCCACTAAGAAGTGATGCTATTACAAGCCAGAGCAGGACAGATTGTTTTCATGTTACTGCCATCACTTAAGCATTTTTCTCTGTAATGATGTATTCTTTACATTTCCTTACAGGTTTTCCTTAAACAGTGGAAGCTTTTCCTTACGTGTAAGAAAACTCAATTGCATCCTTTCCTTTGGGAAAAACGGAGTACTACCTTTTCACGAACCCAAGCTGCGTACAGAAGGGCACTTTGGGAAAAACTGAGACACTCAGTGCAACCCTGTCTGGAGACACCAGCCCTGCCGGGCCACCCACTGCAGTGCACAGACGGCCTCTTGCCAGTATTTCGAATACAGATTCCCTCTCTGAAAAGGAGTTTCCCCTCCAGGTGTTCAAAACATTAATTTATCCTTTTCTTTGGTGGGCTTAGGAGAACAGCTGGGGACTTGGGTTTGGTTTGCTTTGGTTGCGTTTTGTTTTTTTAAACTGTCAGAGGGCACACCGGGCTGAGCGGGGGCAGATGCCACCTCAAGGGATGGTGGCTGCTCCCACTGGTGCGGGGGCCCCGGTGCCCTCAGGGCAGCCCTGCACATCACCCCCGTGAGCGGCGATCACCGCGGGCCTTTTCCCCCGCAGGGACAAAGGTGGCGCCTGTTCCCGCCGGGCCAGCCCCGCGGCGGGCGCTGCGCCCCAGCCCGCTCTGTGCGGCAGCGCCTCCATCGCTCCTGCCGTGGTTGGGTCAGGCCGGGCCAAGCCGGGCCGCTCCCCG
>WBMV01005164.1:1350146-1390803 GCA_013396655.1 Campylorhamphus procurvoides | reverse complement strand
TGGGACCTGCCGACAACAATGGGAACTCACCCCTGCCCGGCCGTGCCGCCGCAGGGCGCGGGGTCAGCGCGCTCCTGAGCCGACAGAGCTTCGGCGGTGACAGCTAATCTGCTTTTTTTAGCAGAAGCGAGCTGCTGGATGTAGAAAGAAACTGGGTCGTGCGCACGGAAAATGCCTTTAAGGGACAAGTGTTGTCAGACTGACCACCATCACCATGGATGCTGTGAACCAGGTACACCGATGTGTGATGCTTCGACTGTTTTGCATATCTTCTTCCTTAAAAGCTCACAGAAACTGCTGTTTCAAATGTGCATCATTAGTGTCAGTCCTGGATTTAAAAAGTATAGCAATTTTGTTTGGACATATTTTTTTGGTATCTCTGAACCATTGCTTCAA
Organism: Campylorhamphus procurvoides; assembly: GCA_013396655.1. Lineage (NCBI taxonomy): Eukaryota > Metazoa > Chordata > Aves > Passeriformes > Dendrocolaptidae > Campylorhamphus > Campylorhamphus procurvoides. The sequence goes on along the minus strand of WBMV01005164.1, from coordinate 1,390,407 downwards.
AATTATTTCAGGAAGAGAAGTTTTCCAGTTCCTGCAGGATGTGCAGTAGTCCCTCGGGCACCACATGGGCATTGTAGGCAGTGAGCAGAGGAAGGCAAGAAGATGTGTAAAACAACAAAAGTGCAGTGCTCCGAATTTTTTGTAAAATGATGTTTCTGGCAAAGTCTTGCATTCGTTGCGTGTATTTTTACTGTATCTCTTCTCTGGTGAACTCTGATGAACTTGAAGATCTTATTCTCGGAGAAGAAAAACCCACCAAGTCCTGAAATGGCTGTTTACATTCCACTACTCTGTGACATGAAAGATGCCATCGGCGAAAGTACAATGAATACAGTGGAGGTTCAGCCAACCTGCTGGATTTTTTTTAAATTGTACTGCCTACCGTTGGTATCCTTAAAGGCAGTTTTGTTCCTTTCTTTTTGCCTTCTTGTAGAGTATATTTGGGTGCTTTGACTTGTGTTTTGGAAAGAAAGATGCTATTTGGATGCTTTCACTTTTGTTTTGGGGAATTAGTAGTTTAAAGTGTGAGCATGACAACTTTGTTTATGCTCCCTTAATTAAATGTAATTTGAGAGTAGGTATTGTTCAGTTAGTAGAAATACCATTTTGTGATGAAGATGAAGTGATTTTGAGTTGTTCCAATGCTTTAAAAAAGCTGAAATACTGGAAAAGGTAGGAAGCGATTTATAAAGTACAAAGCTAACTATTTTGTCAGTAAGTGAAAAACTAATGATTTTGCAAAAGCATGCTTGAGTAGGTGCTCTAATTCCTGTAAATTTGGGTTTCTCTCTAGCCAAAGCTTAATTGCCATATGCATGTACAGCAATGGAATGCTATTAATTTTCATATGCATGAATACTGCATATTGGAATAACACATAATCATCCTGGTCAATATATGTTTTAGTTTCAATAACTAAAGAATATGGTGTAGAATGAAGCATCAGAAATAAGGTATTTCTTCAGTTTGCTTGAGCCAGAAGCATTTCTTGAATAAGGTCTTGTTGCTTAAAAATACTTTGGTAGCTGTTTTTGATATACACTGTAGTTATGCTTGTGCCTTTTTTTTCTGATCACTGCTACTTTAAATTTGGATTCAGTGTTTAGGTGCGTACTGGTAACATGGAAGTTGTATGCTGTGAAGTACAGTATTTGATAATGTTTTTCTATACACTTGTTTTGGTTTCAACAGTGGGTGTTGAAGTCGATTGTTCTGGGGAATTGATTTAATTTGACAGAGATTTTTAGTGAGTTAATTTGATTTTATGTATTTATGTTTTTGTGTTTGCTACATATAGCTTTGAATATACGTTTTCTTTAAATAGTAAAAGTCACAGCGAACTCCTAGAAGGTATCATGGCTGCAAAATTCAGTACTGAATGTTTTTAATTCAATCTAGATGAAAATTTTAGAGTAAGTCTGCTTTTACTGCAGTTCTGGCCTTTCTTTTTAGCTAGTTTGTTGTATGTATGGAAAATTCATAACTTACAGAAATCACCTGAGTGTTCGCTAATGCCTTATTATCCATTTATATATTTCAGTGCATCTTTTGGAACCTGGTGATCCTCCATTACTGCAGCAGCCTCTGCAAACATCAAAATCTGGTATTCAGCAAATCATTGAGTGTTTTCGATCAGGTATGAAACTATGTCTGACTCTAAAGTTTACTACCTTGTTTAAGGAGTTAATGTATATTTAAATTAGTAAAATAACCAATGTCTGACTTCCCTGCATATTTGCAAACTATTTGTAGATTTTTTTGAATTAGGTGTTCCTTTTAATAAGGGTTTTCATATAAAGTAATGAAGATACAGATCTTTCAAAAACATTAGAAATTAGTTTGTTGTGCTGCTTTGTGTCACTTTTGCTGTTATTAATGAGTTTATCATAAAACTCCTGAAATTAGGGGAAACCGTGACCTTAAACTTCTTAAATTGCATTATCATCTTACTTTTAAGGTGTTTCTTGATTGTTTTGGGGAGTTGCAACGCAGAGCAATGAACCTAAGTATAACAACTGAGCATTTAGAGGAGCACCCCAGAGATGATTGAAAGCTTTAATGTTTTCTGACTGTTTCTACACTTCTAATATGGCAAACAACACATTTTATTTTCACAACCTTTGGTCTTTAGTGCTACATCTACATGTTTCTAGATTTTTCCGCATAGAGCTGTTAAGTATATGAAACGTGTTGCGTATAAATCATTGCTGCTGCGCAATGGGATGCATGTTTAGTCTGAGTCTTGTAAAAGGGTACAGTATTTAAGATGTCCACTAGCATTTCAACAACTTAATGCAAAAACTGAATGTGAGATTATTCATTAGTAGCATTTTTCAGTTTGGCTGAGGTTGCCTGAGGCCTCAGATAAGTGTGACAGGCTTCGCACTTGACAAGCTTCTTTCACTGGAATCTCTACTGGTAATAGAACAAACTAGCTGCAAGTACTTTGTCTCTGGGCTATTTCTAAATTGTCTGACAGGTGTTAAATTGATAGCTTACTTTGACATCTTCAATCATCTGCATCAGGAAAGTTGGACAGAAGGCAAAAGGACTTAGACTAAGATTTTACTGTTTAGTTTTGAACAAGCAACATTTCATTATGGAAAGAGTATTTTGACTCTTGTGGTACAGACATAGAGATTTACGACAGAGTATCGTCCATAATTATTTAAGTAATTTTATCAAAAGCTTCTGTCATCCAAAGCATTAAGGATAACAGGTGAATTTGAATCTATTTTTTTTTCTAAAACAAGAAATTGCTTGCTAAAGGCATTAACTTTGGTAGTTCTAAGAGAGAGGTATTTGTTATGATGGATGTTCTCTACTTTTTTTTTTGTGACTGTGATGTTATTCTAGCATCAATATTTATAAGCATTAACAGAACTGGGCAAGGTATCACCTGCCCCAATTAGATGTAACTGAAAAATAGAGAAAAACTCCTCCTTCAGTAAGCTGAAGGCAGCGTATTCTGGCAGAAGACTGATCACTTGTTGCCACAATCTGCAGTTGGTGAAGAATAAGGAGACGATTTGCTTTTCCTGTGCCTGCTGTGTCCACAAAACCAGTGGATGTTTTAAATTAATTTGCTGTTTTCAGAAATTCCTAAAGCTCTACAGTTTAATGCAGAAGGACCAATTACTTTTTTACACTCACCAGTGAAAAGCTTCATAGTTGTGTAAGGGTGATTTGAAGCCAGAGTGACTACTGCGTCATGTACTGTGACTTCCAGTGTGTCATAAATCCTTTAATCTCATCCAGCAATTTGTAAACTCAGTGATTTATATTGGAAAAAAAAAATCAATGCAGAATAGGAGACTGAAATATCAATACAACAGGACAGAGTGAGGAACCTTTGGGTCCCTTGACTCGGAAGTAGAGGAGAATGCGGTGACTTTTTTTTTTTTTCTTGTGAGAGGGTTTGGTGGCTAGAGCATACATGAACAGCATGGCCGAATTCTGGTTTAGCATGTGCTATCACCAACTTGGAAGCATTTTGTTTGAAATACAGTTAGCTATGTCACAGAAAATTTTTCTACATGGAGCATCTTCAGTTTTGTTCAGATGCGTTTTTGTCAGTGGTTTACTTTATATGTAGAAATTCAAATGTTGGTTGGTGGGATCTAAGTAAACAGTTTGCTTTTGCGGGGAATTCTGTATGATTTTTATTTGTTGCTGTATCTAAATATTTATCCAGTAGTCTGTAAAAATGCAGGTCAAGTGAAGGTGAAGTTAGTAGCAGTCAAAAGAAAGAGCAGTGAGAGGTGGCCTAGGAAGGCAAAGGAGGTGACAGAAACTGGATTATAGCCTCGGGCAGTGGTCAGGTTAGGGTCCCATTTTTAAGCAACTGTTGAAGAAGACAAGGACGCTGCTTTGCTAAAACTCAGTTGTTAAACATTTTGTAGTAGTACTATTCCACCAAGAAATAAGAAGTTTTCTTGGTAAGGCCCATTTGTGTTTAAGAACTATTAGTTATTATGAAGTTTTTAATATTTGAAGGAGTTTCATTCAGTAAATTATTCATGTTTTAAAATGTTTCCACTTTCATAGGATGATGTAAATTAAAAGATGAACAGAAAACCTTCCTTAAGTGTAATATTTCTTTTATTACAGGAACGAAACAACTTAAACATATCTTGTTAAAAGATGTGGACACCATTTTTGAGTGTAAATTGTGTCGAAGTCTCTTCAGAGGATTACCAAATTTAATTACTCATAAAAAGTTTTATTGTCCTCCAAGTCTCCAAATGGATGATAGTAAGTCTTACTAATTCAGATATTTAATGACTTTATATGAAGTTGAAAAACTTATTTTTCTTTATCATTTATACAAACACATCTGAAACAAAAATACAAAAGAAATGGAGTTAAATTTCAGCAATGACATATGTAGATTACTTTCGTGGTATTGAAGAAGCTACAGCACTGACTTTATATGAGTTAATAACTGAAACCCATTATAATGTCATAATTAGATAGCTAGTTTATATGTCCAGCCTTTTAATTGTCAGTCTTAACACTTTCTATTCCTTCTTTTCCTTTTTCTTTCCCCTCTGTCCTTCTTTACTGTGAAAGATACCGAAAGTATGTCAAAAGACTGACAAATTAATCTCACAGAAAAGAGTGGCTCTATTAAGGTGTTTCAGTTTTAGATCATCGTAGCTCTGGTGGACTTCAGCTGGATTCTGCCATGAGTCAATATCCATAATAGTTTCTTGTACTAGGAAAGCACTCACAGTGCTTGTGTCATGGACGCAATCTTTTGGTCTTACTCATAATGAAACACAAACTAAAAGTTTACCCTTTTCTTTAACGACCTGTGGTATAGTATTATTCTCTATTTCCCACTGCTTTGCTTCACCCTGTGCTGCTTTAACATATTCTGTGTGGTCATGCCTAGCTCAAAACCTTTGTTGTAGAAGTTAAATATTATTATTAAAACAAGTGGAAACTGAAACTTAATCTCATTCCAGTGATGACTTTCTGTTGAAGCTGATGAATTTGGAAATGTGTCAACATTGAAAAATGTTTTGTAAAACTTTTTAATTATCTCTTGACTAGATTACTGTAAGCGCAGTGAGGGTTTTTCTTTCCTGATTAATGCCTTTCTGCCTCAATATTTAAAAAATTTGAAACAGATATACTTAGATGATTCTCTTCCCATGTGGTGTCAGCTAGTGCTGTGAAGAAAGTGAAAAGATGAGTACTGTCACCTTCCTTAAGTAAGTGTGCTTGACCAGTTAGAGAGTCACAGAGCTTCTCTGTGAAAAGGGATAACTTGTATTTTCAAGTGAAGATTAGAAGTGCATCTGACTTTAGATTCAATAGTTTCTAAGCAAAATAAGATGACCCTGAGGAAAGACTTCATTTCCAGCTCCTGACATGCTAGCCTTCATTCAATTGGCTGATTAGCTTTCCTATGTTATATGAAGTAACATAAAAGTAACAAACTCACTCTTCACTATGAGAGGTGCAGATAAGGGGAATAATAATACATGCTCTGAATAACACTATATAAATACGTATCATTTAGATGAAATTGTGTATAATTATTATTAAATTAGATGAAAGTTTTTTTCAATAAATAGAAGATAGTGAACAAGAAGCAGGAATAAAAGTTCTGCACCCCATGGTGGAGAATTCCAAAGACTATTCCCTGGTAACTTTATTGAAATACATTCATTTAGTATAGTAAGGAAGTAGTCTTAAAAGATGCTATAAAATAGGGAGGACTTTTAACTCTTGGTAAAAATTATATAGATAGCTCCATTTGAAACAGACTGCAAAAGCTGTTAAAAATTCACTGTTAAAAGTTGGATCTTGAGCAACAGAACAGCATATTTCTTTACTGACCCTCTTTTTATGTATTACTGGGAGTGTGGAAGGAATAACTGAGTAAATGTGGGGTTTTAATTAGCTGTTACCAGGAGTCACATCTTTAAAATTGTCCACAGTGATTTGAACTGTGTCATCTCAGTGCCTCACCTTTTTCCTATAGCACCCTGACTTCTTAGTTATGCCAGTGCAGAAGCTTCATGTATTGTGCCAGGAACTAGATCACTGAACTAATTTGGCATTTAAAAGCAGTATTTTACAGGGCTCAGTAATATTCTGTCTACTTCTGTGTTCCTGCAATGCTCAGGTTACACAGATGTTTCATTCTTTCTAAGGATTGTCCAGAATTCACGGAGAAGAGCCTACTTTCAGAATTAGATTCCTTTCCTGAGAGTGCCTGTTTGCAGCAATAGGAAAATGGGTTTCTGATGGTACTTCAGGCTTAGCTGCACACCTGCAGAACAATCTCAGTTGAATGATGTTATTTTTGCAATCGATACAGATTTTTAAAGGCCAGCTTAATTTCAGGCATACAAAATTTCAGTTCAGGTGGCTTTCACATTAGCGTGCTAGGAGGGTGTATATCCAATATTGGCTTTTAATAGAAAAGCAACTTGATTACTCAAAACCTCTGAGCGTTCAGAGAGTACAAATACAGGATTTGTGCAAATTTGGAGACTGAATTCACACAGTGGTTAAAAGCTACTTTGAAATGTTAATAGTTGGAAATGACCCAATCATTAAAAAATATCTTTTCCTCTTTTCACAGACCTCCCAGATACAAAAGATAAGCAGAGTCAAGCCATAAATGACCTCCTTGAAGCAATATATCCAAGGGTAGATAAGCAAGAATATATAATTACATTGGAACCTATAGAAACTAATCAAAATGCCGTATTTCAATATGTGTCAAGGACTAATAGCCCGGATGAGAACACAGAAAGTAGCCAGACCCTTGATCAAGCTCCAGTACAGATACAGGAACCCAGCAATGAGCAGCCCAAGGCTGTTCCAGCTCCAGCCCCAGTCCCAACTGGGGAGACTGTAGAATTGCTTCCTGCTGCTCCTGTTACAAGCAAGGTGATATCTACTCCTGAAGAACAGCCTCCAGCAGTAAATCCTGAATTGGACTCTCTGGATAATTCTGATTATGGCCACCAGTTGATTTGTTGCCTTTGCAGGAAAGAATTTCATTCAAGACGCAGCGTACGCCGGCACATTCGAAAAGTACACAAAAAGAAGATGGAAGAGCTAAAGAAGTACATAGAAACAAAAAAGAAACCAAACCAGTGCTCTGCAAAAGGACGAAATAAGAATGTTCTGGTAACGTTAGGTAGAAGTTGTCCTGTATGTTATAAATCATTTGCTACAAAAGCCAATGTAAGGAGGCATTTTGATGAAGTTCATAGAGGATTAAGAAGGGATTCCATTACTCCTGATATAGCTACAAAGCCTGGGCAACCTTTGTTCTTGGATACAGTTTCTGCTAAAAAATCTTTTAAGACCCGAAAACAAAAGTCGTCTTCAAAGGCTGAATACAATTTAACTGCATGCAAATGCCTTCTGTGCAAGAGAAAATATAGTTCACAAATAATGCTGAAAAGGCACATGCAAATTGTTCACAAGATAACTCTTTCTGCAAAGAATTCTAAAAGAGAGAAAGGACCCAACAATACTGCCAATGGCACAGAAATAAAAGTTGAACCAGCAGATTCTGTAGAACCTTCACCCCCTTCCATTGCTCTTTCTCTGCAGAATGAATTAAAGGGAACAAATCATTCAAATGAGAAAAAGAACACACCATCAGCTCAGAAAAATAAAGTTAAACAGGACCCTGAAAACCCTAAATCAACTTCTAAATCAACGACTAAATCAACCTGCAAATCAACCACTAAATCAACTTCTAAATCAACCAATGCATCTGCTGCAGGTGGCCAGCAAAAAACTAGGAAGCCAAAACTTTCAGCTGGCTTTGACTTCAAGCAGCTTTACTGTAAACTCTGTAAGCGCCAATTTACTTCTAAACAGAACTTGACAAAGCACATTGAACTACACACAGATGGAAATAATATTTATGTTAAATACTACAGGTGTCCACTCTGCTCTTATGAAACGCGTCGCAAACGTGATGTGATAAGGCATATAACTGTGGTTCATAAAAAGTCACCACGCTACCTTGGCAAAATAACTGCAAGTTTAGAAATTAGAGCAATAAAAAAGCCAATTGATCTTGTTCTAAATAAGGTGACAAAAAGAGGCCCTCAGAGGGATGAAACAAAACAGATTGGTTCAAAACAGGATGTCACCTCTAATTCTCCCAATAAAAAGTATGAAGGAGCTGATGTTGGCATTGAAGTAAAAGTAACAAAAAACTTTTCTCTGCACCGATGCAATAAATGTGGGAAAGCATTTGCCAGAAAAGCTTTTCTTGAACATCATAAGAAAACCCACAAAGTAAATGTATCTCATTCACCTGAAGAAAATAAAACCAAAGGCAGAAGTACAAGATCTAAAGCTGTTGTCTGGTGAGGAAAAAGAAAAAGTGTTTTATCTTTTTTTTTTGTTTGTTTTTTAAACCCCAACAACACCTCTGCATTTCTTTTGCTGTTGTTGATTTATTGCTGAAAACATATTTTCCCATGGATTTTATGGTTTAGTGGCTTACATGCAAAGGTGGATGTCAAATTCGTTTCATATAGTTTGTTTTTAGCATTTTGGAAAAGAGTTAAAATCTAAATTTGTGATTGTAGGAAGATGGAATGTACATTAAGTGTATTGAGTCAAATTGTCTTAAGGCATCTGTTGTAATCAAGCTAATATAAATTTTAAAAGTAGTAATTTTTAAAAATTAACGATAATTTTGTTGGGTTCGAATAACATAACTTGTTAATTAATTAACTTCACTATGACCAGTTGAAGAAGTACTAAAGGTACTACAGTAAAAGCTGTTAACAGAAAAAATGTCTATGTGCTTACTGGAATTGGCATTTGTGAATTTAATTCTTTTTTATTTTAACATATATTGCCTGCACTTTTGTCGACAAAAGTGCATAGAACAGTTTTTTTGAATTTGAATGTAATTTGATTGCTTAATTGCTTTGATTTAAAATCATTATGGGTTAGGTGCCTGCAAACACTTTTGAAATCATCAAATTTACAATTTCATTCTTTTAATGCTTATTTATATAAGTGCAGGTTTGGAAACTTGTTTTCATAAATTTTTTAAAAATCTTCAAGTCTTATCAAAGTTTTTTTTTAAAGCATCAGTGTGTGTAAAAGTCTGGCGAAGAATTTTCTAAACTTCTGCGTATATAGTACTCTGGGAGATTTTTACACTTGAAGGGACTGTATTCATAATTTCTCAGTTTTCCATAGCCTTCACATTAAAGGTGGCCTATATTTAAGGGACCTTTTAAAAAAGAAAATATTTGTGTGCAGACAGTTTGTATTTCAGGGTGCCTGACTGATGCCTGAAGGCTGGGGATTGTACAAAAAACTGTAATGAAGAGAGACATTACATATGATGTAGGGATACTTGTAAACAAGTTTTTAACATCCTTATTCAGAATTATCTTTCTAGCACATTTGGTAAAAAGAAAACCTAGTGTATGTGCCTTGTTCTATATTTCAACTCTGAAATGCTGTTTTCCAGGAGGTAATTTGATTTGAGTTCAGCTTTCCTAGTGAATAATCACCCAGATTATGTTAAATTGTAATGCAGTGCTTTTGTGACTTTCTCACAAATCCTGGCTAAGTGGGACAGAACTTCAAAAATTAACTGAGTTGGATCCTGAATTGTGCTGAATTTAAGAGGAGGAGTGACTTCTGCATTTTGAACAAGAATTAAAAATTTAGTGCTATAATTTATTATGTTGTTTAACTTAAAACAGAATTACATGGGTAAACTCAAAGTATTAATTTATTCCCATTTCTCTTCAGATAGGTTCAAGTGATGTTCGGAAAGTCTGAAGTACATTTGAGTGAAAAAGACTTTAGTTTGTTTAGGAACTGCTAATTCTTGATAATGGTACAATAAGGAGGAAATATTTTTATAAGCTGTTTTTTTTCTTACTATATTAGTAATCATTTGCACTGCCTGTAGGACAGTGCCACCTTCGAGAACACTGAAGTAGTTGAAATGAAATGCACATGCTTCTAAATTAGCAGTTATCACTATGCAGTTGTGGTTTGCCAGTATAGAAAAAACTTTCTGAAATTACAAAAAAGTGCACCAGAGGCAAGTAAATGAACAGCAGCTTTGGAAGAAAGTTTTTGTTCCTCATAAGAAAATCATCTTCAGAAAGCTCATCATGCATACTGGTCCTCCCTGGTAGTGCTAATTGATGCACAGCTCAAACTTTGTGATATTCTGCTTTGCTAGATGTTGTGTTATATACTGTTTTCAATATATTACAAATGAATGTATAAGAGCAAACAATATAGTGTATATTGGCTGAATTGTACTAATTTTTAGTATTTGCCATAACATCAGTTTTTTCACACTGACTAATTTCCCAGTTCTGGGGCATTTTGAATTTCACTGTGCTGAAGGCACTTCAAAGATATTCATTTTGTTTCCATATGTGGTTCATAGGAAAACTTTGTAAACATCTAGGAAGTTTACAAGAATATCCACATTCCTCTATTCTTTATTTTTTTAAAAAGAAAATGATACACAAGCACTTTAATGATAGTTGCAGTTTATTTTTTCAGTTTATTTTTGAAAGATCAACACACTAATGTTAATATGAAGGTAGTGAATATTTGCTGATGTATTATAGACAATCTGTGCACAACCACTTATAATGTTAGCTTATTTCATTAAATGTTAATAACAAGGGAGGATAGTATAGGAGAAACTCAAAATATATTTTCTCTCAAGATCTTAAATGACCACTATGGGTAGCACTTGACTTTGTGTAATTTGGAAAATGCTTTAGATACCTTTTTTAACCTTTTAATCAAGATTGTAGTAAAACAGTTGCATGCCTACCATTATGAAATTCTTGGCAGGTTTTATGCTTCCGTGGGTTTTGTTTTGGGGTTTTTTGTTGGTTTTTGGTTTTATTTTTTACCTTTTAGAAAATACTTTGTTTAGTGATTTGTGACAAATTGTTACAATTTGAAAGGTATTGTACATCAGAAGAAATACCAGTTTTTTATATAGGTTCACTCCCTTGCTTAGGGAGGTGCCTCATGTTCATATATACTTTTTGTATAAAATATATCTAAATGTTGATCACAAGATCAGGAGTAAAAATACTTTTATGGATAGAGAACTATTTGGCCCTGTTAGTGCATTGCACTAAAAATGCTGTGAATGGGAACTGAGATTGTAGCTGTTGCTCAAAGTGTTCTATATTGAATGTACATGCTTTTGTCTGGATAAATGTACTGTATTTGATGGAAAATAAAGCAGACTGGAAATGATTTTTAAGTGGGCATAAAGAAAAAGACGTTGTTTGTAAACTTGGAATATCTGTCCCTCCGTAATCGGAAATTACATTGTTTGCATTTTGTAAAGTTTTATTGGTTGATCACTGAAGCTAGTTGTTTGTAATATTCTGTTGTAATAAATGGTTTTTTTATTAAAAATTTGGCACTTGTGGAGTGAACACTTCACACTGATTATCAACCCTTTTTTACATAGTTTTACCTAGTTTTCCACTGGAAATAACATTGGTGGCCATCTAATGTTCCTGATTTTCATGGTTGGATATAAGAAAAGAACTTCCATAATCATTGTTTATTCTGTTGTAAGACATCAGGCTATTAATGTAACTGCATTTAGGTCATGTTCCTGAATACCTGTGGATTAAGAATGGGAAATTAAAACCCAAGCATAGTGAATAGAGTAACTGTTCATGTCTCAGTTTATCTTTGTGGTTCTGTTCTGGGTAAGTGTGTAATCTGCATCTTGAAATATGTGAAGGCGAAGTTACTCCTATTTCAAAGGTAAGCTTTCTGCTTACCAGCATATTGGATGTGAGTTTTTAATTAAGGTGCAGTCTTGCATCATTGATGGGGCACGTTGGTTTGGCCAAAGACAAATGTAGGTTCTTTAGTGAACCTTGAGAACTGAGTCTTGGTAAAAGAATTTTATTTAGAATGAACGTGAAATACTTAACAGAAAACTTTCGGGATGGTCTAAACATTCTGTATGAAAGTCTGTCCTTGTTTTCTTTTTTTTTTTTTTAGCATGATAAATGTTTTCTAGGGTTTGAAGGGCTAGCTTTTACAGACGTGAAATCTTGCATTATCAGCAAGTGATCACTGATACTGGTGGCACCTGACTTGCTGAAGTCTAATAAAGTGCTGGCATCTGTCTCAGAATCATCTGTTCTTTAATTGTCTCTCAGCTGAGGGTGTTTGGTCTTCCTGGGTTTACTTTTTTGTCTTTATTTTTGGAGTGATTTCTGCTTTTATGTTTTACTCTTTTGCCTGAAATGTTAGATTCCAGGGCTTAAAATCCTTATAGTGTTTGGTCTCCTCAGTTTTATAGGAGAATAAAGAATTCTTTAGTTTAGATAGTTGGTGGCCATTACCACCATTTGTTTTCAATTGGTGTCTGTTGTGACGAACTGCAAGCTACTGTGTGAAGGATTTTTGTGACTGGTCAGGTGATTGAAATACTTTGAAAATAAGGTCAGTTTTGTGTGGTGGCTAGAAGAACTGTGGGCAACTATTTCACATCTTTAGCTTTCAATGAATAGTGAAATACAGTTGGTTAACCACAAGGGTAGACCGCTGTGTGTTTTGGATGAGGAATAAGAAGGGGCCTTCAGCAATTGATCGAGAAGCCCTGGTATTTGGATGGAGAAGCCCTGGGGCTTTCAAGAGTGACTGCTGGCTATGTGTAAAGGTTCTCTGCTCATCTTGAGAGGGGGATCAGAGGGGAAGTGAATGATATTGAATACTCTAGTTCTGTTTTTAGTTCCGTTTTGTGGGGAACTTGCTTCCCAGTATTCCTCAGTTAGAGTCTTGAAGTAGTAATTTCCACAGAATGGAAGGCGATTTGAAAAGTTGGGATTGTTTGGGTTCACTCATCCCTTTGAGGATTGGCAAAATAGTGGTAAGCTTAATAAAAGCATTGTATAATTAGAACCATGTCTCAAGAAGATACAATATCATTGACTTTAGAAGATTTGGTGGGAATGAAGTTGGCCGAAGCCTTTGAGGGCTCATAGACCAGATACATTTTTATCCAAAACAGATGAAACTATGTAATGTTTCTCTGCATTGGCAGGAATGCTCTTGGCATGGTTGTTTTCAAGTCTGAATGGGTGAAGAGCATGTGCTTTCCATCTTGCGCTGTTACTCTTCAGAAGTAGATTTTATGGGTTTTTTTATCTCAGTTATAGGTAGCATCGAGGTTTTCTGTGTCAATAATCGACTGCACAAAATTTATTAGCATGTGGTAATACCAGTAAGTTTTTTGTTTAGATGCTTTCCTGCCATTTCAGTCTTAAAACAACTAGGATTTTTCTGCTCTGTCCTCTCAGCATAAGCCTTTCCAGAGTGATTGCTGATTCAACTCTCTTGGCTGAACTAGATTTGCTCTTTCATATTGCTTATGTGCTTTGAGCCTGGAAGTCAGCTCCTTTATATAAAGTGCAAAACAGTCTGCTTTGATGATCTTTCCACAGCTGTTGATGATACCTAAATCAGTTCAGTGGGCTTAGAGGCAGACCATGCACCAAAAAGCACAGTCCAGAGTTTGCAGCAGGTCTTCTGTATACGTGCTCTTACATTTTCCCCCTCTGTTGCTCAGATACTTTCTTCAGGATGTGGTTTTACAGCTCAGCTTGTGACTTCCTGCAGCAAACAAAGGGATGCTTTGAAGTCACTGTCTTGTGGCAAGGCAGTCAGGTTTAGCTTAGACTGAAATAGATTTGGATGTGCAAAAGCATTGCAATGTTCAACTATCACTCTCTCTGAAGAAACAACTACCTAAGAATGAAAAGGCCTAAAATGGACACCTTTCATCCTTCAAATGTGTAAAGCTGCATTTTCTATCAAAAATACATCCATGATATTGACATATAACAGAATCAATAATTTGTCTCGGATATAAAAGTAGGAAAGGCTTTCCAACTTTATTGAGATATTTCTCTGCATGATGTCATACTGGAAATAGATTAGATGGTGCCTGGGTTCACAGAGCTTAAGATTAGGTATCTGCTATTTCAGAGTACTTGTTCCCATTAGTATAAATGAGGAAAACAAGGTGCATATCTCTGTTGACCTTGCTCAGAACTGAACAGATTGTGACTGGTCTTTTTTATTGAATTTCCATATGTAAATATGGACATTTGCTCTTCAAGGAACACTTGCATATGGTAGACTGCTCTGTGCTACTTAGTAATTTTTTCTGTGTGTATGTGGGAAGTGGGAATGGATAAAGATATAAGGTTTAGCATATGAGTAAGGATGCACGAGATGATCTCTGGTATGCTGACATGGAATTAATTGTGCATGTGTAATACATCAGTATAAAAATGAGGAAGCTAAGGGAATGCTGATGGACCGTGTGGGGAGAATTAAGCAAGATTGAGGTGTATACATCCGTCTTTAATCAATGGAGTTGAGTTGACCAGATCCTTAAGGTGAAGCTCCCCTATTTTCTTTCAAATGCCTACAACAGCAGCCTTCCAATCTCTGATATACTGATGCTATTAGAACACAAAATATTAAAATAGAGGAATAATACCTTGTATTGGAACAGATTCAGACTGTTTAAATTTAAAAACATTGAAAAAATTAATCTCCTTTTGTCCTCTTTGCATGTGGGTATCATTCTCTCTAGTATGGGCAAACTTTCAGGGTCTTTCTAGTTTCAGCCTATTTGCCATCACTGCTGAGGTTTCTCAAAACTCTTCCACTATGACTGTAGATTTTCATTTTGCTGCAAGTCTCTTGCTTCTCTTAGAATTCCAGTAGTGTTATCACAGGCTTCCTTCTTCCCATGTTTGTCCAACAGCCTGGAAGCATTTCCTGGCTGCCCATGTCCAGTTAACCTGAGGGAAGGAGCAGTGCAAGTATCCTTCCTCTTCCTTGCTGAGAGCAATGCCAGTAGTTGTACCATGGTTACCCAGTGTCTTTTTTTTTTTTTCTCTGAATGCAGCCTATACATTACCTGTGTCCTCACAGTTTGGGGACGGAGATGTTGTAGAGAGCCATTTGAAGATGAAGCAGAAAACTGCTTGTCTGGGGCATCTTTGGTGATAAGCCCTGACTACCCTCCTCTCTCTTGATGTTTAAAGCTAGAATTATTTCTAGTAAACCAGAAACACCCTTCTGAGGGAAGTGCCTTGCCTCATGTGATAAGCTGTTGCCAAGGTAAGGCAGTAGGAATAGACTCCCTGTTGCCATATTTACATAAGAGTGCCAAGGTGGACTGTTCTGACATGAGTCTTCCCACAATCTGCGGTTAGGGACATCTTGGGAATGTCATGAGGATTTTGTGGATTTTTTTTTTTGTTTGTTACGTTTGGATGGTGTGTGGTGGTGGTTTTGGCTGGTTGTTTTTTCTTGAGAAAATATTCTGGGCTTTTTGGTATTTATTTTTGTTTGGGTTTTTTTTTTAACTCTTATTAAAGTGATTGATCCATTTTGAGTGTGTTGTGCTGATGATTTCAGAACAGTGGATACCTCGGGTAGATGCACAAACATCTACTTTTAAAGAGTTTTGACTGCAGTATCATTCCTAGAAACTGAAGCCAAGCGTTTGATATTGCAGATTCCTGCAAGTGAAATGGTGGTAGCTGGTATAGAAAGTATGTTGGAAACATGCTTGGAACTACTAACAAATTAGGTATTGTGAAAATGGTCTTCAACACTTAAAAGATTGAAGGGACTGTTTTCTTAAGTGTCAATAATTAAAGCTGAAGCTTAGGCTGGAATCAGTTCAATTTATGAAGGCCATTGTTTTTGCAGTGTAACAACATGCAAACATCTCATAAATTGTACTTCATCTGGTATTTGCTATTCTGAGTTACAGTTTAATTATTTCATGATTCTAACTATGGCATTTGTTTTTGTGCTATTCAGGATGATACTGGAGATATTCCACTTTGCAGAGCTGTTTTTTAGTTTGCAGTTACCTTATTGGGGTGCCATAATAGGATGTTTGTTTTCTCTGTTTTATCTCTCTGTAAATGTTAAGGCAACTAACTGATTGCAGTAATGCAGAGTCAGGTACTCAGTTATATTTTGAGTGAGGCTTTCTTTTAAAAAGAAATGTCATCTTGGAAAAGTATACCAAGAAGCATGGAGGATGCCTCTGAAACTGAATGCTTACATAGCTCTGGATTGTGTAGTGGTAGGAAATGGCCAGCAAAGTATTAGAAGTTTTGGCTTCAAAACAAGACTGGCATCAGACTAAGATACGTCTGCATCTTGAAAAGCAGAACAAAATATTTTTGTATCCTAAAGCTAATCTTCTTATCTCGGTAGGTTGGTTTCTAATGCCTACAACAATGTAACACAGGGCAATGTAATCTAAAAGTCGTAGAATTCCTAATATATTTTAGGGGGTTTGGAGGCAAGGCTTAATATGTGAGTAAGGTTCTCTTAGAAGGAAAGGATAAAACTATCTTTGTTAGCTACAGTAGCACAGCTAAAGGATGATTCATAAAAAATTTATTCCTTTCTAGAAGGTGCTTCCTGTCATTTTTATGTTTCAATTGCTCACCTGTGTAGTTTCCAGTTCAATTTTTAACATTTTACTGTTTGGTTGTGGTTAAGTTATGCTAAATTATTATTTATCTGCTTATTATGTTAACTACTTTAAACACTTATATTTTTTGAAATAGAATTTTTTGTTTGTGGTTTGAAAGCTGCTATGAAACCACTTAGAATTTGATAATGTAGGGTCAGTGATTTTTTTCTGGAGAGTGAGGTGATACAAGTGGGTTTGATTTGGGACCTCAAAATTTGATTATGAAGACTCCTAGAAGGTAAGGCAAGGCAGAGCTGGGAGAGATCCAGGCAGGAACAATGTGGGTCCTCTTATATTTATTCCTTTAAAAGTAGATTAGAGAAACAGTTGCCAGGAGTAATATTTCTCTCCATGCACTAGACACCTGATAAATCGCTTGAGAACTTCTGGCCCTGTCTAGCGCTATTTTCTCACTATTTCTTTGTGCCTGAATCAGAAGTGAAGTGTTTATTTTTCTCCTGTGAGTTTTTTGGTTTTGTTTCCTTTTTTTTCCCCAGGTTAGGTTTGGTGCACTTGAATTGTTTTCTCCATAGTCATTAACTTGTTCTGAGATGGTGAATGGTAAAGTGTAATCAACTTCAAATCATTAAGAAATCCTGGTTTCTTTGCTCTGAAGCCTCTTGCTGCCTGTGGACCTACACTTTCTTTTTGTCTTCGGAGAAAAGATAAATGAGTCAATAACTAAAATTAATCACAGTATCAAGGCAACTATGGCAAGACTCATGAAAGCCTTTGAGGCTGGTGTATTTGTTTGAACTGCCTTATACTAAGTGCATGTGAGAGGAACAGGGTAATTCTTGCCCTGCAGCATTCACGGCCTTAAAAACTAATTTTCACGTCGGCATAAAGAGTGAAAGGCTTTGGGCAAGTGTTTTGTGTGTGGACAGGAAGGGCAGTAGGTTGTTATGAGGCTGTGTCTATACATTGCCATACTGCCACATCCTCTTCCCTGGACCAGGGAGACTTTGGAACAGCAGTTTGAAGACCCTGAGCTATGAAGGAATCTTGCTTTTTAGAGTGGTGGCTGCAAGCAGAGCAACAGAAAATCTTGCTGTGAAGGCAGCTCAGAGTCGGTGAGGAATAAGGTTTTTTAGGTCTGCAGTGGCTGTTGGGGAGGGAGCCTGAATGTGGGTGCGGACCAATAGCAAGGAGACCCTGCAATGCCCGGAACCCGCCTGCACACCTTGGTCCTTTTTTGGGATGGAAAGGGAGAGGTGGGCAGTCGCCGTGCCTCGCCTGAGCTGCTGCTGCTCTGCCTTTCAGAGACGAGGATGAAAATCTGTGTTTCGGTTTGTGTTGTAACTTTTCTAAAAAGGACTTTCTAGTGCTCCCATTCCCTTCCCTGTCCCCGAGCGACCGGGCGCTGCGGGGCTGAGGCGGGCGGACCTGCCGCCAGGTGGCAGCAGGAACCCTGCTATCGTGACAGACCGCGACAAGCGCTTCGGAGACGGCAAATCCACAAGTATTTTTTGTACAGCCTCTTTCGGTAAGCCATCCTTGGAAAAAGAGGTAGATATTCAGAAAGTGCAGGCAGGTTATTGTGGATAAGTCCGCCTTAGCCAAGTCTGTGACATAGGAATGTCATTAATGTGATTTCTGTAAGCAGTTCCTGGGTTATGGCATTTTGAATTCTAGAATGATGTTTGATAAGATGAAGACTTTAAGTTTGCTTAATAGTATTTGGTTTTTGTCCCCATGCCTGTGGGATAGCTGGGGAAATGCATGGTAGCAGGGTTAGGTAGCATCTGCTGAGATACTCTCTCAAAATTAGTCCATCAGGAACCTCAATGTGCTCAAATGCTCAATAGCTTTTAAGCTCAGTGCTGTTATTGAATCCCTTACTGAATATCAAGAGAGGAATTCTACTTTTAAATGTCTTTTATCTCCTCCAAGCTTCATTTAACTTACCTCTACATTTTAAAAGCAAAATGCTGAACACAAAGTTACCTACACCTTTTAAACTGCAGAAACTTTATCTTGGGCATAGGGGAAGACATATAGTAAACAGAAATTTCTCCATTGTTCTGTTATTTAGCATCTGTAAACATATTTTCAGACCTTGAATCCTATTCTGTTCCCACACCTATCATTTGGAAAGGAGAAACATGGGTCATGTCTACAGATAGATTCCATCTCTTTTACGGTTTTGGTAAAGACAACCACCTAAATTCAAGTTTACAAAGCTTCTGCTAAAAGGAAAAGAATACTATTAATTAAAAAGCAGTTAATGTATGTTCCAAATGAGCATTTGTGTGGTTTTGGTGCGTTTTTTGTCTGGTTTTTTTTTTTTTTTTTTTCCCTTCACAATGGAAAATATCTTCGTACCTCTCATATTCTGAGAAGTGACTGCAGGGAATACAATACTCTGTTGGTAGGTGTAATAAGATATATATAGGTTGGTAAACAGTATAGTGACTCTTCTGTGTCTTGGATGATGGCTAAAACCAGTACTGACACATCAGAGCCCCTCATTTTCACAGCTTATAATTCTGCCTGGAAAGAAATTGTTATGTACACTAATTAAAACATATGCAGTGCGCTGGGTTATTCTGTTTGTACACAGTCAGATCAGACCTCTTCAGGACATACGGGGTTTAATGCATGGATGCCAATCAGTTGTCTACGGGCCCATTTGCATGCACAAGCACTCTGTAGCTTTTTGTGTCAGATTTATTGGATCCACACAGTGCGCAGCTTAAATTTAATGTTTATGTGAAACGATGGGTTTGCTGCAAATGAGTGCTCTGCAGTGGTTATATCTGCAATTGTGAACATCCAGAAATCTTGAATGCTTAAATTGCACACCAAAACTTATCACTGCATGGGTACTGTGTAAGTGCATTGAGTCAGTGAAGAGATTGCCTGTCTCACTGGTATCATGATCACCCCAGTTCCCAGTGTCTCCTGTGTTGCCTACTGGGGTGTTCCTGCTGTACCGCAGCCCTTCACTGCCTGCAGCCCCTGCAACTAATTCAATATCTTGGCCAGCTTCCTTAACCCCATGGCCCTTTGTGAGAAGAAGGAAAGATGTGTCATTTGCAATTCCCAGGAATGCCTTTCCTCTTTTGGCCTTCTGTTTACCTCTGCTTCCAGACAGCCCCTTTCAAAGAGATCAGATCTCTTGCTCTTTCTAAGGCTGGGATATTCAATAGCTGAAGCTTCAACTCCATAAAGAGTATATGCTCCAGGCTCTGCAGAGTTTTAGTTGAAGGATCATTCCATCCTCATATCCATCACCCTGTTGTCTCTGTACAGATGTTGCAATTACCGCATACACCTAGTAACTAGGTGTTTTTAACAGACATCTGACAGCATAGGAAGTTATTTGAGTTGCATCAATGTTAGAATGTTGTTTTTCTACCACAGTCTATCTGTTGCTTAAGATGAGTGGAATGCTACCAGTATCAGCATGAACTTTCAGTCTTTTCTGTTCACTTGGGATTTGCAGATATTTCTGTTTTAGCTGAAAGCAGCAGCTGAGTAGTTTCTTATAGCCAAGGTGCCCTGTAGTTTTTAACAAAGATGACAGACTATTCCATTAAATTCTTTCATTTTGTGTCAAGAGAAAAGAGAATTGATATGAGAACAGGCTCTTCTTTTAGGGCTATTGTTTTGACTGGTAATATCAGTGATGGCCAGTTAGAGTCATTAGGGAGAAGCTGTTCATGCAACATACAGAC
Source organism: Campylorhamphus procurvoides (assembly GCA_013396655.1). Taxonomy (NCBI): domain Eukaryota; kingdom Metazoa; phylum Chordata; class Aves; order Passeriformes; family Dendrocolaptidae; genus Campylorhamphus; species Campylorhamphus procurvoides. The sequence goes on along the minus strand of WBMV01005164.1, from coordinate 1,370,175 downwards.
TATTTTGATCTGCAGGGGAAATGAATTAACAGGATGCTCCACCTGCCAAGTTCTCTGTCACAGTTTAATTGCCAGCTGATCTACCAGACTATTCTTAAGGAACACTCAGATTTCAATGATCCCTGAGAGGCCCTGTGGGGTTGGCTTTCCCTCCAGTCACTGTGAGTATGTGAGCCATGGTGAGGTGGACAACAGCACCCATTTTTGTATGTCGTCTCTCATGGAACTCCAAGCAGATAAATCCATGCATGGTGTTGTAGAAGCCATATGCCGTGCTTACCAGTGTAGTTCGTGTTCGCATCTTTCCATCAAAATGCACTTTTAAGTAGATATAATTTGTACTGTAGCATGAGTGCTCGTGATAAGAACTGTTTTGAACACTCTAGCAGTGTGTTTCAAAGAACCCTGGGACCCTCTGAGACTTACTGACCTTCTCGTGAGTTCATACCTCCCTTTTTTCCCCTTCCCAATTTTGTAGGGCCTGCTGCAAGGGAAGACTTCAGATACATGCCAACTTTTCTGTTGACAGAAGTAAGCTGGTTAATATGTACTGCAATTTGTTCATAGAGCAAAAGACCAGGTTGTGTTTATAAGTTGAGACTTCTAACTCCATCAGGTTGTGCTGTAAAATAGCTATGTTAGATCCGCTCAGTCAGGACTATGCAACTTTTATGGCTTTTAAATAATGTTCCAGTGCTAGAAATCTGTATGAGAAGATAGAAGATCATGTGGTATAAACCCATTGTTACCCTTATAAGATGAGAGAATAAAAGAGGGTGATAATTTAGGTAGTTGTCCTGTAATCTTTCTTCAGAAAAATGGCAAGCGGCTACTCTCTGAGATATCGCTTCCTGTGAAGACTAATAGAGGGGTAAATACTGGGCTAGAGATGTCAAGAATAAAGTTCATACCTTTTACATACTGCCTCTGCTATCATGATAACAATGTAAGGGTTTTAGTTCAACCTAGATTTAAACCTTTCCTTGATTTTGTGCTTAGTATTCATATAGATGTAATTTACATTTACCAGGCTAGAAAGGACTGTTATGATCAGGTAATCTGGCCTGAACAGAGGAGGCCATAGACTTTTGCCTAAGCTTGTGCCTAAATTACAGCTATCCCTTTTGGCCACTTCCAATAGGTTACTGAGAAAGATGTCCCGTCACGATTTTAGTATTAACTTTCTGTTGCTCATTCCCTCCCCCTCCCCCTTCTTTTGTTTTATCCCCTGTTACCTGTCTCCTGCTCCTTTTGGCAATTTCTATCATGCTTCATGCAGATGGGGCCCCTTTAATCTTTAGTTAATTGCTTTCCTGTTCTTCTAATAAAGCCCGAAGACTCCTTTTGCAGTAAGGAAAAAGGATTTTGTGTTAATTAGGCTCTGTGCATATGGTTAGAGAAAAAATATTCATGGTTTTCTGTTGTGGGACAGTAGGAGTCTGGAATCTAATCTATGCTGTATGTCAAGGATTCATGAAACATATACCATAATTAATTTCAACTTTTATTTTTCATAGCAGGAGCTATACTCTCATTATAATCTGAGAAATGAGAATTGATCTCTTAATATAGTGACTTAGCTTTAGAAGAAACTGTTTTTTGGCCTCTGATCTGATTATCTGTTTCTTAGGTACCTATTGTCCCTGCCTGCTGCAATAATAAAAAAAAGGTATTTTAAATTACGCACTTTGCTACATGATAGCTACCTATGGGGTCTGAACTGCTGCCTCTTGAATATATTTGAAGTTTACTGATCAACGGTAATGGGAAGCATCTTGCCTGCTTGTCTCCCCGTTCTGTGTTTCAATGACAAGCACATAATGTATCAGAACTCCTAAAGCTGGTCCTAAGTTCCCCATCTAGTCAAGGGAAAAGGTAGGTGGCTTTGACAGTTTTCAGACAGAAATAATCTTTGCCTAAGTTTGGGCTTTTAAACTATCCACAAACTGCAATCAGGCACCTTTTCAGACAGGCAACACAGCCATGTGGTGTTGGGAGATTATTTTACCAAGTGAAAATGGATGTTTAATTGGAGAACAAGACTGCTTGGTGTAACCCACAGGAGTGATGATTGAATTTGATATTCTTTGTATGCTAGGCAAATAAGAGGCTTGTTTTTTCCTTGAAATAATTGTTCTGAGTCTCAGAAAAAAACCCCAAATTCTTGGTGTCATCTTTTCTCATAAATGGGAGCTTGTAGGTATTGCACAGGCAGGCTGGGTTTTTGTAGTGCACAAAAGTTACTTATAAATGCTAGATCCTTATTTTGTCATTTAATTTACATAACCACCATATGGCAACAGTCCATCTACCACATACTGGCTGTAACTAATTTTAACATTATTATTCATCTTTCTTTCAGTAACAGAAGGAAAGAACTTCTGCTGTTTGGAATTGTATACATTACCCAACATATAGTAAAACGGTGTGTTCTCCCTTAGATAAAATGCAGTCTCATCATTGCAGAGCTGAAAACTGGAAAACAGAATACACAGAATTGGAAAACAGGACTAATTCATGAATTATTTCTGTGTCTTTAGTGGCAGTTTGTTTTGGTCAAGGTTTAAAGTTTCTCTGCTTACCCATTGGGAATGTGCTGGTGATGGTCTGTTGAGCAATTTGGGAATAGTTGTCTGAATAGATGGTTAACAATGGAGAAAAATGACTGAAAGCAGGGGAGATGTTGAGCTGAATATTGTCTACCTCTTGGAAAGAGCAGAAGAGAAGCTAGCCAAGATCTAGATTAGCCGACTGATCTATAAGATGTAGTTTCTAAGCAAAGCCATTAAGCCTTGAAAGCTAGCTATTAATCATCCATAAAGGCTTTTGTATCCTCTGTAGAGCATTGCTCAGGGAAAGCAGAAAACAGCCCTGGCATATGCACAGGAAATCGGAGAGTGGAGGCAGCCGCTCTGGACCAAGTACAGCCTATGCTAATCTGGGGAAGGCCGAGAAATGGGAGCACAGCAAGACATGGTTATCTAATCTGTGGAAGAGGCTGGCTAGTCATGATGAAGAGATTGCTTTTAAGGATGCAGGATGTTAACTTTTTTATATTTTGGAAATATGTAGGCAAGCTGAGAATGATCATGCTGCAAGGAACATGTGGAGTTTATCTTTACTCTAAGGCAGGGTCAGTTTTTCAAAGAAGGTTTCTCTGACCTCTTCTTCAGGCAGTACATTCCCACATTTCGTTATTCTTGCCAACAGAGAATATTCCCTTGTCTTAAAGTGGAAACCTTGCTGTTAAAATCTAAACCTGTTACTTTTTCCTCTCTCCTGGAGAGGAATCTGCAGTCTGTCCCTGCAGCAGTGTTTTATGTGCTTAGGGCTGTTAGCATATCTGATGTTCCTTGGATTCAAAATCTCACTGCTCTGTGTTTCCTCCAGAGTCATGTTTCCTAGAATTGTTCTTGCAGCTCACTTCTGCATGCTTTCCAGTTGGCCCAGTTGAATTTTTACTTATTTATTTTTGTATTGCTAGAAGGCAGCAGTACCACAGCTGTGCCTTGTAGGGCAGAGGATTTTTACACACGTTTTGCATTCTGGCTCTAGGGTGCATGAATAATCCTGTTGGTACCTGAAGAAACCTGTCATAGCTTGATGTTGACTTATGTTTGGCTCTTATGTGATATCACTCAAGGTTCCTTTCTACAGAACTGATTTCTAGTCAGCTGTTTTCTATTCTGTATTTGTGTGGTTAATTTGCTCTTATAATATCTTCAGTTTGTCCCTCAGACATGATTTCCTTTTTCTATTTTTTTTTTTTTGGTTCAGATTATTTTGTCCTTTTCAGTACTTTCATTTTCTTCTAGGTTCTTGCCATCTGTAAATTTAATATGCATTCTCTGAATCACGGAGTAAATACTGGAATGTATTGCAGCCAGGACAGACCCCTGGTGAACCCCATGTGACACATCCTTCTGTTCTGATGCTTACTCATATATGGCAATGCTCCAGGAGAGATGCAAACCTACATTCACAGCTTGAGAATATTTTGGCCACAGGATTGTAATTCTTACTTTGTCTTGCCTTTATGTGTTACATTAATTATATTCTATCTAGCTATTTTTGGGAAGCATAGATAATTGTGACATCTAAAAGTATGCAGAAGTTGAAAACTGTGACTTGCTGTGGCATATTGTTTGAGTCTGTTTGCAAAGAACGTATTGGCTGATATACTGGAAGAAAAGGAAAGAAAAACTGTGTTGTACTCCATCCACGCCAACTATAATGTCCCTTTTGAGATACAGTTTATCTTAGCTGGCAGCAAGTCCCACAAACTTAAATGATGATATGCTTTGTGATTAAAAAAATGCCACTGTGACTCTTCTTTTTTAGTGTTGTTGTTTTAATTTCCTTTAAAGTTAAACACTGGAGCTGCACCAACAGAAACTGTTTACCTTAAAACCTTAAGCCATTCTAACTTTTATTTTCTGTGAGGAGATCATAGACATTAGAAGCTACTTTCTAAGAACACTTCTTATTTCCGGGTGAGAATAAAGGAGGAAGAATTAAGGAGAAGTTCAACATTTATGCCATCTGCTTTTTTTTTTTTTTTTTTTAATACAGTTTTGCAAGAAAGACTACTTCTTTTGGGGCGTGATGTGTATTTTATACCATTTCCAATTTCTGCAGAACATTTTTCTTCAACCTTTATCGTCTGTCTTGGGTGTTCTCACATCAGCTCATAAGAGCAATAGCTGCCTCATTGCTCTTGAGCTCAGCATCACAAGAAGTTGATTGACTCAGTTTAGGATAACTAAGTTACCTGGATGATGGGAAGAAAAGACCTTGTGTAGTTCCATTGCTCTGTTTTTATGCTTTTGCTACCAGCAACGTTATGATTCCCAGCTTTCCTTTGTCCTTCATTTCACTTTTGACTGCTCTTTACTTTCCCTCTTCATCCTCTTTTGTTTGTTCTCTTTTGCACCTGTCTTCCCTGCAGGAGGACATTTGGTGTGTGGGGAGGTGAGGAGGCCTGTTACCAGTCAAAATATCTCATATTTTTCCTCTTCCTTCCTTCTTTCACACTTACAGCTCCACTTCTGACAGCAGTGAAGCCTCCCGGTGTGAAAGCCTCCCTCCTTGCTCCCATAGTGGGCACTGCACTGAGGGCAGTCATCTTTCCATCCCTGATAGGACTCTGCATCAGGCAGTCTTTTTTTATATTATATTCTAACTAGACTAAAGTTGGTGGTTCATTTTTTTTTAAACTTCAAACAAAGCAAACTTTATTTGAATAAAAACTAGAAAATTAAGTTTTTTAATTGAGTAAACTTAGAGCTCTTAAGAAAGACAAAAATGAAATAAAAAAAATCACAACAATATCTGCTCTTTCAGGTAAGTCCTTGCTTTAGCCAATTCAGTGACTTGCTGAGTTATAGCAAACTCTATCCAATCTTCTTGTCCCTGGAAAATTTTTGTTGTTCTTCCCTGAGCTAGTGGGCTCCTTGGTGCTCCTTGGCATGTTCTCTTTCCTAGTGATGATTCCGCTGCCTCATCTGTTGCCTTAAGCATCCTGTAAGCACAATAAGCAACTCTCGAAAGAAGACTGAGATTCTTTCCTCTGAAATTCTGGCTGACACTGTGTTTTCCAAAGAAATGACAAGAACTTAGAAGCAGTAAATAGAACAGAATCTGTCCCGCAGTGTTTGAGAAAGAGAGATTGTCTTGAGCATTGATGGTTGCATGGGTAAAGAGTAGATGAAAAGTACATGTATGGTTACAATTCTGTTTTGTTAAAAGGAAACTACTAACAGAACAAGATAAATGAAAAACAAGATTCTGAATGGCACTGCTCAGCTGGGATTTTGAAAGAGGACCCTAATAGTTAAATTAGAGTGTAATTTTACTTAAGTGTCTCCAGTGACTTTAGTATTATTATTTATTTATGCCAGTGCCCACACTTAGCTGAACACTTTCCAAACATTCAGGAAAAGACTTTATCTGGTCTGAGAAATTGCAGTCTAAGGCTAGAGAGAAGTGAGTACATACAGATTATCTATATTTGTTGAAATCCTAATACATCAGGAAGATGATTGCTTATCTGATACTAATGGAAAAAATTGCTTATGATTAATCTATTGTGTAAGAAGAGGGGGTTTTTACCTAGATTAAGAAAGATTTCTTATATTGTAATACAGCTTCACAATTTCATCTGTATTTATAATGTTTTCTATATTAATAAGTCTGTTTTCCTGAAACCTGAGTTATACAAAGATAAGCAATATGCAAGTGTGCAAAATGTATGTCTTAATCTGAAAGTGTAAAGCAAAACAATTATTGCTATGAATTTAAGAGGAATGATTTATCAGGCATATGAGATATTTTAAAAAAGCTAAGGTTGCAGTTGTCCTTTCAAAAAGACTGATGAGCAGGGAGGAAGCTGAGTCAGAGCAAGGTGATGGTGATCTGCATGAAAAGGGGTCTTTCTTGCCATGTCTAGTGTTGAAGCACAGTGTGTGTTGATTCTCTTTTCCTTTTAGTTCTTTGTACTTCACGTTTGAGCCCTTTGCTCCCCCAGAGATATTGCTGAGTTGTGGACTGAAGTAATTTTGCTCATTTGGTCTTATCACTGTTAAAAAAATCTGATGATCTTTTTTTCTTTTTAGCACTTGCATAGAAAGTTTGGCGAGATGAAAAGTGCTTTGCCCATAGTGCTGTACATGTAGGAATATGGCTGTACTTGTTTCAGGGTACCTCCTTCTGTGCAGATCATTGCTTGTCTTCAGTGAGTGCTTTGCACTGCAGACTCTGACCCCTTTTCTCCCTGTCGAACCCTTTGGTAAGTGATGCTCATTCTTGCAAACATGTATTGGTTTCAGAAACAGTTGCCTGACCTAAGTAGTGAGAGATTGCTGCCTTCTTGTCTTTTCCCATATTCATGGGCTTAAACCCAGGAGCTGCGAGAACCTCCTGCACAGTACGAGCTGCAGAATGTCTGTGAGTTGTATGTTTGTAACTTTGTTGGAAGCATGCCTTTTAGGAAAGTAATGTAATCTTAGAGGCTCCAAAAACTTACTGATTTATGATAATCCCAAATTAGTTGTTCCAATGGGCAATAAATGTTCCCTTAATTTGAGTTCCTTTGGCTTGTGATTCTTGTTAGAAGTTAGGTTCTTGCTATACTTCTTTTGGTCTAGTAAGCTAAGGAAACATCCAGACCCTTGTTTTCAAACTGTATTATTAACAAATCCAGCTTCAGATCCTTCTTGATGTTTGTTTATAACATTTCTTGGCTTTCAATATTCTTAAAATACTGACATTGCACTGAGGTTCCAATATTTGCATTAGAATCTCAGCGGACAGAAGATATGGGATTCCCGAAATTCTCTCTCCCCAATCATTACATAAAGAAAAGATATTAACAATTTCTACAACTGTAGGCTCAAAATTAATCCTACAGCAAACATGAGACATTTCATTATGGTTTGACTTTTAATAGTTTTATTTTTTAAATTTTTAAGATGATATGATGACACCTAGGATATTAAAAAAGCATATTAAATTTAAAACCACATCATGTATATTTAAAAACACAAGAGAAGTATCATGAAAATCAAAACCTTTCCCCCCTTTTTTCTAAAAAGATTTATTTAAATTCCACCTCCTTGTGAGAAATGTTGAAATTTCTGATGTAGAATGTCAGGAAAATAAAATTCCAATTAGCTCATCTCAGCTGGGCACTATGCAATCGTCCTACTTGTAACAGATTCATTCTTATTTACACATCTGAAGATCATACTAGCCCTCATAATCACACAGTTATGTTATAAGCTTATTTTTCATTTGCCATTTCCCTTAAAGCAGAGATCTTCTCTAAGTCACTGAATTACAAGATACAGCTTTATTGTATCTGGATATTTGACCTATATTCTTTGTTTGAATGAAACTTAAAACACCACAGCCTTTGTGTGGAGCTGACCCATTCTTATCATTTTGCATGCTGCCAGAGTTTGTACTTTAGCTGCAGTACTTCTTTTGTATTTAGTTCAATAATAAAGGTATTTCATATTGTTGAGCAAAGAATAGAATATGCAACACTGTTTGAAATACTTCTGTTTAGAAATGTATAAATCAAATTTCCATTTGAAATCTGTTTTATATTCAAAAATCTGCAACTGCATGATGAATTAGATAATCTCATAAAGTTTTTTCATCTTATTTTTCTTATAACTATACTTTTTTTGGTGCAAAACTTGTTTTTAAACAAAAGGTCATTCGGCATGATGTAAAATACTTTGTCAAAGCTTGTTATGTCAGTCTAATTTATTTTTTTATTTAAGCTTCTAATCTCCCCCAGTAATGGTATTTGTGTGACAAAATCTGTTATCAATAATTCTTACTGAATGGCATTAATTATGCTACCATACTCTTACTCATGGCAAATGGCATCCCTATCAGCCTTCCATCACTTTGTGAGTGATCAGTATGAGTTTATCCCTTTAGGTCATCCCTTTAACCTTCTTAATATCTAATTAGCTTTTTGCCATTCTTTCTTCTTTCCACATTATACCAATATTTCTTAAAAATCAATGTCAATCTTCTCCCAAACAGTCTTATTTTTTTGAAGAAGCTCAAGGACAAAGCCCTTCTAGCTCCAATGGAATGCTGAGGCCTTATGAACTGTTCACACACATCCCATTCTCAGATGCTGGGAAGTGGTTTGTGCCACAGATGTATTACACCAGGACATACTGTGGGGAGAGGTGTTCCAGGGTTTGACTATAATTTGCATAAACTGGCTATGCTGTAACTTCTGTAAAGTCTAAAAGTGATCTTGGTGAGATCTTACACATTTGCCTCTCATGTCAGTGTAGGCATGTGATTGGCCAGACAGAAGGGAAAGCAGCATGAGAAAGGAATTGCGTTGTAAGTCCCTGAGCCAGGCCCCAAGCTGGGAGACAAGAACTGTCCTATGTCCCAGTTCACTCCTGATATGCCTTTTCCATGGGACATGGAAAGGTAGCATCAAAGGTAACAAAATTTCTGCTTCCTTTTCTGAAAAACAAAGGATGGCATCTATGCTTGTCTGGTAGATATTAAGCAACCCAGCTGAAAGTTTTACAAATAATTTTGCAGCTTTACAAACAGTTTTACAGTTTATAAATCATACAAATGTATATCTATCTCTTCAGTCTGGTCAGGCTTGGGAGCCACAGCCCACTACCTCTGGTCTGGTAGGAAAAGAGGAAAAAACATGCAGTCATTAAATGTGTGTGCATACTTGGAGAATCTGGCAGGCAGTCACTAAATGTGTGTGCACGTTTAGAAGAGCCTGGTAGAGGTCTGTCTTCATGACAAAGGCATGCAGGCACTAGGGGAGAGGAATTTGCTTTACTTTGATGTTTTAATAAACTTTTTGATGCTTTGCAGTGTTGTATTTGATTGTTTTGTTTGACCCACTGCAGCAGGGACTTTTGCTGTGGTAAGATAAGGTATTGTCACTGTCACCTGCAATTTGAGATTGGTAAGAAGATGACACTAAAAAGACACCAGCTAGTTGATTGCCATCTTAGACTCAAGTACCAGAAAGGATAGGTTAATATGTAAAAGCCAAACATTTACAGCACCAGGTCAGCTTGTGGCAGAATACACAATGGTTTTCAAGTTTTCTTACTGTTTTTATGAACTGTTCATATACTGGCTTATTCTTCTCTGGCCAGAGAGACTGGACTCATGACTTGTTAAGACTATGAACAAGACAGTTTGTTAAGTAAAACAAATCCATTTTAGGCATAAATATCTGAATCAATCATAGCATCATTTGTTGCACATGACAGAAAATATGATTTACCAGATAAAGGTTGAATGCTATGGACTTCAGAATGTGCATAAAGTGTTGTTTTTCCAATACCCAGGATTTAAATGTTCAGATCTTCAAATGTTCAGTATTCCTGAATCAAATTATTATTTCAATAAACTGATCCACTTGAAGACAGTGGAAAACAAGCCTTAGGCTGGTTGGCCAAGTTCCTATTGATTTCCCACTGGCATGTTGATATCATCTCCTTCCTCCTGCTCACATAATGTAGTTGCTAAAAACTGTCTTGCTTTCTGTCTTAAGATTGAGTTTGATTTCTCTCAGAGTCTTTTCTAGAAAATGTGTGCAATATTAGCCTTTGTGACTGAACAAAAAATCAAATTTTCTGTATATAAAATTGGATATAATTTCATCTTTGAGTTCACTACCACTAATATTTGTCTGTGAAAGAAATGTGAGATCCTTGTGACACTGTTTTGGGCTGGAAATTTTGAAGGCAACGGTATGCAAGGATATTATTGTCACACAATATTTAAACTGGTTGTATTATACTCTAGTCTTCATCTGCTCATTTTGTATCAGCTCTGGAACTGTGTGTATCATCTGGTTTGGGAGTATGTTCACTGTGATTACATTTGCCATGGGGTTTGCCAAGTCAAATAGAAATTGGCAAAAGCCTTCTCCACCATATGTCCAAAACAAGCAGCCTGCTGCAGTAAGCACTCAGTCACAATGTTGTTTAGATGCTTTTTTTGCTTACAAATCTCATTGGATGGGCTTTCACTCTAGAACTAGTGACTTTTCTCAGAAAGACCCATGGATAGATTTCTGTGTCCATATAGCTGTAAACTATTTTGTAGACCGATTTACCTTAAAAAGAGAGTGAAATTTGAGGCAGCAGCATCTAACTTTATTCCCACTTTCCACAGGCTTCACAATGTACATCTGCAGAACTAGGTCTGTGCTTTGGCATGAACTGTTTTCCATAGCATTCTATTAGCATAGTAAAATGTACAGGTGAATTCATGTTCTCAGCTACTTTTCACCTCTACCTAATTGGTATTTACTACTGCTGACAGTATCTTCTTGGCGTACCAAAGTCCAGAAGCAAAGTAAAAGATTTCTGCCTAACGTGGGGTTTGGTCATTATATAAGGTTCTTGCAGTTACTAAAACTGAGTCATCTAGTTTCATCTAAGAAGTGTATCTGCTGGCCTCCTTCTGTCACTCCAGAGAAGTGGATGTCTCCCATGTGGCCAGTGGTGACTTCCCCCTGGTACCTCCCTAGAATGTGACAAACATTACTAAACACCTTTTACAGTTGGACAGCTGGACCAAGTTCTTGGTGCCTTTACCCAAACATTCCTGCCCAACAGCTGCTTAAACTTGAAGGTTTCTAAATGCCCTTGGAGATCCTCTTCAACTCAGCCTGCAATGCTGCTGGCCTGCCCAATCTTCAGTGGATCCCAAAAGGAGGCAGAAGACCATTCAAAATCCTTTGAAATGAGCCTGCCTGGCACACTGCCAAAACTGTGTCCCTCCTAAGTGATAATTATGTGTAAGGTGTTTCTAGTGTGCCTCTCATACCTTTAGCACTCACCCAGGAGGCAGAAACAGAGGTGGGAGGGTGTAAGGTTCACCAGGCTCACAAGGATTTATCTGTGAAGAGGTAGGATGCAGGGGAGAAGGGATCTCACTACTGTTCAGGAGTCAGTTCTTCCCATTTAGTGGCCTATCCCAAGCTATGGAAGGAGCTCAGATATCTGGCTCTAAACTTCATTCTGGAAGTCAGCCTAAAAGGTGTTGCCACCTTGAAATTCCTTACTGGATCTAACCCTCAAGGAGTAAGAAAAAATACCTGAACAGTTCTTCTATATTTCTAATGATTTCATACATGCCTTTTCAATTGTTCAACCTGTAATGTTGATGGGTAAATGTCAGTGCTGACTGCTCTTATGATTTGGGCCATAAGTCTTGTGAAATATTTGACCATTTGTAAAGACCTGGAAGGTGGATGAAAACCAGGATGCACTAAGTTTCCATTAAAAAAATAAAATAAAAATTGGTTTTTTTCAGTTGGTATAAAAACCTTGAGAATTTGTCTTCAGTTGAAAGCTGAGGCCCTGAAGACAAATATGACTCCAAGTATAACAAATGACCAACATTCCTAATTTCAGTTATTACAACTCTGAGCCCTGACATGATTTTTTGATTGAATTGTAGCTGCAGAACTGAACCTGGTTGAGTTATAGAAAAGTCTGCTGAACATTAGAAGCAGTAAATGGATGGTGTGGGTATCAGACTGATCAGGCTGGAAAACAAGAAATCTCTCAGGTCATTCCAGAATAGATCAATTATTTATTCACCTGGCATTACAAATCACTTAATCATAGATAAATTACTGTACAGAAAACTCTTAAATGAGGCTTTATTGCAATCTTAACAGGTGTGTTAACTTTTTCAACTCTAAGGGAATATTTCAGGGTGATTTTTCAAGGAGTTGGAGTCCACACACAAGTTTTCTTCTTTTCCCCCACACTATTTTACATCATTTTGATTTCCTGCTTCTTTCTACTGAAAAATTCTTTTGTTATATGGAGAACATACAGACACTGTGATACCAAATACAATGCATCAGGTTGGAGTAGTGTTGTTAGTAACACGTATGTCATCAATAGCTGCTAAGAACTGCAAAACATTTGACTTTATAAAAAATTGCTAAGCTCTTCTAGTCTTTATGCAAGCAATTAGTACCAGCAGATTAAAACCTGTTCTTTTAGCAAAGACGTTTCTCAAAGCAAGGCTGTTAATGGATGCAAATGTAATAACCTCGGGCTTATTTTAAGTTTTTAATAAGTCACATGTGTTCTATATACTCATTGAAGGCAGTGCTATTTTGAAGGGGTGATTGTTAAGAAAAAATCCTTAAGCAAACATCAAATGTGTGAAGGAAAAAAAATCTGAATGTCTCTATTAGCTGTTCATTTAATCCCAAAACTAAAATTAACTCCACTGAGAAAAAGCTTTAAAAATTACCCTTATTAACACCATTATCTTCTCTAGAGATTTTAAATTTAATTGTAAAAGCATATTTTTAACTGGCAAATACCAGATTAAATTACTTTTTATTTAGAAAGTGTGTATATGTTTTAGTCTTAACTTCCTTTCATTCAATTAAACTCTTTACATGGATGATGTGACAGCTATTGCAGCTCAGAAGCATTTCAGAATTCCAAAGAAGTGTGCGCTAGTCAAACATTCTTCCACAAGACTGCAGTTATGAGTGTTAAGCATTAAAATCCTGTTTACCCAATAGCTAATTCATGGGATATAGCTGTATTGCACTGAGAAACCTGGAAGGTTTCCCCTTCTGGAAACCTACTCCTGAAGACAGAACAGTAGATTTCTAGAAAATGTGTGTGTGTGTGTGTTGAACACCAGCACCAACTTTCTTTCAATTTCAAGTTGCTCTCTGGAAGGTGTTGTACAAAGCAAGATATTTTCATGGCCCCTGGGGTCTTGCCAGAAAAAAGCCTGTTCAGAATCAGGGTAAAACTGTTTCCAATTAATTTGTGTGTTTGTATTCCCTGTCCCCAGAGTATGTGAGGCTGCAGAGCTCCTGTGTTTTGGCTGTGTGAGTACTAATACATCTGTGCTGACAGTGGTCTAGATTGGGCAGAGAGGCTGGGTTTAGGTGGAAATGGCCAGATAAGGTGCTCATACTGACACAGGCACTTAGGGCTGTGTAATCAAAGCACGTACACAGCCCACCCACACAGAGGCAGCCCTGATACCTGCTGAGACCCTCTTTTGTGACTGTGCTCCCTGCACCAAGAGGAAGAGTGTGCCCCATGCAAGGTCCTGGGTGGTGGTGAAAAGCTGTGAGGTTGTCTTTTTGTCTCCATTCCAAAAGACCCTGGAGCAGAGGTAGCCCTTTCACGGGAAGAAGCATGGCTTTGATCAGTAGCATGTGAGCTGTCTGTACTGAGGTTGTGGAGAGAAACACTGAGGGCAGTGAGGAAAGGGCAAATACATCCAAACCTTCCCACCAGTAAACTGATTTCTGTCACAGGAACAAACCCCCCTTGATTTACTTGTAGTTTGTTTGGATTTTTTGGTCGGTTGGTTGGTTGGTTGGTTTTTGTCAAAAAGGACTCGGCTCCCTATGTTAAGACAGTTGTGGCTGTAGATGTCTAAAGCCAGTGCCACCCGTGCTAGTCCCCTGAGACTCTCTCTGTGGTCTGTGGAGAGTGACTGCTACATTTAGGAGTTAATTTCCCAAACTTTTTAAAGACATCTGTTTCAGGATGAAGTGATTGCTCTGGAGAGGGCTATTTTTCCTCCTGGTCTTTATAAAAAAGGCCATGGTTACTATTAAATGCCTATGTGAACTGATATATGCCTAAACAATGGAGCATGTGAATCTTTGCTCCTGGACTTCCTGGAGGATCACTGTCAGGGTCCAAAATTTGTCACAGATCATGATGCACTTATTCAGCTTAACAGTAAAAAAATTTAGCATGCTCATCAACTGTGACATGCAAAGTCAAACCTGAAAACCACTGGTGTAACTAACTAACACATACTAGTTAGATGTTGTAAACCCATGATTATTCCATAATATGGACAAGCTTGTTCAGTGTGTGCTAAAGCTAGTGAATTTTATTTTTGCTCATTGCTTCATGGGTTTAAAGTTTAAAACAAGAGTCTGTGTTAATATTTTAAAAGCTCATAAATAATAAAGATACCTTAACATAATTAACATATTTTAAGCCAGTCTTATTGTATTTTAAAATGAGCATGATGCATAGCATGTAGTAATGTTAATTTTGTAGAAGTGTAATTTCAGACCTTAGCAAGTGCAGTTTACACTTATACTGGAATACAATGCAACTGCAGGAAAGGTAGGTAATTTTTAAGCCTTTGACTTGTAAATCCATTGAAATAATAATGTTTCTTTCTGATGATCAACAAACTAGTGTTTTTAGAAGCCACTATGTGGTGTTTATATTAATTTTTCCCTGTTATTAGGAAATAGAAGTGACAGAAGGGAATGCAACTACTAACTTGCAGCCATTTCTTCTACGGGCTCTCATCCAACAGTTAGCAATAGCGCTTATGTGGATCTATCCTCGCAAAACTGTTTCCTGACAGAACTGGCAGAAACATGATTTTTATGTTGCTAATATTTTACAACATAATTTTTTTTTTCCTGTTTGAGAATGATTACAAAATTTTAAATTTTTCTGAGAAGCAAAAATAAAGAAAAGAGATGTTTGGGACATCTCAATACATAATTTCCAGGTATCTCTTGGTCTGAAACTGATTAAAATCGTCATTATTTTCTCACTGTTTATTCAGCATTTCTGCAACTGAAGGGGTAATATCCCAAGCAGCAAGGAACTGGGGCAGTTTTACTCAAGCCTCCTGAGCTGCTTGAGCAGAAGACAGAATATCCCTCGCATATGTGTTTGGGCTAATTCTTGAACACACACTCTGACCCAATGAGTATTTTTTGATCAGAAGCAGGAAACACTGCACAAGAGAGAGGGAGAGGAGATGTGTAGAGCACATCATTTGGCACAATAGGAACAGGTCCATGGGGTGGGCACTAAGGGCCCTGTGTTCACACTGTCCTTGGTCTAGAGTTGTCACCTGGGACTAGGACTAGTCTGGTTCTGCAGTGTGGCTGCCAGAAGGAGCTGGTGCATAGCTTGTGTTTTGGCTTGATCTGAAAGTGTTATCCTGTTGGTTTGGTCCAAGACAGCTCTGTGGTTTAATTCAAGGGGTATAAATAGTGGTTAAAAAGAGACTTGTATCAAGATAACAGTCCTAATCCAAGCTAAAATGCAAATATAGACATGTGCAATGAAACCTTTCCTGGAGTATATTTGAAATTAGGACGGTTTCTTGATGTCAGGGAGTGCTGGTTTCAGTCATTGGTTGCCATGAGTCAGAAAGACAATGTCTTCATGTGCTCCTGTCATTGCAAATGAATAGCATAGCTACAGAATTGAAGGAAGGGGTCTGCTCATGAGTTTAAGAGAAACTCATTAGTTTCCCCTCTTGCATATCCCCAACTGTTTATTTTTAAATTACCTTTTATTTTCTTAAAGTGCTGAATAAAAATTAAAAAAAACCCAACAAACAACCCGAAACAAAAAAAACAGTAACAAAGCAACATAATAGCACTTGGGGTAAAAAAAAAAATGGAGGAGAAATATTCTTGTCCAATCCTAAAGAATTTATGTTTATTTCATTCACTATTTCATCATCCTTCAAGTGTTCAAGTGTTTATAAGTTAGTCTGCCCAATATGCTTTAGACTATGGACTTTTTCAGCTATATAATCCCCAGTGGAAATATAAAGATAATATATTCCTAAAGGAATATTTTATTTCTTCAAAGCTCTTGGCTGGATACTTGAATTTATTCTTCTGTTGAGGGAAAGGGCTTCAGTTTGAGTTCAAAAGCTTTTTGCTCCATTTTACCTGTTTGATCAGGCAATGGGCACACATTTTATCTTTTTTAGTAACACTTTTGTGGGCATTGAGAGTTAATATTGAAGAGAAACACAAAGCAATATGGGAGAAGCAGCTAGAAACATTAATGAATACACAAATTTTATGTCAAGTTTTACAGCTTTAGCTGCTATAGTAGTTTTATTTCACATTAAAACAGTTCTATGCCATTCCCAAGTTGTGGAACAGGACCAATGAGGTAGCATTTAAGAACTGGAAATATTTCTGCTGCAGAAGCATCCCTACTCAGTAAGTGTCTGGTACAACACTGACCAAATTATACCACTAATGGTTACCTGTCTTCAGGTCAGACCTAAGCAAGGAAGCACAAGAAAGCAAGAATCATTACCCTTAATACCAATGACATGACAAAGTGGCTTTTAGATACCCTTGGTTATTTCTTTAATACAAGAAAATGCCACTATTGTAACAGTACATCGTAATTAGTCTTTCTTGATTGAACTAATATAATGTATTGTATTGTAATTTAAATAGAGTTTAAATAATGAAGGATTTTATTAAGACCACCTTATCACTGACCAGTGGAGGTGATTTCCAAACCACAGATCCAGAGCAGAATGTTGGATGAATGTTGTGTCATTGTACCCTTAATCTTCCTCCCAGCAACACTGATAGGAAGTTCTCTGTTGTTTCAATTGCATAGAACCTACAGTAAGTATGGTTACACATAAATTTTCTGATTCTCCAGTATACTAAAATAAGTTTTATCTTAGCACACATAAGATAGAATCATGTACATTATTTACAGCTGGTAACAAAATGTGAAACTTTCTTGTGGAACATGCCTTGCATCATTCTAGCTTTTAATTAGTTACAGGGTCTAGCTATCTTAGAGCTTCATTGCATTCTTTCAGCTCTGGCCCTCAAGGGAATACTGGGATAGCTTTGAAGACTGTAACTTCAATCTGACATGGGGCTGTAATAAGTCGCATGGGCCAGCACAGGCCTATAGAGAAAATTTTTGGTGCTGATAAGTTGATGTCCACAGCACATGTGGACACATGGATCACATCAGACTACCTCTAGTTTGGTCTGCTAGTGATTGTAATGTTTTAGGTGCACTCCTGGAGCACAACTTCAGCTTCTAGTTTTCCTTGAGAGGAATCCAGTCCATATTGTGACTGCTATGTCACATTAACCAAAGCACATCGTAAGAAGGGACAACTAGAAGGTTTACTTCAAAAATGTGCTCATGATCCAAGCTGAAATGTTAATGTGAACTCCCCCACAAAATACCAGATGGATGTGAAAAGTCATCATATGCAAATCTTGAGCAGCAGCTCAACTACATCTTGCTCATGTAAAAATCAAGCAGGAAAATACTGAACCCTGACCATTCCTTTTTTCACAGGCAGTTAATTAAAATGATTGCTTAGTTTTGTGACAATTAATTTTTAGGAAAAATCTTGCAGAATTGTTTCCTTCTAATTATATAACTTCTAAATAAATACCCTTTTTTAAAAGTCTTTTTCACTTTTAAATACTTGGCACACAGTTGATTGTCTCTTTAAGATCATTTTGAATATTTGTCAGCAGCTTACTGGGGGAAGAGAAAGGAAACAGGAAGGAATCATTAGTGCTGGAGTATTAGCTACCACCAGAACAGACATAATGAACTGGTGGTATGTGCTCTCAGAACCTGAGCCTGACCTGTCTGCATCTTCCCATGTTCCAGTGGTGGATATACCTCACCTCGCTTCTGTCATCTACACTGCAGACATTTACATCTGAACTGGTTGTCTAGACTCTTTTTATAGTTCATGGAGGGAAAAAGACACTTCTCAGGCATGATTTACATGTTCTATTTAGACGTCTATGGTAATATCAGATGACTCACTGCCTGGAAAGTAGTTATTTCTTTCCATTTCCATATTTTGCTTTTATACAGGGAGCCTAGAGGAATGTTTTACATACAGGAGTTTACATCTTAGATGTTTGAGAATCTATCCTGAAGACCTGTGTATTTTGTCCAAGCAAACTCACCTCTAAAAAGCCAAAAATATATTTACATGATTCTTATAGAACAGTTTCAGAAGGAATGGCTGATAGGGTGTGCTCACCTTTTTATTCTGATATTATGGATCTGGGCACATGAAGTGACACCATAATCTACTTAATATCATTCTTGTGAGTTTACATATCCAATAACCTCAGGCCAAATGCTATCTGCTGCCTGTATGGACACTGTATGGAAGCCATCATTTTAGGGAATTCTCAGAGCTTCGTCAAAAATGGCTTTTCCTGCTACCTGCTGCTTGAGGGTGGGTGTTGTAATATTTTTTTACTTGAAGTGAGTCTTCATTCATGACCTTGATGATTTCTAGAGCTGCCATTCTATTGCTTCTGTAACAAATTATGAAAACAAATGTTTTGCTGTGTAGTGCAATGCCTTGAACTCTAGACGATGGATTAATGGTTTGTTTTCTGGCTGTCTCATAGGCAGTATTAAAATTGACCTTATATCAAGCTTTGAGTATGCTTTTTTATCTAGGGAGTACACAGGCATTTTGCACACTTAGTTTGGAAAACAGTCTTCTGACAAATTCTGCTGTCCACAAAAATGATAGAAATATGACTTAAAGATTAGCTATTTCTATGCATTGCTAACTGAGAGGATTTTACCAACAGCCTAGAAAGTGGCTGGAACAAGGCAAAGCCTGATCAGCTTCACTTGCCATTTTGCAAGTGACATTGTATGCAAATAACTTATTTGGAAGGGTAAATAATTTTTTTTTCCCCCACACATGTAAAATAGCTGTATCCATCTGATATCATTTAAGAGGAAAGGTTATGGCTCACATGTTGAAAAGGTAATGTGGCTTTACTTTCTGATTTATAAACCTTTTCTGTCCCTCACCTCAAAGATGTCAGCATTTCCGAGGCTGGTGAAGTAATCACTATATATAGCTTTTTATCAGTTTTTGTAAAGTGGCTTAGAGTGAAAAGCACTCTTAAACGTGATTTCATTTTTCCTTTAGTGAAGGACAAATGAAAGACTAAGATTTTAGAAGCTGCAGAACTTAGTACCTATACAGATACTTTAGAGATATAAACCCATACAGTCATTATACTAGAGGACATGCTAGTGGAGACTGTCCTCATTATAATGGATAACTCCCTTTGGGGGTGTTATAATTTTTAGTTAATTAGGATTGTCTCTCTTCTCTTTAGCAAATATTTTTCTTCACAACTGTCTCTGATGACTTCAGTGTTCTGACTTGTGTGGGAGAGGATTTTGCAGGCTCATCATCCAGTTGTATTTTGAAAACTGTATTTGATTCAAAAATACACTATATACTTCACTTAAATGTAATATGTGTCCACCATTTTAAACTTCCAGATGTGTCTCCTTCACATTTCAATCACATTGAGCAGCAAATTCTTACACTGTGCATTAAGAAAATCTGTCAAGTTTTATGACAGTGTTCAGGACAAATGTGTCACTGTCATCCTCTAGCTCTGTGCAGAAAAAGGAGACATAAGAGAATATGACACAAGACTGACCAGTGAGACAATATGACACAAGACAGACAAGTGAGGGCCAAGAGCCCTGCCCTGCTTCCATGGTTTTGGCAGCCTATGGTCAAGGCCAGCTCTGATACAATATGATGGTGTGACCTTGGGTGAGACTCCTGAGGAGACAGCTTCATGAGAAAGCTGTAATAAATTTCATTTGGGCTCCCCAGCATCACTCAGGAGCTCTTCTAAGTGCTGATATTCCTT
>WBMV01005164.1:1074866-1347802 GCA_013396655.1 Campylorhamphus procurvoides | reverse complement strand
CACTATATATAGCTTTTTATCAGTTTTTGTAAAGTGGCTTAGAGTGAAAAGCACTCTTAAACGTGATTTCATTTTTCCTTTAGTGAAGGACAAATGAAAGACTAAGATTTTAGAAGCTGCAGAACTTAGTACCTATACAGATACTTTAGAGATATAAACCCATACAGTCATTATACTAGAGGACATGCTAGTGGAGACTGTCCTCATTATAATGGATAACTCCCTTTGGGGGTGTTATAATTTTTAGTTAATTAGGATTGTCTCTCTTCTCTTTAGCAAATATTTTTCTTCACAACTGTCTCTGATGACTTCAGTGTTCTGACTTGTGTGGGAGAGGATTTTGCAGGCTCATCATCCAGTTGTATTTTGAAAACTGTATTTGATTCAAAAATACACTATATACTTCACTTAAATGTAATATGTGTCCACCATTTTAAACTTCCAGATGTGTCTCCTTCACATTTCAATCACATTGAGCAGCAAATTCTTACACTGTGCATTAAGAAAATCTGTCAAGTTTTATGACAGTGTTCAGGACAAATGTGTCACTGNTTTTGCAGGCTCATCATCCAGTTGTATTTTGAAAACTGTATTTGATTCAAAAATACACTATATACTTCACTTAAATGTAATATGTGTCCACCATTTTAAACTTCCAGATGTGTCTCCTTCACATTTCAATCACATTGAGCAGCAAATTCTTACACTGTGCATTAAGAAAATCTGTCAAGTTTTATGACAGTGTTCAGGACAAATGTGTCACTGTCATCCTCTAGCTCTGTGCAGAAAAAGGAGACATAAGAGAATATGACACAAGACTGACCAGTGAGACAATATGACACAAGACAGACAAGTGAGGGCCAAGAGCCCTGCCCTGCTTCCATGGTTTTGGCAGCCTATGGTCAAGGCCAGCTCTGATACAATATGATGGTGTGACCTTGGGTGAGACTCCTGAGGAGACAGCTTCATGAGAAAGCTGTAATAAATTTCATTTGGGCTCCCCAGCATCACTCAGGAGCTCTTCTAAGTGCTGATATTCCTTTGCCCTTCTCTCAGCTGTTGCAGCCATGCCTATGCCTTGCTGTGTACCCCTCTAATGAAGATGCTGATCCTCCAGCTTGACTTTCTGGCTTGACCTCAGACCTGTCTCACCACTCTGACTTGTCTAGCAATCTCTGGGATGTGCCGACTGTGGTTGCTGCCACCAGACCTCCTCAGCTCTATAGTTTGGCTGCTGTGGGACTGTGTCTCCTTGGAAGGGTGCTGCCCCTGTCTGCTGTTTCAAAAGTTTCAAAAACTCATTTACAGAACAGTGTTCTTGTGCTGCTCCTTCCAGCAGAGGAATGATTTCGAACTACTAAGATCTTCTAACATTGGCATTTGTTAAACAGATTTGAAAATTAGATACCAAAATATTCTGATTCTGAAAATGTCTTCCCTAGGAACCATGCTACCTTTCCTACATGGTGGCTATCTTTCTTTTTATAGTTTAAGCTTTGACATCTCCTGTTCACTGCTGAAAAGTTTATTTGAAATAAGCCACAGTCAGGGCCTTCTAAAAGTATGTTCTATTTTACAGATGGTTGCACACTTTCTTTGGCCTCCAGATAATGCTTTCTGTCATAGTTACTGCTGTGAAATGCCTTTTCTCTGCCTTTTCTTTTTTCACCATGCAATAAATTTTGTACAGAAATATTAGCCTTAGAGAAGTGCACACAAAGCACTCAAGTTTCAAGTTCTTCTTTTTTTAGTGATTATGTTTCTTGAAAAATTTAAACACTCATATTCTGAAACATAACTCCGAACACAGTATCCACTATCACTTTAATGGAAGTCACTTACTTTGTGGCTCTGTATTCCTTAATGGCTATTAATCAGCAGGCCTTTGCCTAACAGTGATTATTCAAGAGGTTTTATTGCCTTGGTAGGTTTAATTCCTGTGTTTGAATAACTTGAAAAGTCACATTTCTCACCTGAATAGCAATTAAAAGCCCATCCAGAACTCAGTGTCTAACTTCACACTATTTCAAAGTTAAAAAATTCAGCCCCATTTGAATGTCATTAAAAATTGTATTGGTGAGTGCGGTTATGGAATAGAGCCATTGGAACATAAGTTGCTCTGCCAAAATCATTGCTTGAATACACAGAGATTCAATGTCTTCTGTGTAGGAGAAATAAAGGCACAGGGACTGACTGCTGCATTTGGTTTTGCTTGGCTTCAAAGAGATGTTTCCAGTAAGCATTTATTCAAGGCAGTAATTAGAACTGCAGTCTCTCAGGCCACACCTCTATGGTCCTGACATTTCAGTATGACCACACCAGTCTTCTAATGTGTAAGATGCTGCCTGTGAGAGTCAGGAGTTCTGACTTGAAAAAAAATAATTTAAGAGCTTCTTTACAACAGCTTGGTCTCCAGAACTGGATTTCTTGTCTTCCAAGTTAGTTGTGCAGGTAGTAATTGTCACCAGCCCTGACATTAGTTTTTTGTACAAACTGACATTAGCTACTGTTGGGTTTGAATAAGAACAAATCCTGGTCAAAGAATCATGGATGTGTTTCACCTCTTTTTTGTCATCTATCCTCACCAAATGGCCATTTTCATATAAAGCTTCTCATTTTCCCTCCTCCCTCCCTGTTAATTTTCTCTGTTTGCATTTAGTTAAAACAAAGCAAACTTCAGTTATGCAGTTATTAATCATACTCCCACCAAAAAGTCATCATGGTACACGCTGTAAACATGTAATAAGATATAGTCTCAATGCCTCCTGCACTGTGCTATAGAAAAGATGTGGTTAGAAGATACAGGGCAAGGCATCAGATTACATTCACATTGGTGACCAAACTGGAAGCACATTGGAGGTTTCCATATCCTAATCTTTTGACCTCAGCCTGCTTCTCCAGCTGCAAGATTTACACAAGAATTCAAGCATCAGCTGTGCCCTCAGGATATGACTTGGTTTTGCTTTGCTGAACTTTCTGTTAAGCTGCTGGAGAGGCAGAGTATTAATGAACTTGGAAATTGGTTTATCCGACACTGATGATAACTCATGCAAGGCTTATTTTCCCGATGTGAGTAAAGGAGGATATCCACTTTAATATGGAATTTTGCTCATGGTTGAACATCAGGATTTAACTGATATGAATATATTCCAGATTTTTATGACAGACCACTAAAATCACAAATCCTTAGTCTTCTCTCATGGAAGATTTTGAAATAAAACAAATGCAAACATGAGTTAATATATCTTAAGACCTGGCTGATTTCCCAGTGCCATTTTGCAATTGTGAAAGGCCTTTTCCATGAGAGAAATTACAGGCTTGAAAGACTCATCAAATACTGTCTGAGTCCCGTGGTTTGCCTGGGGCAGACCTTAAAGATAAATCCAAGTAGTGCCATATAACAAAGATGATCATGGAAGCACTGGTTGGATACAGTTGAGCACACTTGGAATTCTTCCTTCTTCCAGCAATGATCTAATTAAGTTCAAGCAAGTTCTAAGTAAGCAAGGCAGCTATGGGCAAAGCAAAGAAAAATGCTATTTGTTATTAAGGAAAGTAGTTCAGAGTAGCGTGAGATGGGAAGATGGAAAAGATCTGTCTGATGTCAGGAGCCTGCCGAACCCGCCATCCTGCTCACACCGTGGTGTTCGGAGCCCTCTCGCACTGCCGGGGCCCGCCGTGCTCATTGCCGCGGGTGCAGTTGCGGGCAGCGCCCTCGAGGTGGAACCTTCTCACCGAGGCTGCGGCGGCGCTGCCGGGCGGGCGGAGGGAGCGGCCCCGNGTGGGGCGCAGGTCCCACACCCTGGGGGAGACCGCATTAAACAGCCCCAGCCCACGCCAGTGACCCCCTCTTGTCTCCCTCCTTGCTCCCCCCGCCCCACTGCTACCGCCTCAGCCTTTACGAACTTCCTCCGCTCCGGAATTCCGCGGCACACATTTGCGCTCCCCGCGCCCCGGGCAGGGCGGGTGTGCCGGGGGAGGGCGGAGCGCGGCCGTGCCCAGCTGGGGATTCACGTGGAGCGGCGCCGTGCCGGGCCGTGCCGGGCCGTACCCTGCCGGGCAGCGCCGCCGCCTTCAGCACCAAGAACAGCTACAAGTGTGGCGCGGCGCCCGCCCCGCTGTCCCTGTCGAGCCGAGCCGTTCTGTGCCCTTCCCGTCCCGCCAGGGCCGCGGAGAGAGCAGGCAGTGCCGTGTCGCTTCCGACGGCGCCCGGGGACACGGAGCCGGGAGGCTCCTGGCGGGGACCGCTCCGGACGGACGGTCCGGGCGTGTTTCCTTACTTGCTTGTGAGCGGCACGGCCGGGCCGGCGCGTGTGTCCGCCGCCGCGATTGAGAGGCGAGACGGCGCAGGGTTGGTATCGTCACGGGGGCTGAGCCACTGGTCCCAAAAAGTTGGCTTTTTTTTTCTTTTCTTTTTTTTTTTTTCTTTCCTAGACGAGGGGAGGAGAAGTGAGGAAGGACACAGTGGAGCAGGTTCGGCTTGGCTGATCGCGAGTGGTATACAGCACGACTGAAACCGCTCTCCTGGACACCTGTCCCAGGCTGAGCTCTCGCATATTAAGCTGACGCTGCTGTGGGAAGCTGTCTGAGAGGAGGGTTGTAGAGAAATTACCTCATGCTATTGCCGATCGGCGCCGAGTATAATTTCAGTGACCTCCACAGTAATATGGATATGCAACTATTTTCGATCAAGGTATTTATCTATCTGTGTGTGTGGTCTTTAGTTCTTATTTTGAGGAGAGAGGAGCACGCAAATAATGCGAGTTTTGTCTCAGTTAAGGTTTTTGGCTGGGAATCCCGGACAATCCTCTCCGCCTGCTTCGTGGCGCCGGGGGATTTTATATTTTCGCTTTAATTATTTATCATTTTTATTGTCGATATCCTCCCCCAATCAGCTCTAACGAAAGAGATCCCGGAGAGGGTGCCGTCACAGCAGCAAGCAAAAAGGGAGAATCTCTGAGCTCCCTAGCAGTGAGATCTCCCTGTGGCCGCCTTAGCTGGGTCCTCTCCCACCCCCGGGGGAGGGGGGCACGGAGGTTCCCCCGCGCTCCCCTTCTCCCTGTTCACGTTTCGCTGGCCGGGAGGGAAGAGGGGGCTCCCGCTACTACGGGGGGGGACGGGCCAGCGCTCTCCTCAGCCTCAAGTTCTCCGGTGCCGGGGCCGGGCCAGCTGCCGCCCGCCCGCCCATACTTTGCTTGCTGGACTCCGCACCCTTGGCTCCGCAGGGGAAACCCCCGTGTACCTGGGGTGGGAAGAAAGAGGAGGATCCCTGCTGGCCTCCGGGGGCTTCCTCCCCCGAGGAAGAGGGAGAGACGCTGTGCCGGCAGGAGAAAAGGGGTTAACTGTCATCGTCGCGGAGCATCCCCAATGCTGGCATGTGCTGGTTGCATGAATATTAAGTGTTGTCAGGTGAATGTATGGTTAAAAAAAAGCAAACCAAACCAACTAACCAGCCAAAAAAAAACCCCAAACCCCTATAGCGCAACTCAAGTAATAAAAATCGATCAGTGACCTAATGTGAATGGAGACCAGGCGTTAGCATTTTGGAGTTAGCAAGCTTCTGACCTCTGGGACCAGGGATTAATTAAAAGAGACTTAGGTTTGCATCGAGGGGGAGCAGAAGCGCATTAAAGCTGACCGGTTGATGCAAGGAGAGGAAGGAATCACCGGCGGCTGGAAATTAAAGGCGTTGATTTTGCTTCGCCGCTGACGGAGGTGCAGCGCTTCTGGCCGGGGACCAAGGTTCGGAGGGGACCGCCGAAGCCTCGGCTCCGGCCCGGAGATCCGCATGTGCCCGCCGTCCCCCGCCCACGGGCCGCCTGGGCTGCAAGGCCGCAGCGGGAGGCAGCTCAGAGCTGTCCTGCGGCCGCAGGCTGGAAGGAGCGAGGCCACGGGGAAAGCCGCGACGAAGGCTGTGCCGGAATCCCTTAACAGCAGACGCCAGCTGGGGTACGGATGAGTCTGGGAAGAGAAAAAAATACAATAAATCGCTCCGCTAAGTAAAGTGGAGAACAATAGGGGGCTCCCTTTAAGAGAGAAGCACCGCCGTGATGGGCGATGGTCGCGGAGTTGCGCGGGGAGAGCCGGCTCGCCCAGCCCGGGGGCGCTTCCCGGGCCCCTCCGCCGGGCGGGGCCGCCCGGGCTACGGTAGCCCTTCCTCGGCCCGGGAAAGGTGCCGAGCACGCTAGGATCCGGGAAAGCACGCAGGAGCCACGCGGAAAGCCGGTGCGTGGCCGGCTGTTCGCTCCCGGCGGCGTGCGCTGGAAGCGGGCGGAGAGGGATGGAGGGGCAGAGAGCGGGGTGCGGTACGGGGTGCTGTTCAGGATCCGATGTGGGGTGCTGTGCGGGATGCTGTGCAGGGTGAGGTGCGGAGTGCTGTGCGTGATGCGCAGGTTGCGGTAATCGGAATGCTGTGTGGAGTGCGCGGGGTGCGGTACGGGGTGCTGTTCAGGATCCGGTGCGGGGTGCTGTGCGGGATGCGCGAGGTTCGGTGGTCGGAGTGCTGTGCGGGATGCGTGGGGTGCTGTGCTCAGGGTGCGGTCCGCAGGTTGCGGTGAGGAGTGCCGTGCGGAATGCACTAGCGCGGGATGCGGAGCGCGGGATGCGGAGCGGTGCTCGCCGCCGCCTGGGCACCCGGGGGTCTCGGCCGCTCGCCGGGGCCGCCGCCAGGGTCGGGCGCGGCCACAGTGAGAGACCTTCCTGCAGGGTGCCCCGGGACGATGTCGACGGGCGGCTGCGTTTCTGGGGACAGAGCCCTCCCCTATCGCGGATTGCTGGACTTTGCCAGCGACGCTTGCTCTGAACCCAGTTGTGCCAGCTGTGGAGCGGGGTCTAGTGCGAAGAGGGTCAAATGAAAGCAAAAACGACAAAGCTCTCCTAGGGTGCCTAGGTAAATCTACTCGATAATCACCTGCCAGACCAGAGGTGAAACCAACTCTAAAGGTGTTAATATTGATGGGGTTCATTCAGCTCTGAGTCCAGCCAAGGGCAGAGGAAAATATTTGATGTTGTTTCTTTTTTATAAATTGTAAGCCCCTGTTAGTCTCATCCTGGCAGAAGGACCTGTGCTGGATTTTTGCAGGGCAGCTTGTTTGGTAAATGGGTATTTGCAGGTTATCTAAGTGAAGTGAAGGCTGGTGCTCTAGGGTATTTGAAGAGGGGCTGATCATACTGAGGGGAGACATCAGGCTGCACAGGGAATAAATAGTTCCCGTAAACGAGATGCTGAGAACGATTCGCCTTGAAGTCCTGATTATTGTGTAAAGGTTACCTCTGTGGCAGGGGTACAGCAAACCATTACGGAAAAGCTGAGGTAGATAAGACTACTTATATCAGTGAAGAATTCTCTTGTAAGTTAGGAGTTGTGATGTCAAGGCCAAAGGTTTTCCAAATTCCCTTTTGGTGTCAGCAAAACCCATTAATCTTCTATATGTGCCGGGTTACTGTATGCAGGTGGCAACTCTTTACCTGGTCTGAGTGGAAATTCAGCTATTTCTTCATTGCTGAATACTGCACGTGAGAAAGAAGCAACTTTCATGAACATTAACAAGATAATTCTTTCATAGATCAGAAGTAACATGTCAGTAGTAAAAATCAAAATGATCACATTTGTTAATTTTTTTGCCCTCCTCAGAACTTAATAATGGAAGTTGCCAATATTTTGTTTTCATTCAGTAAAACCAGATCAGTTTCGAATTGACTGGACAATCTGATATTTTGTGAATGGGTTTTCATCCTAGAACTCCTCCTATGCTAGTTCACAGAATATTTGTTTTATTTTATTTTAGTCCAGTTCCAGCTGTTCTTCAGATGCAATGACAATTTTTTGGCCTCAAACAAAATTTTAAATATCTTTTCTCAGGCATTTTTGTCCCTCATAGCTTATTTTGTCCCTCTGTAAAGGGTTCATGTGTGTCTGTCTGGCAACATCAGTTGGAAAATGTTCATCCTGCTTACACTGCAGAGAGTACTGCTTGCTCCTGTGGCTGTCTGTAATTGTGAAATTTTTTTAAACAGTATTTCCTGATGAACATATTGAATCTTTCCGTATGTTTTCAGCCAAGACTTCAGTGCCATCTGAAGATGGCTCTTTCCGAAACCTTATTAACAAAATAGAGACATTTCCTGTATTTATTTAAGTATTTATCTGTCACTCTCAACTCATTATATAGACCTTTTCATTAACATAAAGAGGTTCCATAATGAGCCTGTCTCTCAGTTGCAGTGAGTCTGTGGTTGGAGTAGTGACTGGTCTGGGCACATTCTGGTGCACTGACTCTGGCGACGTGGTACCAAAGTACCCAACACAGAGTACCAAATATCTGATAAAGCTGAATGATTTTATGAAGGAAGTAATTTCAGAACCAGACACTACATGCAGAAGTTTCCATCTCCCCTGTCTTGCAGTACTCCGCCTCCTTAGGTTTAAAAATAAATATATATTCTAGCAGAACAAGTGGAGGTTTGTGCTGAAATTGCTTTAAAAATAGCAGTATGTTCTGATAATGCCAGATATTTTTAATGAATTAAACCCAAGAGAAGCATGTATTACAAGGTGACTGGAAGAGAGCTTTTGTGGTGCACTTGGACTGTGCTTGGGAAATGTATGAATTTCTTCTCTGAGGTATGTTTCTAGTGAAAACCATCTACTACAGTGGGGAACCTGGTAAATCAAGAATATATTTGCATTAATTCAAGTTTTTATGGTCAATCGGAAAAGGACAGCATTTTACTTCAAATGAAATCTCTGCACATGAGAAAAGTTCATTCAGGCTTTATAGCCCAGAGGCCCATGCTTTTTCACTAAAATTCATTGATAAAAATGGAATTAATTTAGATCATACGCTTTCTGCTTAGCTACACAGGCTTGCAATATTCTGTAAAAGGTAATATTAATCAATATATAAAAAGCAGTGTGGCATGAATAAATTAGGCAGTATAATAGAAGCTTTTATTTCTTAGGTAACATAAAAAAAGACTAAAAGGTCTTAAATTTTTAAAAAGAACACTTTAAAATTTTATTTCTGTTTTATAGACAAGCTGTGGACACTTGCAACAAAGAAACATACTTTTTCAGGAAACCATGCAAGCTGAGGCAGAGCAATTAACACTTATGTAGACTATAACATTGAAAAATGCTAATTATCAATTAATTTCATTTTCAGTCAGTTCTAGATAAAGTATAGGACTGAGGATCTTTGGCTCACTGTAGCTTCTCCGTTATTCTTAAAATTTGGATTGCAATAGTTGAATTCATAACTACTTGTTTGCAAAAGACTGACACTTTAATTTCTGGGCTGTTCTTTGGCTGTAAGGAATTGACCTGTGGCTCAGAAAGAGAAAAAGCAGCGTTTCGTTCCTTCATGAATGTTTTTCAGTGGTGCTTTCTTGTTCTCCGTAGAGTGTTAAATAAGCGTGTAGTCTTACCTTTTATTTCTGCAGTGAATTGCTCCCTCTCTGGTTTGTATATACATGCATGGACTAATGAATTGGCTCTTCATTGAGGAATTGTAAAGTAAATTGCCTCCATACCTATTTTAGGTGTACCTACAACTTTTACTCTTTTCTATTTTGAACCTTAACTGTATTTTTCTACTAAGATTATCAAAACAGCTGATAGTTGTGCCTAATTAATAGTTCAATCTCTTCTCTGTAGTGTGGGGCATATAATAAACATGCTGTGAAGCTGGAACAAATCACACTGTTGTGTGAGTCAAGTTGTTCCATTTGTGACTAAGTTTGGCTCACAGAGCTGAAGCCCAGGCAGCTCTGTAACCTGTGTGCCCAAAAGGAGCCAAAGGAGAACAATGGGATTATCACATAAAACAGTACAGACTTTGTTTCATTTAGATTGAACCCTGAGCCAAATTCAAGAAAACCTAAATGTTTAGTGGCACTGAAAGTCCTGTGTGTTACTCTCAATGGCAGTGATTCTCTTGATGCGCATTAAGCATGTTTCATTTTCAAGTCCTTCTGTTACCAAACCTCAGTGAGACACCTTGACATTTAGAAGAAGATTTTCCATTGTGAATCTTTTTCTCAGGTCTTCAAATAGCCACTATTTAAAAACACCAATTTTTGTGAGCTTAGTATTATCATTTGGAGAGAAACATCTAGCAAAATAAATATAAGAAGACCACACAATATGTAAAAAATTTGTGGAAAATAATTCAAAATGTATGTGAAAAAAAACATAGAATTCTGCTTTTGTCTGTAGTTGTCTTCTAGTGTGATCATATTTTTGGTAGCAACCAGTCAGATCACTAGGGACAAAGTATGTATTTACAGATGATCTTGATGCCTGGCTTTTCTGTATAGGCAGTGAGGTAGGCACTTGTTCAGCGTGATCAATTTCATAGTAAGTAAAACTTCTGTATAGGAAAGGATCAGGTGAATTGTACCCTAGGATGTCCACTGCTCTTCATAGCCTTTAACAGGTGTCTTGAGAGACTGCCTCAGACGCAGTTGCCCACAGGTGCCTACCTAGTATCAGGTAAAATTAATTCTTTCTTTCTTCCCCTCAGAGTTTTAAAAATTTATTCAAGCATGTGTAATTTTGTTAAATATTGCAAGAAATAAATAAATGCCTTCACTTGAGAATTAAAGTGTGGGCAGTTTCGAGATATTTATAACAGTCAGTCAGGTGTTTAGATACGTAGGCTGAAATCATGATCTTGTTAAAATCAGTGGGACTTCTCCAAATGTCAGTGCAGGCACAACATTGTTCTTATTTAATGTGGTACAAATGCAAGCAGAGACCTTGTTAATGTTGGACCTTAGCTCAAGTAAAATGATGGAAAGGGAGAATTGCATGTTCAGCTGGATTCCTAACATAGTATGTTGTGCTCTTTTTGCTTAAGAAATCAGCTACCTTTTCATAAAAATGAGAGTTAGAAATTATCTTGAAGGAGATTTATAGTTAGACTCCCCTCCTTCCCCCGCTGCCCCCCCTCCCCCCACCCCAAGTGAATTCCCTCTGGAGAAATAATCAGTTTAACATGCAAATGAATTGAATATGCTTGTACTGCAGTGGCTGAAGAGTGTACTTAAATTCAGGAGCCCTGTTTACTCCATTGTCATAAATGGGACCTCTCCAGGAGTGAGAGTGTAAGTAGTTACTGCACTTTTGTAGGCTGGAACAGGATGATACAGCAAAACAGAAATACAATGTGTTATGGATCAGGTGTGTTTCTGGATGTCATGCAACATGAAGGTAAATACGAATTACTGTTCAGAATCTGAACACCAAGCTAAGTTTAGTTCCCCTGATTCGGCTGTTGCTCTGCTGGCATCATCAATTTCCTGGCTCGTAGTACAGTGCAGCCAGGTGTTCAAATTCACTGAAGGCCAAGAATTGCTCACTTAAAGAATATGGAAAGTAAAACCTAGGCAATGTAACTCCTATTTAAAAGTAAATACACTGTGTGACAGGTATAAAACTGCTGAACTAACTACTATTTCTCACTGTTTTTTTCCCTTTTTTGTTTTTTTTTTCTTCCAGAAGTACCTCAGCTGTAGGGCAAAATACAAGGACATAAGCTACTGACCTCCTTTTAGCATCAAGACCAGACACACTACCCTACTCTTCACTGTCATTTAAGAGCAACTGAAAACCACCTTTCAGAAAAGCTAATCAACCCATTACATCAGTGGACATCTTTTGTAAAACACATTTTATGTACTTCTGCTGAGCTCCTTTTTCTACCTACCTACCGCATGGTTCTTTATTACTTACTGGGCACTGATGGTAGCCTCCAGAAAGTGCAGCTTCAAATGGTCAGCCTCATTCTTTAGCAAGAAGAAAATCTGCATACTGGATAGCAACAACGTCTTCAGAGAAAATGGTATACGAAGGGAAACGATTGGTTTCCTGCCATTGTTTCTTCCTGTTAACAGCCAAATTCTACTGGATACTCACTCTGATGCAAAGAACTCATGGCCAGGAATATGCCCACTCCATCCGACTGGATGGGGACATCATCTTGGGAGGACTGTTCCCTGTTCATGCAAAAGGGGATAGAGGGGTTCCTTGTGGGGAGCTCAAGAAGGAGAAGGGGATCCACAGACTAGAGGCAATGCTGTATGCAGTTGATCAGATTAATAAAGACCCTGATCTTCTTGCCAATATCACCTTAGGTGTCCGGATCCTTGATACGTGTTCCAGGGACACTTACGCATTGGAGCAGTCCTTAACATTTGTGCAAGCATTGATAGAAAAAGATGGTTCAGACGTGAAGTGTGCAAATGGTGACCCACCTATTTTCACTAAACCAGACAAGATATCAGGTGTGATAGGTGCTGCGGCAAGTTCTGTGTCCATTATGGTCGCAAATATTTTAAGACTTTTTAAGGTAAGAAACATTTTCTATCTTTCTTTTTAATTTAAATTTTATTTTAAAATAAAATAAGTGAGATGGTTGTGTTGTGTTGTGTTACCTTCAAAAAAGGAAGGACTCTCCCACATTCAGAAATCTGAAATGTTTTGTTTGCCCTTTCAAAGCATAGGGGGGAAAATAAGCAAAAGCAATGTTTGCAGACCCTATTTTAACGTCTCAAATGCTTCTTTTGCAGTTTGGAGCAACCAGAGCACATTTTAACTCTATAGGAATTTGTGCTCTTACTTTTTCACTGCTCACGTTTGGTCCATATTGAGCATTTATACTCATCAAGACTAGGTTAGGATTGATTTCCCAAATTTCCAGGAGAATGAAATGTAAGATTATAACACAAATCCATTTGTAGGAGGACCAGATAATTTCCTTATGTAAAGTTATGCCAGTAATAATCTAGTGCTATTGATGTGTAATGTCTAGCCAAATGACGTGTACTGTAATACCTTTGATTTTCTTGAAATCTTAACCTCCTCCATATTTTTCACAAGCTGATTTTTTTTTTCAGACTTTGTTATCACCTTTTGGGAGATTATGTTTAGGTGACAATTCTACTGGCATTTCCTTCCATGTACTCTATTAAGCTTAGACATTCTAAATAATGGAAAAGTAAAACTACCACTTTTAAATTTGTCAGCTTAGATAGGAAGGTGAACACATTCTAATCAACCAACTTAGATGGAAGAAATCAGGCAACATATTTAATTTTTAATCCTATGCAATGGCAAACAGATGATGATAAGTTGAGCACTTTTTTGTATACAGAGTACAGTAACTTTTGTCTGAATCTATTACTGTCCCACCACCCACTGTTCCTTCCATCTGTTCAGAAACCCTGCCTTATTTCATACAACTTTACAACCACCAAAACCCACTTATAGATTATTTCTTTGACTTTGGTGCAGAAGATTCTGATAATGTTAAATATTTCATTATACATTTTGAAAAATGTTGCACTAGTTTTCTAATGGTTTAACTGAGAGATTGATTAGTAGTAAAGAAAGATTATTTTTTTTAAGGTTTCTCACATCAGCAAAGGGTATTTCAGTCATTTGAGTGGAGATTTTTGCCCTTCTCTCTGGTTCTCCCACAAAGGGCATAATGATGGATTTACAGTTCAGTGGAGGAGCAAAGTGTCTGCCAGATTGTGGTCAGGTGTTCATTTCATTCTTCAAACTGATCCCCAGCTGCAGTTACAGCGCAGGTCTGAGAGTAGTGGACTTGTTCCAGCCATATGCTTTGCTTGTGAAAATCAAGTGTACAATACTGAGCTAAGACTTAAAAAGTGTTGTATATGGAGAGCACCTCCAGAGTTGTGCCTGATGGGGAGTCCTGTGTTTCCTGGGAAAAATCATGCATGTTATGGGAGATGTTTATTTTTTATTTCACATCCTTTTTTGAAGTTGTGCTACCCTATTAAATAATGCATAGTTCTGAAGTAATGATAGATTGAATGGTCACTTTTATACCCATTATAATGCAGAGCCACGTAGACTATGGCTTACACCCAGTTTTGAGTAGAATACAGTTCTGTAGACTGCTTTAAGAAACTAAGCCTTGTAAGACATGCATTAACTGTGAATTAAGAGCAGCAAGAAGGAAAGAGGCCTATGAATTGTCTAAGATAGCGGCAATTTGTCTTCTGAAACCTTGACAGCTACCTCCTGATTTACATTATACAATAAGATTGCAAATAACGTTCTACTGCAGTCTTAATCAATAGAGAGCCACGTGATATCCCCTCTGGGGAAAGATCTTATTTACCCATTTAATTGATGTAACACAGCTGCTGGCTAAAGGAGGAGACATCTCTTTTAATTATAGGTCCTGCACAAATATTCTTAATAAAATAAAAAAATGATAAATTATACACTTTAATGTCTGATGGTGGACCAGCATCTGAAATCCATTTTTACAGCTTCCTCTCAGAAGTGGATCTCTTCACGTGTAAAGGTGTCTGGATAAGGCCCTTGGTTAGCGGCACTACAGAAAGGGTTATAGTCAAGAGTATTGGGAAATTAAGGGTCATTTCCCAGAAATACAGGTGTTTAATCCAGTTTGGGTTGTACTCAGAGCAAAGACATGGGCTGAAATTCTCAGCCGATGCATCTGCACAGCTTTTTAGCTGAGGACCTGGACCTTGGTCCGTGCTCGCATTACTGTGTCTTGGTGTATGTCGAGGCTTGGACCCTCAGCTGGGGTAAATGCCTGTACTTTCACACAGCTGGTGATCACCATCATGCAAATGCCTGATTCATCCATATTTCTAACAGTTCTATTTAGCAAGATGAACCTGTAATTTGAAGTTTAGTATTGCTTTAATACCTGCTCTGAAGTTCTTAAATGTCAGGACTACATATTTTTTGAGAGCATTATTATCTAGTGAAATTTTAATCTGTGATGAATTTGTGAGAAATACAGTATATCACTCAATGTGAGTACACAAAGATAGCCTGAGAACTACTGCACTCAGCTGCTTGGATTTTTATGATGTTATTTTTTTTTCTTGCCTTTTTTTTTCTCTTTCTTTTATTGATTTTACAACAGAAAACATACAGGTCAATAATCCTATCTGATGATCTGGTGGATAGCATAAACTGATTGATAGTCACGGTATTCTTTTATCTAAGTGTTTTCATGAGAAGAGAGGAAGGAGGCCACCTCAGAAAACAACCTTGATCTATAGTTTTTTCCAGATCAGATGGCTTGCCTTGAAGTCTCTCTTCTTTCTCCTTTTGTGAATTTCGAGGTGCACGGCTGCTTAGCAGGTGATTTTCTGTAGGTTTTACCTTTAGTAGATCCAAAATATTATGGCTCAAATTTGGACAGACTAAATTTCACCTGTTGGTGGTTTTCAGACCTTTCAGAGGCACTTTGCACACAGGAAACGCTGGATCATGGCTTGAAAGTGGACCTGTTCCTTGGTTATCATAAGGTGGTTGTTTTTAATCCTCTGATGCTTAGTGCAAAATGATTGTGTGAAACAGCTGCTTATTAATATCTTTCAGAACTTGGAGGTGGTCTTGCTGCAAATATAGTGGAAGAAAAAGAGGACCTTTAGAGGCAAGCACAGGACTGTTCTGGGTAGTAACACAGTAGCTTCCCACTTAAGTAGTTCGTCCTGGATCTCAGGGCGGAGTGTGCCCGCTTGAAGTTCGTGGCTCATAATTTTAAGTTGTTTTTGTCATGGAACATCAGGAATAGGCTGCTTCACAAGGGAAATAGAGGCAAGAGACTATAGGCTGAC
Source organism: Campylorhamphus procurvoides (assembly GCA_013396655.1). NCBI lineage: Eukaryota > Metazoa > Chordata > Aves > Passeriformes > Dendrocolaptidae > Campylorhamphus > Campylorhamphus procurvoides. Next base: position 1,332,166 of record WBMV01005164.1, on the reverse strand, counting down.
AGGACTACTGAGGAGCTGGCTGTCTCAGTTGGGCAGCTCTCACTATCACAAAGGCAACCTTTCTATTAACTCTGTTTTAACTCTGTCAAAATATTACTCTTATATCCTTCCTTATGTTACTGAAATTCTGATTTCCTTTAGGGTGCTCAGGCATGATGAGATGGTATCCTTTTTCTGCTTTGTGTGACACTTGTAAGCCTCTGGACTGTTTCGCAGTTCCCCAAAACTTGGCCTGGAGGAAACGAGACTCCTAAACCTAGCTCACTTCATGTTCCTTATGTTCAAAGCTTCTACTTGTTTAATGTCTGAATAACTCATGTCAATGATTAAAATCTGCTGGAAAAAGAGAAACATTTGTTTATGCTAGTGTCCTCACATCTAAAAACCTCTTACTATTTCTGAACTCCTTGGTACACTCCATCTGTCACCTTCGCACATCTAGCCAGTGTCATAATAGGAGCAGTTTAGGGATGATGATTTGCATGCAAACTGAGATGAGTGGACAGTATGCTTGGTGAATTGTGATCTCAAGCTTTTATGTATATATTTATGTATATGCACATAAAGCCAAAATATTATCAACAGTTTAATTCCTTTTCTTGCCTTGCTTTGCCTTACCTTCTGTTTTCTTCTTTCTTCCCAAGGCTAAATTACTTATTTCCTCTTTTTGGTCAAATTCCCTTCTTGCTGCACTGCTGTAATCCACTTTAATAGTTGCTGTCTTGTGGGAATAATATTCACTTCATGCTCATTTGCCTTATACATTTCATACGCATTTATGTCTTCAGAAGTACAAATACAAATGATATTATGGAGTTACTTTTTCAACTTTATGGCAACCATCCAAAATGGAAGGGTTAGTTTCTTTCAGTAAATTTAGAAGGGAATATATTAGTTCCACCAGCATTTTGTTTATATGCTTTCTTTCCTTGCCTCATTTTGGATTTTAATGTATAGCTCTGGCTGGTAGCTTTGTGCAGTTACCAGAGCTGTACCTGGATGATGGTATTTTTATGCTTACTTGCAGGTCTTTTTATGTTTGGCTGCCATTTGGTACTTTTGCTGCTTTGTGTTCTAGACCTGCAAAAGCAGCAGACAGGCCTCTCAGAAACGAGGGCATTACCACTCTAAAGAGGCCAGCATCACTGAACTTCATATATGCAGGGCTGGCTACGTATTTAAATTGTGGCAATGGAGTGCATGTCATGTTGGAAGGGACTATGATGTAAATAAAATATAACGACATCTTACCACATAATTTCAGAGATCACAAACATATTTTTGTGAGGCAACCTGAGCCATACACAGATCCTGATCCTGACTCTATATCTACAGAAATATTTGCACCTCGTGATCACTACGGATGTCAAAGACTCTGGGGAGATGCAGGAGTCAGGTTGTTCCATGTCTGACTGCAGGGCCTTTCCATAATGGAAAAGCTTTATCATATCACTTAAAGAAGTGAAGAAGTGGCTCAAGAATTTCACCCAACATATTAGCATTCGTTAATAAAAAAAGGTACTATACTGATTGGAATATATCCATTTTCTGTTCACTGTGTCATGCTACATGTGTCAATAACATTTGCTGCTGCATGACATTTGAAATAGGATGATTTTTTCCTGGTGGTTAAAACATATGTGAAAAATTTTGTATGAACTGTGAGGAAAAATTTTTAGTAGGGAGAAGACTCCTGAAACATTTTAAAACCAGCTCTTAGGATGAACAGATTTATTTTACTTTCATTCTAGATAATATTTGCACTTTCTGAGTGATTTTTAATTATAAAAGGAACCCATTGCCAATACATCCCGTTTAGTTTTACAGTGTTATTTGTAGCTTAGTACAAGCATGTATGTGTTTAGTGCCTGAGCATCTTCTCCTGTTACTGGCTGGAAAATATTATTATTTATTATAATTCCATTTTTTTCCATAATTGAACTTCTTTTACATAGAAGAAAAATTTATATCTCTTTGTATTTCCTTGGCCATAGGCACTTGGTTATGCTAAAAACCCCTTATAACTCAACCGTGACTCTTCTGTCAGTACCAGGTTAAATGTGTTGTGGTCAAGAGAGGCAAATGCCAGGTCAACACCAAGATAAAATTGTAGGTACAAGAGATACTTTACTAGCGTCAATAATGAAACAGCTGCCAATTTTTTTAGTTGCAGCCAGAGGAAATAATAGGTTTTCAGATTCTGTGAAAACTGCTGGCACTGATTAGCATCAAATTTTATTTGTGCTAAGCTGCTTGAGGCAAGTGAGTAGAAAAGCAACTTGCTGTATTCATTTAGTATTTTACAGTGTATTAATTCCTTAAACATTCCTCTAAAGATTTAATGATTTTGGTCTTTGCACGTTTCTAGATGGAGCTCTAACTAGTGGTTAGAGCAAAGGGACAATCTACTTTTTTGTGTTATTTTCCATTTTATTGGTTTGCTACAAGGCTTGAGAGGGATCTCTTGACCTTTCTGTGCTTCTCTTTTGTCGGTTTGATTTGCTTGTGTTTAAGTATTTCACAGGAACAATTGGAAGCTTGATTAACGTTCTTTAAACATTTGAGATGTCTGCCTGCCTTTTCTAGGAACGCTGAGGCTGTCTAAAATGTTGAGGCTTTTACGTCATGCCATAAGCATAGTACATGAGCACCTTACAAAGAGAGCTATGACAGACCAACAGTCTGATTTTCTTTCTACTTCCCTGAGGGCAGTTTGGTCTCTTTCTCTCTCTCTCTCTATATATATACATACATCTTTCCCTCACACGAAGAAAACTGCATATGCAGAGAAAATTATTTCACCCTTTCATGACTGAAGCTGTGCTGAGTTCCTACCACTGTATTAGGGTTGTTTGTATATGACAGAGGTCCCTGAGTTATTTTTTAAAGAACATCCATAGTAATACAGGTAGTCATAATATCACAAGTGAGAAAATGCACAAGAGCTCACTTACACACAAAAACACAAACTTTGCAGTGAGCTTTTTTAAAGATCTTGTGTTAATAGGAGGCATTTTGTCTGCTAGCAAAGAAAATGTACCTAGCATTTTTGTCTGGCACCTGACACAGACAATCCTCAGCATATCATATACTCCTTTATTCTCATGAATGATGAGACTGCATGGAAATTACTGGAAGGAAATGATTCCTGACCCATGCTGACTTCTGAAACCTCTCAGGAAACTGGGAGACTTGTCTGGCACAGATTGTGGCCAAGTTATGGACTGTCCTGACAGTCTGACAGTGGAGACAGCTGAGCTGTTGCTGAGAGATGTGCTCTGAAATGATGTGATTTACCAGCATAGACATTGCTGCTGATTTCTCAGGGCAGAGCTTCTCTGCTCCTACGTCACACTGAAGGGTAGCCAAAACACTGCAGGAATCATTGATGCTGTTTCAGTGCTTTAGTATAGCAATGTTAGTTGTATTAGCCACAACGAGAACTAAATTAAGATGACCCTTTCCCCCTGGTGTTTAATTGCTTCAGTACAGTGACAGTTGGGCAGTATGAATAGTCCTGCATTCTGACTGTCATCAGAAACCAGGCACTATTGTGTTACAGCCAAGAGGTAGATTTTGTGGGTTTGTGTATTTCCATTCTCATTATTTTCTCTAAAGCATATTGTGCTTTTAGGATTAAACTGGTTTAGAGTGCTTAAATGTATATCCTTGTGTTTGCTAGCATTTATCAGAGGAAAGTAGTCATCCAAACAAAAGTCTTATTGAAGGACACTAATTCCACACGAATGAATTAAATAGCCAAGAGCAAAATGCTCCTCTGCGTTGGAATCTACATATGCTACCAGCAAGATATTATGTCCTCTATCCTTCTGACAGGACAAGTAAGCATTTAAGTGAGGCCTTAAATTAGGAGGCTTTTGGCCTTTGGCTGTCTGTGCCCTCAAAAAAGAGAATAAAATGCTTTCAGACGGGGACTGGAGCAGGGCTATGAGCATGGGTGCATCTTTCACGTTTACAGAAAGATAATGGGTTGATCAGTGCTTGCATTTGCACCAGACAATCTCTTCTCACCAGAAGGCTTTGGAAACCTTGGAGGGAAGTTATATGTGGCTTTATAAGAAGATTTTAAACACCTGCAAGCGTAGTGCCAGTTTCTTAAATCCTTTCTCACTTTTCTTTGGAAGGAATCTCACTTACCTCCTTTTCTCTTTCTTTTTCCACCTGCTCTATTTCTCTCATTGTCTTAAGAAAAGCTACTTTTTGACCACTGTTCCCAGTATTTTTCAAGTACTAATTCATTCCATAGTCTCCAAAGAAAATTTTTTTTCAGACGTGCTGAGTAAGCAAGATGCTGACTGAGTCTTTGTTTCTGTAGGTTGTGAGGAGGAGCAGGTCAGCAAGAAAAAGAACTGGAAACCGGGCAGTTTATGAGAGGGACTTAACTATGGGGATAACAGGAATTAAGGGAGCTCCTTATTGAAAGATTGAACCCTAAAGGGACAAAGGTCTCTCTTTTTTTTTTACCTCACTGTAGGATTTCTTGTCTGACACTTCACATAAATACTGGGCTCTAAGTCTTCTCTGAAATAAACTGTTTCTGGTAGCAATGCTGAGATATGCCATGGTGTTGTGAGATCCCTCTTTCTACTGTATTTCTTTTACAGCTTGTGAATGTGGGACAGGACCAAAGCTGATTTCTCTGAGCTGGAATAATTCACCTTTTGAGTTTTGACTTATGTTCTTTCACAGAAGGTGCCTCCAACATTTAGTTACGTTGCAGTAGTATTTGTAGAGGCAGAACAGAATCTTTATTCCTTCTTCATTGATGCATTTATGCACATATCTCTTCTATAAATTGAAAAGTAGAAAAAGGATGATAGCCCATTTTGGGTATTATTCTATGAAAGTGCCTAACAACTTCCATTATTTTTTTTTACTTTGGTAGTGGCTCTGTCACATTTAAAATGTCATCACAGTCTTTTTCCAGGCAGGGCACAATTTTGTCAAGCAACTCCATTGCGTTACAGTAACACTGATCCCCTACAGTGATGGTTACTCTTTTTCAGATAAATTCTCTTTGTTTTTTGTTTGCAAAGTACTGTGAAATATTAAGGTCTTAGTGAAAACTTATGACCACAGTTATACTTAGGCTATTCATTAGAGAAAAATTTCAGGGAAGCTGTGAATTCTGCAATAGTTCTTCAGGCCTAACACTTCCTGAAGCAAAGCCCAAAAAATGAACTGAGGAAAAGGCTGGCTTTCTTTCCATTCTGATTTCTTCTTTGGGTGCCACGGGTATGCTTTGTTTTTGTGAATAGTTCTGAAATACAGAAAGGGCCCTTCCAGAAGATCTGACTTCCTTAATGGCTGTCATCTAGACAAGAACTCACCAGTTTAGAAGGTGTGCCATATGAACGTAGGTGAGGTTGCAGGACTGACTTGCCTGTTGGGATGGTATACGAAAGGACTATTAAGTAAAGCGGAGCATGGGCTGAAATGTTGAAATGCAGTGCTATATAAGATAATACCTACTGCCTAATAATAGAACGGAGGGAGTATATAATGTATATATGTGTGCTTCTGTACATGGGTGTTTGCTATGTTATTATATTACTGTAAATTCATTGGCTGTGAGCTACATAGTCCAAACAACAATTCAACAGAGAACTGTGGGAGAGGAGAACATATCTTGGCAATCCCAGACAGCAAACTCATTTATCATTAGGAGCAGCCTAAAAAACCCCGGGGAATTCAGACTGTACTCACTGTAATGGTGTCCGGGACCAAACCAAAACATGTACTGCAGAAAAAGACAAGCAGGCTGTCAGGTCTGGTATCATACACTTAATGGAAAGTGCAAAGGCCTGGGAATCCCAAGACTGTGCATGGCTTGCCTCAGGGGCACAACTTGTTTCAAAATTCAGATTTCTGGCTTCTGCCACGTTCAGGAGTGGCAGACCAGTAGCATAAATGACTACTTCTTCTATATCCAGCTGCATAGGACCTACTGGTTGAATTCAGCTTATACAAAAGGGAAACAGAGTCTGAATTTGTGTCACTTTTAGTCTTGTTTACCTGAGGAAGAATCCCTGAGAAAACAATGAATTCCAGGCAAGCCAGTGAATTATACCACTCTAAGACTGAATTCATCCAGCAGCAAATAAAGTCCTATGTCTGTGCAATACTGTATCTCATCAGCATCACCATCACTAAGCTTTGTAATTCAGTAGGGGAGCCCAACAAGTGTGTAGCAAAAGTGGACATGGGTCCTCAATTACTGCCTCATGTGATTTTCAGATATGGTCATGGTGATGCACTATTGGTAGCAGTTTGAAAAGAGATAGGGATATATTAAATTGGAAGCAATTTTGTTTTTCTCTGGGACAGTACTGATCTTGGGGCATCTGGCAATTTGATCTGCACAGGCATGCCTCTCCAAAGTGGCTTTTATAGTATGGACTAACTACAAATCTAACATTACGAATTATACTCATATAAAAGAGTTAGCAGAGCACAGACATATATATATTTATATGGAGCTAGGATATTGTTTCAGGAATGAAAATGTGGGTTGACTATTAGAAAAAAATGTTGTCAAGAAGTACTCTATTATATGTTGTCTAAAGTTTAGTCCAGTTATGCATTATAAGAAAAGTGCCAAATTTCCTCCCTCATAGCTTTCTGAAAATTAGGTTGGACAGAAGTATTAAAATACAATTTTTTGTATCAGTAGGAAAATTTTCTAGGTAAAGTAGCCAGTGTTTTCCTCTCATAACTTCGACGGTTCTATTTGCAATTCTTTGCCTAACAAAGCACAGGATTTAAAAGTTACCAGATTCTGTATTTACTTTCCAAAGTGTGAAGAAAACATGTATTGTCCTGAGGATTAAAGGGCTGATTCTCTTTGTGCTCAGTTCAGGCAGAACTGAAATGTTTGTAATGAAAGTAAAAGCTATTGGAAAGCATGAAACAAAAAAGAAAAATAATGTGTTTATGTCTTCTTCGTTGGACAGGATTTGATGATGTCCTTAGAAAGTTTTAAGTGTAAACATTTGTCTTATTAACCAGCATTATTTTGTGCATGTTATAAGCATTTCCACTTGCAAATCCTAAGTGCAGTCAGAGCTGTTGTTTTAGCCCACTGGGAACTGTTTTGTCAAATATCATTTGAACAGCAAAAACTCATCATCTCTAAGCTGCTTCACATCTCCAGTACTGTCTGAACAGCATTTTGGAAACTGGATGTGTAAGGCATCTGAGACTGCAGAGAAAAAATAATATCTCTAGGGCTACTTTTGGAGACTGGAATAAGATGGGAAGATAGCTGTGCTGTATATGGGAGCATGAAAAGCTTGCTGTTGGAACAGATGCTGAGAGTGCCCTGTGACTCAAGGTATGATTTCCTGCCATTCCTGCCAAGTTTCAAAGCTTGTGTTTCTTTTTTTCTCTCCTTATTTCTATTTTTAGGCTGAATAGCAAAGAACTCATGCTTCAGGAATGAAGATTTACCATTCTAGTTATACTTACCTTACTGTGTCTTTGCATATGCATCAAATAATGTTTGATTCTGGTGTGCAGGAGGGAATGAGAGTAAAGATGTAAAAAGCTGATGAAAATGCAGGGTATTTTTGGTATGGATCACATAATCGCTTGGCTCAATGGCAAGCTGCAAAGCTTTGTCTGAGCGTGACAGACTTCCCTTGCTGTGTGGTAGTGCCCGTTGAAGCCTTACATCCTTTGTCTTGCCTCAGCACAGATTTTCTCAGTGACCTTGGGCAAGTCACGCAGCAGTGAATCAGCCTGGTGGCTGGTGCCTGTGGAGCTGGGCACCCAGTAGCTCTGGAGGACTGATGTCCAGGGTCCTCCGCCCCTGCTTCCCTGGTTAGAGCACTTGTGTGGCTGAAGGGATTTGTGAACATAAAGGCTCCTTGATAATCAGATATAAGAGTAAGGGATGGGGGCATGTAAGTACTTCAGATAGCTAGTTCTTAACAAGGGATTCTTTGTATCCTCTTACATAGTTCTCTCCCCTGGATTTTGCTATGAAAGGAGATTATCCAACTCACAGTGTGATTTAAATATGCAAGTCATCAGTCTCAGGAGCAAGTGGTGAAGTCTGCCTGACCTGTAATCAGAGGCTGTACTTCCCCCTTAGGAAACCATGACAATCAAAGAAAGAGAGCTCTAGTCAGGAAGAAGTATTTGGATTATTGCCCAACAAAATTGAAATTGTTAAAACTCCTATCTGCAATCTATATTAGAGTGATTGGGAAAAAATCAATTTCTGTCGTTATTACAACAAAGCATTACATTACGTAGTGCAGGATGAAAGAAAATTAGGACAGGTGTATGTGCAAATTTACATTCTACTTAGCTGACTGGATTTGTTTTGTTCTTAAAGGCTTGAGAGGAGAGACAGCCAAATAAGTTTTGTAAAAGACTTGCTAGCTGATAGTTACACCAGTTTATTTCTTGGTATCCTAGGAACCAGTTTTTTGTTTGTTTAATTTTTCATGCTGATTTCATTAAAAGTTTGTTTGCTATTCTCTAAATTGAGTAAAAATCCCTAAGAAAAGGGATAATTAACTGCCTCATCTGTTTACCAGGAGTGGATCAGAAGCTGAAGGACTTTCATACCTTTTAGAAAAGGTGATTCCTAACTTTAAATTTCCTCCTTTTCAGTTGTTATGAATAGATCCAAAGTATTGTGAGCCAGGCTGTGCAAATAATTAGTCAGTTTGGCAGCTAAACAGAAAATAAACATTTATTTTATTCTGAACCAAGATGATCATGTTGAAGTGGAACTTGGAACTTAGGGTTGTCTTTTTTTTTTCTTATTTTTTAGTATTTTTTTGTTGTTGTTATTTTCCTTTATTTTATTGAGGAGAGCTTTCCAAATTGTTTTCCTTTGTGTTAAATGATAGCTTATATTTAATGTGAAACAAAATATTTCCATTTGAAATTACAGTCTTGGGTAGCCTTCATAAAGTGCTGGTGCCCCTCTTACCAAACTCTGTTTACTCATGATTTACATAAGGCACTTGGGTATTTCTTTTGGATTCAGAGAAGGAAAACAAATATAGCTTAGGAGATGGAACAGCTCAACTCCAGTCCCCACAGCAGCAGACAGGACTGCTTTATAGTAAAATTAAGAGTTCTGTTCACAGAAGGTGAGAGCTTTGCAGAACAGGGATGCCAGGGCACCCCTGTATGTGCTGAACTTCTACCCTGTGACTTTTCTTTCTGCCAGAACTGGTTTTACATCACCAGTCTCCTGCATGCAGGACTTTCCCTGGAGGGCTCTAATCTCAGAACTGTTTGTCAAAACAGGCCTGTAATTGTGCATCTTCTTGAAAATTCTTGCCCGCTTTTCTACCTCTGAACAGCTGTATGCACATTAATGCTGCTGTTGCCAGATGCTGTCTATTCACTGTTGATAAGCTTTCACAATGGGAACATTTTATTTCATCCATGCTAAAATTCATTAAATGTTCGTTAGAGTAATGATTTGAATTTAGCTGTTTCTGTTCCTTGCTGAATACTGGACTATACAGTGAATTACTCTCAGGCGGGTCCAATGGAAGTTTAATTGTTTGTGAAAATATGAACAGCTTCAGCAGGAGAGACTTTCATGTCCCAAACCCCTGTAACTCAATGGTTAGTTGTTCCCAGCTGAGTAATCGAACCACCAGGCTATTAAGTATAATGCAGACAGCTACTACAGCCTCATTTTAACTTTTGGAATGTAATTGTGCATTGATAGGTTAAATAATAAAAAAAATGACAGATACGTGATGACAGAGACCAGAACCAAAGGAAAACCTTTAAAGAAGTCCTGCTGAGTGCTGTGGAGAGACTTAACAGTAAAGCACATTCGAATACTGGAACATTCCTTTGTATGCTTTAACCATGGATTTCCAAGCTCTCTGAGTTTGAAAGTCTTGGCCAGAATGGTAACACATAATTCATCTCACCTCTGTCTTCAGCTGCCTAGTTTAATGTAGACCTCAAGGACAGACTCTTGTATTCATATGGTTGAATCATCCCATGTGCATCTGAAGTGCAAGTGGACTTCTGGAAGCGCCTATCTATGTTTGATAGTCCTAGGCAAAGACATGGTGATTTCCAAAGACTAAGAGTTTCTAACCATCTGCTGCTATCTCACTTCTGAACTGTCTAAATGCCAAGCAGATCTTTCAGTATCTAGGACTGATATTTCTGCAGTTCAAGACCTGTGCCATGAACTGTCTTATTTACTTACTTTTATAAAATATAAATCGTTTTTGTCCTTGACATACAGGCTTGTAATTACTTCTGATTTGTTTTACATATAGGACATTACAGAAGGAGTGTAGAGATTTTTGTTTTGAATATAGAAGATTGGAGGACACTCCCATGGCAACTATTGACAGTGATATTTTTCATTCTTTCTTCAGGCTATTGTGAATGCTATAGTTATTCAGGTAGATTGATTCATAATAATAAATAATGTTGTATTTTACTTTTTAGCTCCTATTTGCAGTAGTGATCCAGGCACCTTCCTGTAAATGTTACAGACCATTAAAATATTAAAACATACAGAAAATTAACCATAAAATAATGCCAAATGGGCAAATAAATAATTGGACTATGATGGAAGCGCTTTTTTTCCCCCAAATCTAACATACAAGTCTTTCTAAACAGTTAAGTATGTAGCATTTCTTAAGACTCAGGATGCGAGGAGGGTAGGAGAAGGCAAAGGCAGCATAAAGTCAACATTTCTGCAAATCATAATGAAATAATACAATAGTTGTGACTTTAAATGGGACACTTTTCAGATCCAATGAATGAAAAATACTAGAGTTATAGAGTTAGATGTCAATACATATAAATCTCCCTGATTCTAGGAAAAGCTATTGTTGTAAGGAGTAAGGGTAAAAAAATAAGAAACATTATATACATATTTATTCCTACTTTGTAAGAGCTGAATTCCACACTCTCTGCGCCATGTGACATGCCAAGGAGAACAGAAAATGATGACAGGAACCTGAGACCTCAGTGCAGGCAGTACTCCACAGCCCCAGCTGGCACCCGTGGGCAACGCACCAGGGCACCTGAGGCCATGCACTATCACTAGATAGAAGTAGCTATACATTTGAGAAGTAGAGCTGCCCTATGCCTTGAACCAGCTTATTCATGTTGTGCTACTGTTAGCATCAAATTTTATCTGGCAATGCATCAAATAGGGTCTTTGCTTTAGTTTTCAAAAACCAGCCATGTGTGCTCTTTGATGTGCTGAAGCAGTCTACCCTAAGCCAACAAGTTAAAAATCATTCACCCTGCTTACAGTGGCAGGTTGTTCTTTGTGTCAGGACAGCCTGCAGCTGCTGAACACTGGCTTTGCAGGAGGCAGATCTCAGTATCCTGGGCCAAGTGTTCTCTTGTGGGCATAGGCTCCGTTTCCAACCATAGCAATGAGAATGTTTGAAGCTGGTTTAAGGCCATTAAGTGACTCATTGAAATTTAGTACAAAGTGGCATGTGAAAGTCTCCTATTCCTTTGGTTACTGATGGAAAACATTACAGAATGGTGTAAATTAAGAAGCATTAGGAAAAAATGAAAAGAATACTTTGGTCTTTTCATCACACAGGCCAGTGTAGTAGTTTGGTGTGGCTGATGATCATGAGAGTGACTTGACAATTCACTCTAATAAGCAAGTAAACAAACCTCGATAGTAATACTGCAAAATGCAGCTCCACAGTTGTCCTAGTAAAGCTTAACAGCATTTAATATGTTTTTAAGCAAAAAGGTATCAAGTAGGCACCAATAAAAAAGCAAAGTCAGTAAAATTCTGCTGCTGGTAAAACCAAAAGTAATATTTTTTCCATGTATCTTTGATCAATTTACAGTGCTCTGTGTGGGTTTGGGTTTTGTTTTTTAGAAAGTGATTTAACTTGTCATAAATAATGCCTGAACTGGCCATCTATCACTGCACAGTTTGTCTGCAGTGCTTAGGAATTTAACACCCAGAATGACAAGTGTAATTACATGCTTCTGAAACATATGCCATAATTTATTGATATTAAGCAAGTATAAGCAAGAAATCAAATCCTAGTGTAAGCAGTCACCCAAGAAATAATCTTGACATTTATTTCATTAAAATCTTCCTTTCAGTGAGGCGCAACATACCTGAGTAGCACTAACAGCACCTCTGTAGATACTTGCCAGTTATTGCATATTTGCAAAGCAAAGGATCAGGTACCTGCATGCAGTTAATATTTAATTTTCAGTTACATTTTGCACATATAGTTATACAGGTGTTTATCATGCTTGTTATTATCCCTTATTATTATCACTATTATTAATTTCCCACAGGTGATTCATATACAGGACTTAAATAGCAACAACTGTTTTCACCTGTTTACACTGGGTGTTAACATTGATTGTAATTTGAATTAGAAAACTGAGTAAAAAGGCTCAAGCCCTAGGGAACTGTCTTTTGGTTTGCTTGAGATCCTACTCAAAAGAGGAGCAGAAAAAGAGGAGTGAGGTGTCCCCAAAAGATTGATACTGTATGTACTAGGCCTAGCTGTAGATATTGTGCATGGGTACAGGCTGGGCACTCAGACTCCCAGTTGGGATCTTCCACGCCCTTTGTCTTACTGCAGTGCTGAGAAAGCAATGGGGTTGTTGATAGTGTGTATATTGTAGAATTGTTTTTTTTTTTTCCTGTTATCAGGAAACATCTGTGTCTGCCTTATCCCTCTTGCTAAGCTGGGCTTTACTCCATGAACACTGCCAGGAAACTAGAATAAACCAATATTTTGAAAAGAAGGAAGAAAAAAGTTGAATCTGGCAACCAGTCCTGCCAGAGGCAAAATAATGCAACGACTAAGATAAACTAGTATTAATGTACAATGAAAGTATTGTAACGCCAGCACACGCAGAGGGACGGAAAATAGGTCTTGGCAAATAAACTTGAATGTCTTTTTAGCAAGACTCGGAGTTGTAAAGTTAACAGCACTGACTGTTGTAAACCTCGGTGCCACGCATCATTCAGTGAAGCAATCTAACTTTACTTTAGCCTTACTTTATCTAATGAGACCATCACAATTATTTTTCTTTATTATTTTTTTAAATTTCAGTTCTTTACATTAATACCAGTGGTAGCTTGGGGTTTATCTGGACAAGCTCATAGTCAGGGATTGAAAGGAAGGTTCCTTCCCTGCTAGTTACTGCTGATGTTGTTCTTATGTCAATGCCTGTCATAATGAAGGAAATATTTTCTTCCCAGATTGTCAGTGCTCTTCTACAGCTACTCTGGGTACTCCTTTCTTGATTACAGTCTGGCAACTGGGGGGTTGTTGGAGGAGTTTTCCTTGAAGCATCCAGCTTGTTTCTAAGGTTTTTGTGTAATATTTGTGAGACATAAACAGAGTGTGCGGGTGGGAGCTGAAACCTCTGTACTTGCCAGGAGCTCTCTGTTGGCCTTTGAGAGAGGGGAGCAGTGTGGAGGAAGGAAGAGTGAACTGCCTGTGAAAGGTGAGGAAATAAGACTGTTGGGAAGGAACCCTACAGAAATATTGCAGCAAGTATACCTGGTCTCTGGTGGTTATGCTATCTTACAATCCTGCCATTAGTTTGGCAGGCTGATGCCATATGTACCATTTGAATGTATTGTTTTCCTGTTAGTTCAGGCACCCAAGCTATTTCAAGATAGACATGTTGAACCAAAAGAAATAGGATTTATGGGTTAAGATTATTTGTGTTCTGTAGGCTGCAATCTGTCTCTATAACTAAAAGCAAAAATAATTCAGCAAATACTGACCTGATTCAGAAATTGTCATTAGAATTGTCCTGTAGCAAGCCTGATGAAAACCATGATGTTTTCTCATGATATTAGGAGAACAGCTACTTCTAGCTTGTGCGTTAATCCTAATGATGAGTAGCACATACAAGGCTGGGAAAGAGTAACCAGGAAGAATATTTGACAATTAGTCATGGAATCATAGAATATATTTTTGAAAGTTCAGTGGATAGAAGGCAGAATTGTCAGGGCATGGTATTGTTGGTACCACTGCTATTGCAGCAGGAGGCTGAGTACAGAAGACACATCTGTTTCAGCCTGCAACCACCATGTGAGCAATCCTAACTTACTACTGCAATATTGTGGCCTGCAGGGTCCTGAGCCAGAAGACTGTTTAAAAGATTAATTGGCTGGAAAGCATTTGGCACCTGAAATCTATCTCTGCTGCTCGGCTTTCAGACAGAAAAGTCTGAAGCTTCTTTGCACTTGAAATGTCTTTTTGGGCTGGAAACACTCCATTTCCCTAAATACACAGAAAGTGCACTTGTTTGTGACAAAACATAATATTATGAAGGATGGCATGGGATGGCGAGATACAGTCTCCCATGCTTAATGTTTTTTTCTCTACACCTTCAGTCTTGAACAGATATACTAGTTTTCAGAAAGTTATTTGCCCTGAAATTTTCTACATTGATTAGATGTGTTCAAGAATAGCCTAGATGCATTCAAGAGTAGCATAGATGCTATTCTTGAAAAGACTATTAACATCTTCTTTGGTTATTATTACTTTCATTTGGGAGGCTTCTGGTATACGCAGGGTGATGGGAAGACAGGAGATTGTTTGCAAAAGTCATGGTCTCTCTGCAACTTTCTTTTACAAGGGAACAAGCATTATTAATGTTGCTGTCTTAGGCCATTCCCTGTAAGATAATAATATTAGACCTTTTCTAGTACCTTGGACTTTATTGGAACAAACAAAATTTGTTTTGGGAATCACTGGCTTTAGCAGAGCCTATTTGTTATTCTTTAGCTGTCCTCCTAAAAGCTGTTGAGTTGTAAAGTACTTTGTACCGCTCTGGAATTGGCTGCAGAACAATCAGGCATGGAGTAATTTGCTATCAGGCTCATTAGTTTTTCAGCTCTTTGAGATCTTTCTCAGCTACACCTGTGATATGCCCTAATATTACTTTGAAGAAGTACACGACCCAAGTCCTGGGTTTATCTGTATCTGCTGCCATACAGGTCCCAATGTAACCAAGAACATAACAGTGATCCAGTGATCCTGTTCAGACCACCATTCTGTGTTTTAGAACACTCAGAGGCACTGGTGTATGATAGGCTTCTAAATCTCTTTTTTTTCAGTTGAAACAATGTGTACACTTTATGGTCATAAACATTGAGCCTGGTGAGTGAGGAGGTCGGTCACAGATAAGCATTCCGGAGTGCTGGGGGACCTCTTTTGCTCTTGGTCAGATTCGGCAGTCAGAAATCTCTGGCCTCATTGTCTCAGACATACAGTTCAATTTTTTTCAATTAAAAAAAATAAAGAAAGTAGGAATTAAATAAAAAATCAAATACATTAGTAGCAGCTATTGCACTGTTTGCTAAGAAAGAGCAAAAACTCTGCCCCTCTACTTCATCTGGCTTGATGTTTCTGTTTAACTTTTGACATAAGACAAGGAAACGTAAGTCTTTATATCCTGCGTACCAACATTTCCTGTCTCTGATCTTCGGTACGGCTTTTAACGTTTGCTTGCTTCATAGGACCTATTTGAATAGCTTGAGAAGCAGAACTTCACAATTATTTTTTGAAGTTTTAAAAATAAGCCACACAAATACTATCAGTTCAGTTTGCTTATGGAAATTTATACATGATTGGAAAAAGGAGAAATTTCAATATACATGACTAATAAATTAGCAGTCTGTGCTCCAGAGAGAAATGGAAAATTGCAGTGTTAAATCTATTTTATGTGGTAACATAACAAAACAACAGATTGTTTGGGGTACTTGAGGTAACCACCTTTCCCTGATAATATATGATTTTCAGTATCACTGAGCAACAAATTCTTCCTCAAGTTTATCGTGAAAATTTCTGACAGTGGCAGGTGAGGAATTAGTTTTAAGGATGATGTCCTTCTGGTGGCTCACGGTGAGAATGATATTATTTATATTAACTGGCAAAATAGCCTGGCAGCACACAAGCAATTACCTCAATTTTATGTTTAGTGCTCTTCTCATAAATCTGTGTAATGATGGCATCTCTGTTATGAGCTTACATTAACTTACTGGTTACAGTAATTGTGTTGAAACAAGTAAACGTCCACTCTGTGATGAAGGTAGTACAGTTACGATATTCCAAATAAATAATTCATTGAGCTATATATAAGAAGAACAGATCAGGACCTTATGAAAGGAAACATTAGTTGCACAATTAGGTAGAGCTTTGGTAGTGATTTTTCTTGCATATGTGTGAATTTGTTCTCCATAAGGATTTTGTCTCAAGAAGGCAAAGTGGTCACTGTTAATTTCTTTTCTGGCTGTGTACTGTCCTCCAGACTGGTGCTTAGAGTCATTCATGGAGGTGAAGTGGAATGCAGTGTATGTGTCCTTGATCTTGCCAAAACCCCTTTATTCCCCATAACAGCTTAGTCTGAGATAATCTGTTCAGATGCAAAGGCAGAAGATCTGGTGTTTATCTTGCTCTTTCTTGAAGCATTTGTTACTGACCACTGCCAAATACTGACCATTGCATTGTCCCAGTAAGGTTTCTTTCTGATATGCTTCTGTAAGAGGAACTGCAGAGGTTTCAGTATTGGATGATTTTTGTTTGGTACGAAGCTGGAATTTACCAGGGTGGATATTCAAAATGTCAGACCAAGTAATTACTGGAAGCACAGTCCAAGAACAATTAACTTGGTGGTTCGTCAGCTAATACATTTGTTCTGTTCTTATGATATACGAAATATTTCTTTGGACATCCTGGTTAGATGGAAAATGGGTATCCTTGTATCCTTTCAAATATTCCTTTATTAATTAATAGAGAGGAACTGTAGCTTCTGTTGTCTTAGGGGAAAAGTTAAGTTCCAAAAATATTTTCTCCTTCCATGAGCATGAGAAATTTATCTTAATGTGCTGACCTTGGCTATACACATTTAAAACAGATCAATTAAGGTAAAAATAGCTTTTAAATTACTCAATTTTATAGACTACCTGACCTGCTAAGCACCTGCAAAAAAATTAATTCAGGTATTTTCTGTCTGGAGTGCTTTATTATCTGGTGGCAAGTGCTTTATTATCTGATGAAAACTGCTTGGGCTGAGCTGTCAATAGGCTTTAGCAGAAAACATTAGAAAAATTCCGCAACCATCAGTGTCAGGCATTTGACCTGCAATTCATATGTGCCAAAACCATTGCAAAATGAAGCAACAAGGTCAGATTTGCCACAGGGAGGGAGACAGACCACTTGAAGACCCTTTGCATTGACTTAAAGTAGTGATGATCATTTACTTGTGCGTAATTCTGGATAGATGGTTTCTGTGCTCCTGAGACAAATTTTTAAGCATGGCATTTGAGGAATAATGCAGTTCATGGACACTAGCACTGGGAAAGGCCTGTATTCCCACCCTTTTAATAAGCAAAGACATTGTCTCCTTGCCAATATCCTCAGGTACTGTTTTGGTATCACTGCTCTGTAACAGCCCTAGTGAGTTGCACTTGTAGCTTGATACAGTAAGGTCATTTGGTGTGTCTGGGAATGCTCTGTCATTGCCAAAAGTTACGCTAAACAGGCTGGGAGCTCTGGAAGCAGAGTGGGAGCCTCAGGTATTCAAAACATATCAAAAGAGCTTGAAAGTTTTTGCTTTCATCTCCTGTCATGCTTATTGTTCACGTGATGTCTTTGGAAAGGGCACAAGCCAGAGATGCTACCCCTCTTTTAGGGGAATGGGAATTCATAGGGATTTTGGCTATGAGTCCAGCACTTAAATTCTAGCTGTTACTGCTCACTTGCTGGGTGGCAGCTGGCAGGCAAGGATGAATATCATAGGACTATGCTGAAGGATATGGGCTGTATTTTTGAGCAAGGTAGATTCAAATAAGCAGAAGAGCAAGAGAAGATGAAAATGGTGGCATTGCTATAGCAGTAAAGAAAGAAGGAACAAATTAAAACCCACACATCTGAGACACCAGGGGATTATTTTTCGTTTAGTCCTGTCTGATAGTAATAATAAAAATGATAATATTATGATCCCAACTTCAGTGGGAGAAGTGTCACTGTGTCAAATGGCATAACTTAGAAATTAAAGTTACTGGTGTTTTTGACATGACTAAATCTTTTTCCTTAAAGAGTACCTTTTTGAAAATAGATTTATTTCTGAGAAAGCAGAAAAGCAGATTTAATATCCTACAGCATTCATAGATACTGTGAGGTTATTGCTGTAACTTCTTTATAATTTCATCAAGAAATGTTATTCACTAAAATGTCCGGGTCTCTTCTTGTCAAAGGAATTTGTCTCTGAAATAGAAGCACAGCTGGACTCCACAAGCTCTGCTTCATGCAATGTCTAGTCCTTCCTCCTTTTTTTTTCTCTGTTGCACTTTTCTCCCTAATCAAATGAAAAAGCTCTTCTTCCCCTAGAAGATCCTTTCCTATAAAAGATAACTTGATTACCTTAAACCTTCCATACTAGTTAAATAGCTGATTTACATCTGCATTACTGCATGTGATTTGAAAATTTAGTGCATTTGCCATGTTTATGTGCTTTGAGCCTGCCAGTCTCACAAATGAAGTTGTTCTTAAAGTTTTTTTTTCTTTTATTTAAACAATTGTTTGCTGGGAGACAGCAAACCAAAGACAAAATTAAGGGGAAAGTAAGCTGTAGGCAAGTGTTCTTTGGCTTGGGTTAAGGTGTTGTATAAATAAGATAGAGATAATAGTATGTGTTACTTAAATTTCGGTAATTATCTGATGTCCATTTTGGAGCTATATTAAATTGCAATGGCATCATTATTACATTTACATGTCTGTGATTCCCACAGCCCAGAAGTCCAGGCTGGAGGCAGAGAGTACTAAGAGACAATAAGTAAAAGGTGAAATAAAAAGAAAGTATTGTCCTGAGCAGTGGTTGCCAAGCTAGAGAAGAAAAGGCTTTTGAGCTGAGTATGACATTGAAAGATAAGCAGGTGGTCCTTCGTACATGAAAAGTAGAGCAAGAAGTGTATTCCTTTTAAACAGCAAAATTACTTCCTATTTTCAAATCTATGAGATCCTAAAAAATGATTTGAAGATGAAAAAGCAGAGAATTGGAAGGGGTAGCTATACAGTCTGACTCTCAGCAATTACTCAGAATCATACAGAGCTTTCCAGAAGAAAGTAAGGTAACTTGAAAACTTCATTTGAGACTAAGGAAGCTAAAAATAAATAAGAAGCATATAAAATTAAATGTGACCTAAAAATAAGTCAGGGGATTGAAGTCCTTTTTTAATAGTCTTCAGTAAGAAATGAAAGAAAAGGAAGACTCAGCGGTTAGAATTGAGATCATGTAGCAAAAATACTGATAAAAAAACAGATTAGGGAGTACTTGGAAAATGTAAACAGATGGAAGTCGATCATTCAAGATGATGCTTTATCACTGAAAGTCTCAGAATGTCTGACCACTTACAAAGACCACTAGCAACCAGGATGGCACCAGAGACTCAAGAAAAGAAAAGGCCTTTCCTGGCCCCAGGGCAGAAAAAAAGGGAAGAGCGGTAACAGCAATTACTATCCAAGTAAGGAGAGCAAATAGATAAAATGTGGTATGTGAGAAAGCTTTAGAAAAGGACAGTGTGATTTCCTTGTGCTCTCCTGAAAGGATCACAATGCAGAGGAAAGAGATAGCACTTTGTCAAACTTTTTTATGACCTTTCACCCATATTTTTCTTACTATATTGACAAATTAGAGCAACATTTCAAAAGTGAAAAGCAGAAATTATTGTGGTCTAGAGAAATCACTGTTAGGAAAGATTTAAAGAGCTAAAGTTGTACAGCAGTTATACAATGACTGAGGGAAGAAAATACAGGAAGAAATTACTACTTGAAAGATTTGAACACTGAGATGAAAGACCAGAGATATGCCTCCTTACAGGAGCTTATTAGGTCATAGAGCATTACTATGAGTCTTTACCCTGGCAGAGAAAAAGGTAAGGGAATTCCATAAATCTCATCCATCTCTACCTTCAGTAGGTCAGATCTGTCAACATTTAGTTCAGTTTAACCAGCAAATAATGTCATAGACCTCTGGAGATCAGGTATTAAGCATAAATCTTGATGGTGAATGAGACTGAATGCTCTTATTCCTGGTAAAATATGAACAAAATCGGTCTGGACTATTTTGTCTCTGGTTTTCAACCTTAAAATTCTTATTTTTGTCCTTTGTGCCAGGAGCCTGCCCTTATATAGCAAAGTTGTATTCCTGCCCAAGATGGCCAGTTATGCGATCCAGGTTATTCCCCCAAGTTAAGGCTGAACACGTTGTGAGCTGCTAGCTGTTGAATGAAGTCAAAATTCTGTCACTGAACTTTCTGAAGTTTCTACTATATAGATGACTGCATACCAGGATGAGTACGTTTTCAGCCTTGTTATGTTTATTCCCAAAGCTGCGTAAAGCCTTTAAATAAGAGCAACTGTCATAATATCAGTCCAAACTTTGGACTGTGCTTAAGCACACTTTGTGCCACGTAAGTGCATGACTCTTGGGGAACAAAAGGAAGGAAGCTGTGGGTCTCTGAATGAGAAAAGATAAATTATATGTATGATTAGCTCAGACAGATCCACATATAGATAGAATGTTCACGTTCCCACCTTTTAGAAAGCTGCTGGGAAATCCACATGCACTATCAAATGGGAGAATCTTTCTATCTCATTGTATCTCTACTGTGCAGCAGATCTGAAATTTCTACCTTTTATGCCTAAGAAACTATTTAACACTCTGTAAAGTTTAAGAGGTCTTGTAATGACAGCTTCACAAAGGCAATTGTTGATCTTGGCACAGCTACAGCCTGAGACAATTAAGCTAGTATTAGTAAGGCTTTTTTACAATGTCTCATGAAATCCTAATTTTCATGCTAATTCCAATAGTCTTTTGACCTGAGAATTTAGTAACTGGACCACAATTGAATGATAATAATAAATATCTAAGCAATAAATTAGGGAGAGTTGTCTAGCAGGATGACAGAGATTATTAAACCCTTTCCCTACAGAAAATGATCTGGAAGGGAGAATTATCAGTAACTGATGACATTAACAATGATAGCAAGGAAGAGAAGAAGTGGAATATATATTTCAAGTCTAAGTGAGAATAAAAGAAAATAAAAAGTGAGAAGATGATTACAAGGATGGAATTTAAAACTCCAAAACAGAGCAAACAAACAAGAAAGTAAAGCAAAATATCTGCCCAACTTTTCTCAGAAACTTAGAAAAATTAGGCTTCATCATCTAGTTTTCAAAATTGAATGGATTCTAGTTGAGGGAAATGTACCAGTAATCTTTTTGATGCAAAAAAATTGCAAGATTTAATACCTTGGAAGACACAGGGATGGAACTGAAAGCAAATGTGATGGGTGATTGCAGTGTAGGAAAAGAGCAAAAGCAGCCTGTACAACATGAGACTGAAGAGCATCAAGTAACTCAGGGGAGTATAATGACTCCTTTTTCTGGTCCTGTTTCAGCAGTGTGGCTGCCAGCCTTTCCGAGCACATTGTCTTCGCAAGAGAGTCACACAGAGGAAAGCTCCACTTAGGAAACAGGAGAAATCATAGAAACAGAAGGCTGATCAACTTGAAATTAAATTTTGCAAGAGTTAATAGGCCTGAATACTGGGTTTCAAACAAGTCAGTAATTGCAGGCTATATTTAACTTGGTTGGATGCAGCAGTAATTCCGAAAAGTCCTATTACTGAATCCATGTGATGGGATGAGATTTTGGCTCCTTTGATTTATCAGGTGAAAAGATAAGATTTCATGCACTATATATTTGCAGGTAAATGATTCTGAATGATTTAGGGTTGTCTTAGAGTTTTTAGCAAAATAAATGAAGTAAATAATAATTGACCTTGACTATTTTTTTTAACGTCTGCAATATTTTTTGAGACCAACCAGCCTCCTGAGAAAGGAATATGTCCTATCTCATGTGACATCGAACCTGGACTGAGCAAAGTGGCAGAAAATGCCCTTTCAAAAGATAATCCTGTCTTGACAGATGGATGGAGTAGATAGTAATAATAATACTTTTATTGATATATGATCTGCTTATACAGATAATAGCTCTTTTTTGTTTTTAATTTATCTATGTCTTACAGTTTAATATAATACATCTATTGAAGTAGCAGAGGATTGCACAGGCAGTCCTGAGGGCAGAATTAGGCCCTCTTATTCTATCCTTCTTTTGTTCAGTTTGGGAACACCTGTCAGTATTTACAGTGTTTGAATTCAGTCATATTCAGGCATGTCCTTCTCCTTTTGGACATGAGGATTTCAAGTCTGAAAGCACTCGATCCAAAAGCAAAAGTTTTTTGAATCAATTTTCAGAAATAAAAACATATTCAAAAGATTTGGTAGTGAGCTAAAATATCAGTGTTTCAGTGAAAACCAAATTTCTTTTAAAATGTTTCAGTATCTGAAAACAGCATGACATGGGCTAATTTATTTGTAATTTTGAAGTCTTTAAAGCTGCCTCAGATATTTGCTCAGAGAAAACAGTTGTGAGTCATGATGGAGGGAAAGGAACTGTTGACTCTGCATTTCTGTTGGTTTAATGATCCAGAGAACAGAGATGTGGTTGAAACGTGAAGCCTGGAAGACTCTTATAGTTGATCAGCTTTGCTCTGAGGTTGTTCACCTTGCTAGTGAAGCTTTAATTGGAAATCAATGAGTATTGGAAATTAGAATGTACAGTTCTGAGTATTTGCAGATGTATAATTACCTTATGAATTGTATGAATTTCCTTCCTTTTTTTAAAAGAAAAAATCAATGATACATTTGCTTGAATTGTTGGGCTAGTGTCACAGCAGAGAGGATCTAAATTTGTATGGTCTTAAGAAGTTAAATCTTAAGAAGTTAATTCTTAAGCAGCTAATGTCTAAGCTTTTTAAGTTTCCTAATCAGACTGGCTGTAGACTCTGCATATAATGGAAAAAGCTGAAGGAAAAGGAAGGATGTGAATAGAAACCTTTCTATTGATCACAACAAATTCCAGGAAAGGAGGGAAGAAATCCTAACTCTCAGTTGTTTTGAGGAGTCTTACCCAGGAGTTCACATAGATTTTGGCTCATAAGCAAAAGTACTTTTTAAAAGAAGTATTGCAATGACATTTGCAGCTTGGATTCTAAAACATGCCTCTATCATTCCCTCAGCATGCTCTTTATAAATTTTTCCAAATGGAATGTTTTGTCTTTTTTTTTCTGTGGTGTTGGCATTGTAGACAAACCACGTGCAAGCAACTGGTTTATCTTCATCTGAGGCGTCCTTGTTCCAGCTGTATAAAGTGGCTCATTTTGAAGTGCCTGTGAGTGGAGTTGGAAATTTAGAGAGAGGAGATGGCATCCATAAGTAGATGACCTAAACCAGGGACCTCAGCTAACCTCTTCTACTCTAAGTAACGTAATAGCTACTTGTGAGAGTGCAGAGGCATGTGATGTAACCAGTGTATCTACACACACTGTTGTGAAATGGACTCAGCACTGCTTTAAGAAGAGTATTGGTAGTTAAAGGTAACAGACAGCTCTGAAAATTGGCTCATCTTTCGAAGTTTTAAAACAATCTCATGGGAGCTCCTTTGGAGTCCATATGAGTTATACTTAGAACAAAACAAAATACCTTTGGGTGTAATAGCACCTGTTTGTGATCTACAGTATTTAAGAAAATCCATTTAAACTAAGGGACAAACTGTCTGGCCTGATGAACCTGCTAAACCCTGCCTTTGCTGCAATATGTTCAGAAAGAGAGCGTTACCTGAGACAGCTGGTACTGGTGCATCTCTGAGAACTATGGCTGCACCACCCCCAGACCCTTCAGCCATGGCCATCTCAGCCACACCAGCACACATCTCCTTATTAAAGCCCCATCTTGCCTTTGCTGTTCCAGATGAAATTGTTGTTTCCCTGGGAGATTTTCCTGATTAAATGCTCAGGGTCCTGCTGATGTGTGCAGTTCTGTTCTGCTGAGTCTTCCCTAGCACAAACATCTCACGCAGTTTTAAAGCAGAAGGTGCTGTTTTTTACCGTAAGATAAAAATTAACACTACTTAACCAAGAAATTCCCAGAGCAAAACTTTCATGATGTGGATAGGATTGCAGTCATAATTTTATGGATATTTGGAGCTCTGTCACTATTACTACAAAAAATATGTCCATGAAGTGTCAGATCACAAAAGAAATATCTTTACAATTACTTATAAACTTGCAGGAAATATTTAAAAAATATCTGTATTTATATTTAAAAGCTAACTGCATACGGGTAAAAAGATAAAAGAGAGTGTTCCAGAAATGATCTCTGCATATATCCAGGGTGGATAATATTTACAAAGAGGCACTGGTCCAATTTTTGCAAGACACATGGTTATCTTTAAGCATGGCCTCCTTAAATTTGAAATAATTGTTCATTCATTTCTTAATTTCATGACAATTAGGGGAAATAATAACAGTTTTAAAAACTGCATTGATCTTGGTAAAAATGCTGGTGATTTCACAATCATTCCATAACATCTACTCAATATTCCAGAAACCACAGATGCTGGATCAGATCCTGAAGTGCTTGATTACTATTTTTGTGCATGGTAATCAATAGGAATGTTACTTGCACTTAGCCCTTTGTTGGCATAGCCAGAATAAAGTATATTTGATTGCTGAGAAAGAAGTAAATAATCTAAGTTGTGAAGCTGTAAGATTAAAAAATACTTTTCAAAGTACAATAAGCTTATCCTTTTCTAGTGAAATGAATAGCACTATGAGACCATTGTCTTATTCCAGGATATACTAAGACTAAAAGATTATTCATTTGTTGTAGACAACATAATGTTAATAATATTTATCTGATTCTCTCATTTTGCTTTTGTTGTTAGCAAGGTAATTACATTCAGAGAAATTAAGATTCAGTCAAAACATTTCACACTTTAAGACATGGACAAAAAAACAACCACAGGCCCAATACTTCAAATCTTTAATTGGTGCAGTAAATGAAGATTAATACTTGGATACTTTGACTTAGATAAAATTGCCAGGTTTTGGTACAAGAATGTTTTAGTTAAAAAAACTGCCACATTTAAATAGGTAGTAAGAACAGATTAAGCTTACAGGTGGTGTGAACAGAGAGGTCAGTTGTGCAACACAAAAACCATCTTCCGACATAATAATGTAACTGCTTATGTGAATAAGCATTAAGGCTGAAGGATAAAGATCTTACCCTTCCTTTCAGGATGGAGTTCACCATTGTGTTTGTATCTACTTTAAGAACTTGATAAAGCCACACAATAAACTGGAAAAACCATAACCTTAACTCTTTCTTGTAGCTTCCTAGATGACACTTTTTCTGCCTTTGCTCTGTTTTGGCTTGGATTCTTATTTCTTTTATTTTTTCCTCCTTTCTTTGCTTTTAAAGTGTTTTTACTCAGCTGTCATTTCTATTCTTTGCTTAAAATAGTGATAAGAATCTGTAATTACAGTGATGGAATAAAGTTAAGGGAAAATTAAGATGAGAAAATTGTTGGGCTAAACCGCTGTCTAAATAAGAGTCTTTTAAATTTTCCATGGATAAAACAAATGTAGGTTTATGTTGATAAATTAGCTCTTGGATACAGACTCCTTGGGAGTTTCTAGGTTGTGTCTGGAGCAGTAGGGGACACAGGAGCGTAGTTGAGGGGTGCTCTTTCTGCACTGACCCCCAGAGATGTACTTAGCTGCAGTAGGACCTGTTCGGATGGGCTGTGAGAGAAGTGTGAGAGGTTCAGATTATTTCTCTCCTGTGCTGTATCTACAGAGCATTTATGACTTTTTAAGCAAGGAACTGACCTAAAGGGTCTCTCCTGCTAAAGCGTCTGTGAAATTATGAGCAATTGGGATGTCAATAGATGCTTGGTGAAGATCACGGTGCTCCTACTAAGGGTTGGTTTAAGCCTCCTGGTATAGAAGGTGGCCAGCAGTGAGCTGTGATATATGTTTTTATCACTCTTTGCTAAAACAAACACAGAGCATGCATGTGGGCAGTCTGTGCAACAGAAGGCAGTGTCCTTTCTGAATCCACTCATAGTCCACATACAGTGTGTGTGCATATGCCCCCGGCTGCTTCCCTCTTCCTATAGCAAATCCCTTTTCTCACCACTGCATCCCAGACCCCAGGAATGTAACTGGCCCTTGCCTGTGGGTGAACTGAGGGAAACCTTCCCCATACAAGAACCACTGTTAGGATGGCTGTATCACTTGAGTTCATGCTTCACATCCGTCTGTAGGGCTGTCTAGAAAAAAAACAGCATTCTCAGACACAGATAAAATTGCGCATTACTTCATTTAAATGCAAAGATAATATAGATGCAAAGCTGATAGAGATGATTGGGGTGCTTTGCTGCTGACACTGAATAAAAGCAAATAGGTGTATGTTCACACTAAATGAATTTGAACTGGTGAAGGGAGGAAAAACTCCACCTAGAATAAGGATTTAATAAGAGAATGTATCCCAAAACTATGAAAGACAGGACCATACTATTCTCGAATTTATACCAATATCAATAAAAATTAGTATCCTTTAAGATTTTTCATTGTACTTATGGAATAGTGGATTATTGTCCCTATATACTCTGCAAAAATTTCGACGCTTTAAAAATGCCATTTTGGCCACCAGAGGGCAATGATTTCTTCTGTTCCTCAAAACCTCTAGTAATCTCCTTTGAGTGAGAGTCAGGTGTTAATATAACCCCTTGACATTTTTGAGCTTTGTAGTATGTACACTTTCACCTCTAAGTTCAAAACCAGCTGCTATTTGTAGTGACTCAAAATTCTTCACTTGTGATGGTTAATTAGTGTATGTGAGTGAACTTTGGTCTTTTCTATTAATTTTTTAGGTATAGAGGTCCACAACATAGAACTGCTGGTTAGTCCTGTTCTGGCAGGTCATTTAGGATCAAATGAAAACATTTATGGGGAAAATTAGGTAAAATATAGCATTAAAAATAGCCTTTCAGACTCAAGGATTCAAAATGTCTTTCTTGGGTTTCCCTTATCACTAGCACTTATTTATTTCTCTGTCTACACACAAACATCTGAGCTCTTTATGTTTAGACTGATTTCATTTTTACTAGAAACCACTGTAAAATTCTTTTCATATGTAATACCTGAATGTGAATTAATTTGAATAGAATTTATCTCTATTATATGCTGCCCATGGAGTCACTTTTTCTAACTGAATTTTTAGGCATTATCATAGCTTATGATTAAAGTTTCAGTAGAATGAGTTAGATGGTACTCAGGGAAAAATTATTGAAGGATGTTATCTCTGTCTTGTAAACAAATTCCATGCCAAAATGAAGATTTAGTAGACAAGCAGCCAGAAAGCTTCTGGCTCTTTCTGTCACAAAGCTCCTAGACATATCACTGAATAACTGTGGTCAGCATATTTGCAACTTTTTCAGGTTTTAAAAGTTTTTCAAAGTATTTTGGGTGAAGAGCCTCATAAAGTACTAACGGATTAATCCTGAACAATGTTTATTCACGGTGGCCTGTTTTGCAGAGTTTCAGAGTGGTCAGCTGTCCCATTGTGGTGATCAGGCTCCCAAACATCAGGCCACTAATCTGAAGTGGAACACACATATGGATGTCGTTTGAAACAGATCCTTAGTATTTTGATGGAATTATGAACATGAGCTACGTGGAATAGATACAAATAAGACCATCAAGGTTTCTCCAGTATGCCCCTGCTGTTGCTATTTGCACCATCTTCTAGAACCTCTAGACAGAAGGGAGAAGTGTGTCTGAAAGGGAAAGGAGCTTCAGCATCTGCTTCGGAGCAGATGCTCAGCATCATGTGCTGCCCAAATTAGTTGGCCATCAGCCTCAACCTTGCTGGAATCAGGTCCTGTCCTAATATCTGAAAGAACAATGCTTTGCAGTAGGAACTCTTGCTGAGTGACCTGTGGATTTATTAATTACAAATCAAGCTGAGCTGTCACATGAACCTTCTGTTCCTGTGTTCAAAGCCATAAAAGTTTTCACTTAGGAAGTACTGATTGCAGTTAACATACTTTTGAGATCTTTTATAGATATTATTCCTAAAACACATCAGTGATACTGAGACAAGTTTGGGAGAATATTTGTTGTAGAGAAGCTCCAAATATTATTAGGAAAAAAAAAAGAGAATAAACATTTAGACTGTTACTGCTTTTCAGATATACCAAACAGAGTAGTTTGTATCTGACATGTCAGGTTTGGAATCTTTAGCCTTCTTTGTTACCCGAGACTCAAGTCCGTGTAGAACTGATTGGGTCATCCCCAGCTAGGCTGTGTGCACAGCCTCAATGCACATTGATTTAATTTTATGTAGTGAGATTTATAGATTTTCCACCCTATCACCAGCTCTGCTGCTGCAGCAGAAAGTTAACAAAGGAATAATGAACAGTTTGCAAGTATTCTGAAGAGGAATCCCCAAATGCTGGGAAGTCTGTTCCAGGAATGTAGCTATTTTCCTGCTTTCATGTTCATCCCATGATGCAGGGAGCACTGTATACTCTTTGTCTGCTGCAAAGGAGGCAGGCACACAACAGAGTGGACTGTAGCTACTTGATTGAATTCACCATATATCCTGCAGAGATTATGACAAATCAACTTGTGAAATATCCCAGTTTGTTCCGTTCTTTCCTGGGGATGGGACCTGGTGGGATTCCAAGCAAGAAAAACGGGACACCACAAGTGTGGTGTCTTAACCCGATCAGGACCCGTCCACACATTTCTGTCATCTTTAGGCATTGCCAAACCCCTGGGATGGTTGTCAAGCATTGGAACAGGTGGCACAGGGGAGTGATTGAGTCACCATCCTTGGAGTTGTTTACAAGATACGTAGATGTGGTAATTAGGGACGGGGTTTTGTGGTGCGCTTGGCAGTGCTAGGTTAACAATTGGAGCTGGTGATCTTAGAAGTCTTTTCCAGCCTAAACAATTCTATTATTCTGTGGGGAAAGCTGTTACAACACGTCAGACTGTGGTCCTTTGTGCAGTGAGGAGTGTCAGTTCCAGGTGAAAAAAGAGTCACCACAAAGGCAACTTGATTCTATTTGAGAAAGTTAGGTGGTGCTGCATTGGTTTTGTGTATTTCTTCCCCAGTGGTAATGTCAGGTAAAATAAACAAAGGTTTGCAAAATCAAGGGCTACCTTCCTGAGTTGCACTGTACTAGACAGCTTGCTGGCATCACCTGTCTTCTTTGCCAGTGCTGTGTGGCAAGGGCACTCACCTTAATGTCCGGGGTTTATTTAAACCTAGTCACACTGATTACACTTAAGTTCAGCAGGCACTAGAACTGTATATACACCAGTGCCTAAATTAGTCATTCTGTGGGTGGGCTTACATTCTGTAACAGAAAAAGAGCAGATTAAAATAAATCAGTGTAAAAAGTAGTTTCAGAATATTAACTATGCATTAGTATTCTAGGTACGTAATTTTAAATGCTTAAAGCTTTTATCTAAAAAGCAAAACAACACAAAAACCTCCAGGCATTCCTGGCACTTTTTAGTGATAGGAAAAATGAACTAAAACCTGTTTTCAGTACATGGTGATGACAAGCAACCAAGGCATATTGATGTTATCCCCACAATTTTTCTGGTGTAAAGGCATGACAATTGCAACTTTTTCAGGCTTGTGAGAAAGAGCTTTGCTGTGTCTCCAAGTAAGCCTTGGTCATGGCTAAAATGACAGTTTTTATTTCTTTTGAATGTAAGAAATGAATGGAAGAGCAATTCTGTAAGTGAATTTTGGAATGTTTTTCCAGTATTAGATAAGTACTCACAATTTCCTAATAGGATATTATGCAGTAAGTTTATACAATGCATATAGAATAGACTTTTTAATAGATTGCTTTTTATCTTATGATTACTATGGTCTAACGTTCAAAGTGGGAAAACGGTTTCTCAAGTGAGTTAATCCCTATTCCTTTTCAAAAGAATCAAAAGGGGAGATCTCATTAGTTTATGAGTCATAACGTTGACTACATCTAATTAGATAGCTGGTTTGAGTGAGCACCACAGTCTGAAATTGACTGTAATTTTATTTTGATTGACAAATGATTCACTTGCTACAGAATAATAATAAAAAACTCCATAAAGATAAAATGAGTACTATATCAACATTTGGATACTAGCAACTACTGCTTGTCTGGAGTTTTGTGATGAACATTTCCTTTTTTGTTTGAAGATGATAAGTAGTTGAATCAAACTTTTTAATGGAAGTATATAGTGTTACTAAAACTCTATAATCATGGAAAATTTTCCAGATATGTTAAGGAGTTTCTGTGCTTTAAAAAATGTATAGCTTCCAGATAGCCCCAATCCCAATTGAAATATCAGTGTAACACTTTTGGTTTCCTAGTTAGACGTTTAAATTTTGATTTTCCACCTCTTAAAAGCATCTCACATGGTAAACCATAGGGGTTTTTTTTTTGGTGGAAAAGTTGGGCAACTTGTGTTTCCGTCCTCATGCAGGACAGGAAATATT
The DNA here is from genome assembly GCA_013396655.1 of Campylorhamphus procurvoides. Taxonomy (NCBI): domain Eukaryota; kingdom Metazoa; phylum Chordata; class Aves; order Passeriformes; family Dendrocolaptidae; genus Campylorhamphus; species Campylorhamphus procurvoides. Next base: position 1,301,697 of record WBMV01005164.1, on the reverse strand, counting down.
TTGAAACTTGAAATTCTTGCTGGGGTAGAGGAACCTTTTTCCACCCAGTTCTGAGAACACCTACTTATAAACTATTTGAATAAGCACTTGTTTGAAAATATTGTATTCATTGTCTTTAGTATTGAGAAGAGCTTACCATAGGGTTTTTTGTAATTACTTTCAAGTGTCATCAATGATATTTCTACTTGCAAAATGCATTTAAGTTCTTCCTTGTATTCATGCACTGACAATAGAACAGCAAAATATGTACAGAAAAGCAAATAAGAAATGGCACATATAAGAACAACATACTTTGTAGTTGCATTAGGAAATCAGAGTGTTGTAAGGGTTGATGTTACAAATTGAACTTCCTTCCATTATGAGAATAAATGTTTTCCCAAACAAGGTCAGTGGAAATACTAACAATGTATTTCATCATAGATATGTTCTTATGGGACATACTTCAGATGCCAAAGGAACTTTTAGACAAGCGGAAGAGTACTTAAGGGACTGTAGGCTGGATTGCCTTTGGAAGTATAAGGGGAATTTGTACACTTGCATTCTGGCTAAAACATGCTTTAGAAGAAGAGGATGTGGCCTTGAGTTTAAACTGTGAGGTGACCAGATATTCCAGCTTGTTAGCCTATATCAACATTGTCAATATTATGTACAGAAAATTTGATGTATTAGATATATTCAGATGAAGCATTAAACTGAAATACAAGCACTTTAGGTAGAAAAGTCATGAAAATGTTTAATGTTTTGTAAAGTTATACTCCTTCCTCCACTCTGCCTTTTTCTTCATGCCAAAAAGCTAATGTTGTAAGGCTCTGTATACCATATTGACCTGAAGAGAAAGGAATCCAAAATAGGGGAAATTAATACTGTAGTTTGAAGATTGCTTTTCCCTTTCTAGCCCTAAAGGGTTTTATGCAAAAAGCATGGCTACTGTTTTTTAGCTATAGCAATATGCTTGAAACATGACTGATCTCTTTAAAAACCCTTGACATTTACTGAATATCTGTACAGCATGTTTATCTCTCTGTGTGCTAGTCTCCTTATTGTGTGCTGTAGTAAATGTGATCACTTCCTACTTTCTGCTTTTCACTCTGAGGTAGTTCATAGAGACTGAAAAGGCTTTCCTCAACGGATGTAGTTGCAGCAAGAGGATAGTGAGAGATTAAATAGATTAGTGAGAAAGAGAGGAACTACAGTAATCTTGTTTGTTGTGAGTATATGATTTAAAATTTCCTTGGCACGGGAATATCTTAACGGATATACTTGTACCAGGTACTGCAAAGAATGTGAAAAACAAGACAAAATTTCAGTACCAGTGTAACTTCAGGATTTTTCAGGTAACTAAGTGCTCCACAGAAGAAAGAGTCTCTCAGACAGGCAGAGCCCAGAGTTACATATGCATTATTGCAGATTTGTAATCACGTATGCAAATCCTTGCAGTCAGATTGGTTGATGAGGACTGATTTGCACAACTCCAGTATGATCATTTCTCAGTAACTCTATCACACATAAATCCTTTACTCCTGACAGTTATTTGTCACTATTACCTAATCAGACTACAAATATTTATAATAACTGTGATTATGTAAATCTCTGGTTTTATAATCATTGGGATACAGACAGTAATTTGTTCCAGTTTTTATTTTTATTAGTTAGAGACAGTGAGCCCATCCCCCTGATGGGCTGCCTCTTGCAGTGATGAAAGCCTGGCTTTGGGCACTCTGAGAGAGAGCGAGCACAGGTTTTGTCCAGAGAGTCATCATCTTTCAGAAGCATTTTTCCAAAAGTATTTTGCCAGAGGCACTCTGCTTAGCAGAAGATTTGTCTAGGGAAGCATTCCCTGGAAGCAGTTTCCTTGCAGGGACTTGTCTGTAGAACTGTTCCCCTGAGGCTTTTCCCAAGCAAAAAGACTTATTTATGTCATAATTCAAATGTTTTACCAACTTACTGTTTTTGTATTTTTTAATATATATTTTATATATATATCAATATAAAACAGACTAGCTATAGTCTTAAACTGATGAATGTAATATGTTTCAGAAGCAGGTTTCTTCAATTACATTGTCAATTTAAGATCTCTAGTGATGTGCCAGCTACAAAAATGGCCACTTCAGCTTCCCACTTCTTTCATTTAGAGCAAATCGGCAGCTACCTTCTCACACTCCAGAAGGCATATAGAGAGCCAAAGTTGTTCTACCCTCAATTCACATACATAGCACTCCTTTCTGCTGATGGGAGTCACACATACAGTCCAATACCATTCTACATTTAGTTCTTTCAGGCAGCAGAACGAGCATAAAATTCATCATCTCATTTTTGGCTTCCTATTTTTCTTGAAAATGATCTGGGTGAAATATTCCATTGCATTTTGCAGTTTCTAAAAACTCGTCTGGCACGTTTTAGTGAATATGAAATGTCTTTGCTTTGTTTTTAGCATTCGATGCTTTTCAGAAAATGGCATGTGATGACAATCGTTAAGTAAAGCTTGCAAGTGAAATGTGCACCTGCTAGCTTTCTTTGCTGACTGCCTTTACAGAACCTTAATCCACTGATTCCTACAGACTCACTCTTCACTTACACCACTACAGATGAAGAATTAGAGAACTATCAGAGTAGCAAATAGAGCATTTCCTTTGTGGCTTTTGGATCTCCTGAAATAGCTCATAGGGGCAAATTTTGCTACATTGAAATGTATGAAGTCAGGGAGAGAATCCATGTTCTGGGTTCTCCTACTGGGTAACTCCTACTGCCCACTCTCTGCTGGACTGGATTCTTAAGAAATTTTTGATCCAGTCCTTGAAGCACTTAACTGTAAATGATACTTTAATTTGGGAGACAAAGTATAGTCAAAAGTAAGGTAATTCTTTTTTCAGTGTGCTGTACTGGAGTTACGTTTTAGACAGCTGCATCTTTTCATTGCTGCACAATGTTTACCACTTTCCCAAGATGCTCTTGCCCTATTTTCAAAAGTTTGCCTTGAAGTGCTACTGATTTTCTTTGGCCTTTAATATTATGCATTATAAATATGATTTGCTTAGAAGTTTGTAATGCCTTTTTATCAGTGGTTGGTATGACTGTGCAGCTGTTCTGCAATTACATACTATGGAGCTGAGCAGAAACTTTAAGACATGAAGCATTTCTAGGGAAGTTTGGTAATTGAAAAAACCTGGCTTAAAAGTGAAACCTCAAATACTGGAAAATGGAAACAGGCTTGTCTCTGAAAATGTTATGAAGGTTTTGAATGTCACTGCATTTAAAAGAATATCCACAAGGAGAGTGCTAGGCTCAGCACTGATTTAAATCGTGTTCCCTCCGGTAGAGAAAGTTAATTTTAAATGTCATCTGTTTAATTGTTTGTTATGCCTAATTAAAAATGGTAATTTATTTGATTTGTTTGTAGCATAGTTAGTATGTTGCTTTATTAAAGATATTACAGAAGTTTGATTTCTAATTACAAAGAGTGAAAATTTCTCAAATATTAGAAATATTTTTACTTTTGACAAAATTGAGACCATTTTGGTAATGTGGAATTCTGTCATTCTTGAAAGACGGATAATGGGAAAAGGAAATATTATATCTTAATGACATTATTCTTGCTTTCTAGATGGTAAGCATGATAACAAGGAAGTACTCTTTCTTGCCTTCAGAAGTATTTAGCAACCAGACCCCTTAGTTATATTCACAATGGCTTAACCCCAGAGGTATTTTTGTGGTCTAGGACACACAGCACAAGGAAAGGCTCATTATGCTGAGGAGGCTAGAGCTGAAGTGGCAATTGTGCTGGAATGGGAGCTGTAAAGGCTGAGGTTAGAAAGCAAAATAAATCTGACATTACGTATTGTGGAGGAAGAGGTAAGTGCTTATAAAAATTAATGATTTTTTCCAAGAGCTGTTTAACGTAACAGTATTTAAGAGACAGAAATTGATTAGATGAGATGGATATTTTTTGCAAGCAACATCTTCAAAATGATGTGGAAAGGGCAGTAATAGAGATAAGGTTTTTTATCTTTTTGCTGAAGTGAAATTGACTTTTTTTGCTGATTGGTGGAAATAATTTTTTTTTCACTCTAATACATAAAGATATATTGGTAAGATATTTTGAGTTTTTTATATGATGAAGACTATAATTCTCAGCCGGACACTCTTTCATATATGAAAAAGAGAAGGAAGTCTTGGAAGTTGTCTTTCACTTTCATTAGTGGTCTTTAGGGCTAGTGGTGCTCCTCAGGTGAGAACACCATGTACTTCTGGGAACTGGACCTTAAAGAATGAGGTGCACATGTGCTTTACCTGATTTACTGCCTATATTATGGTGTCAAAATCAGGATGCATGAGGAGTCAAGAAATTCCTTGGTATTTTACTAGTGAGGAGTGCCACTGGAGCTGCTGCATAGAGGAGTACCACTCTTAACCAAAAGTCACTGGACCTCACTTCTTGTTGTGGTCTGTACATGTGCATATGAGCATATTTTAAGAAATATGGGTGTTTATTTCTTGGCTTAGTGCAACTTCCCCTTTTTTTACTGTTGCAACAGGCTATTCTTGCCCGTATAGTTGAAATTGTCTTTATTTACTATGAAATCCTTCATATGTGTTTGCTTTTTAAGGTTCAGCAGTATTTTGTAAATCTCCTTTACAGTTTTCATGATTTACTGTCTGAATTTTGATATACCTTCTTTTCTCCATGAGAAGTCTTAGAGAAAGTAACGCCAAAACCTGACTGTGCAGCTGCAATTCCTAAGCTAGCAACAAAATCTATACAGGTTTAAGTTCTTTCATGTTTTCAGTGACTGTATTATATTTACTTTACTCTGACAGGGCATAGAGAAGGACTAAAATTAGGTCAGATGATACCTACTTCCACTTAACTTCTATATTTAAATGAGAATTGAGGCAAATATTTGCTGGTTCCTTGGTACACAGAAAGAGATCTGAATATTTTTGAGGCTGTGATTTTAATCTAATCTCTCTCTAAAGTCAGTGGGGACAAATAGGTCTCCAATAGAGGTTTATTGGTTCATTTAGATGTGAATTGCATAGTAGTAGTTCCTGTCTTTCTTGATGAACTACAGAGAGCACTGAGGACAACTTAACTCAAAGCTGAGTCTAGTCCCCAGGAAAGCAGGGTGAGCCAGGCTCATGATCAAAGCAAGGTCAGTTGCTGAGGTCTTGAAAACCCCCAAGAATGGAGAGAGAATCTGAGCAGCATGTTGGACTGCCTGACTGTCTGTATGGTGAAAAAGTTTCTCCTCATGTCAGTTTAAACCTTTATTGTTCCAGCATTTTTCTCTTGTCTTTCACCCTGCTACTGCATGGATGTGAAGTCTGGCCATTATCTTCTGATGCAGGAGGACTGGTGTTCAGTTCCCCTGGAGCTAACTTTGCTCCAAGTTGAATGAAACCAGCTACCTCAGATTCTCCTCACAGGGCAAGAACTTCAGCTCCCAACCATTGTGGTGGCCCTTTGCTGAACTAGGTATGGTTTATCCCTTTCTGGCCAGTACTGGGAGGCCAAAAACTTTGCACAGTATTCCAAATATGGTATAACAAGTGATGAGTGGAGAGTGATACTCCCTTCCTTTGATGTTCTGCTTGTGTTACTACAGCCAAGGATATTGCTGGTCCTCTTTGCTGCCAGAGTACTGCTGGATCATGCTGCTGTCTACAAGGGCCTTTTCTGCAGAGCCACTTCTCATTCATCAGTTTCTCATGTATCGTGTGCAAGGACTGTTTCTTTCCTAGGCAGGGATTTGCGGTCGTCCTTACTCAATTTCATGAGGATGCTACTGGCCTATTCCTTAAGCCTGTATATTTCCCTTTATAGGACAGCCCTGCCCTGCCGTGTATCCATTGTTCTCCCAGTTTGGTGTAATAAGAGTGCACTCCATTATTTTAGTAACCTGCAGGTCACTGGTGAATATGTTAAACAGGATGGGTCCCAGCATAGACCCCTGTGGTAGTTTACTTGTTACTATCCTCCAGATGGAGTATGGCCCCTGACAGTCCAACTGGATTTTTAACTGTCCTGTTCACCAGCATATTGTAAAGTTGTAACTTGGATACAAGAATACTGTGGGATATGGAGTCAAAAGCTAAAGTCAATATAAATGGCATCTCCTGCTCTCTCCTTGTCCGCAGGCCCCATTACTATACTGTAGAGAGATATCAAGCATGATTTATTTTCAAACTCCTGTTCCTGGTCCCTGCATCCTCCTCCTGTATACTGCCTTTTAATGTCTCTGTGCTATAAGTTCTCTCTTCAGTCATGCAGATTTTTTTGTCAATTTGATGGTTTTCCTGAATATCGGCAAGGACTGCTCTTGTGCTTGTGGGATGCTGTCTGATAGACCTTCCAACTTCCCTGAACTCCTTTGTTTTTCATAGCTGCCATAGAATCACACCTAAAAGTTTCCTGAATTAATTGAAGTCTGCTGATCTGAAGTCCAGACTGTACTCTGCTGTCTTATACTAGATATCAAGAAGTGGAGTCCAGCAAAGTTTTCCAGTTATTTGTTATTTTCAGCATTAAATATCTGATTTCTAGTCCTATTTTTTTTACTTTCTTCATTTTAGCTACTGGATCATGTAGTGATTTTATTTTTATAAGGAAATAAGTTTACTGTCAGTGGAAGAAGCTAATGTATTAGTCTCACAAATCACCTCTGATCTTTAGTTGTTGAATTCACTCTTATCTCAGCTGCAAAGCACTATCATTAAAAAGCAGCTGTACTAACAGGTGACTCATACAAACAGGTGCAAATTGTCTGAGATATAGGAAACTTTCCCTCAAGCAGATATAATGAAGTATTAGAGCAGAGATGGTTTTTAGAGAGCTGCTGTGGCTGTAGTGAGTTGGAGGCAAAAAAAAAAAAAAGCTTAGATTTCTATTTTGTTATTGTTTGAGTTAACAATAAAAGTAAAAACTGAGGGAGTAAGTAAGTTTTGACTCCGTAGAACATCTGTTGACTAATCAAAGCAGGTATTCCAGACTCTACCTTCCAACTGTTCTTTAGATTGAATGTTTACAGTCAATAAAATAAAACGGTAATATATTTTTTCATATCCTGAGAGTGAGTTCAGTATTAAACATGTTGCTTTTTGCATTCTAAAGAGCTAAACCAAATTAATCTGTTCTGACTATACACCAAGAATTTATCAATAACTGGTAGATTTGATCATGTTAATTTTTTTCCTTAGATTTCGTTTCTACAGCAGGCATGAGCTGAAGTGAGATAAAAGGTGGAAATTGATGCAGTGTGAGAAGAATCTCAAGTGCTTCTTATGTCTTGAGAATCTGTAGGTGTGTATATAAACGTTTTTTTTAAACATAGATACCTGTGAGATCACATTTCTGATCATCTGTTTTATTTTGATACTTCAGCTGCAGCTTTCAGGTAAAATTCCACATTCATGAAAAGCTTCCTTGACCTTAATAAGCACTTCAATAGTGAAATGAAATAGTTTGGAGCTTCAACATCTTATTTTCTGTGGAATATGGGAAATATGCATTAGTTTTGTTTTATATCTTCAAGAGCTGTAGTAAGGAGAGGTTGATGTTCACATCGCAAGAAAGCCTTATTTTTAACTATCTTTCTGGAAGTTTACTCTGCAGAGCTGAAACTTGCACAGTCTGGGGTGAAATGGTAGCAGGGAAACAACTCAGTAATTCCCATGCAGAAAGGCTGCTCCTTCTACACTCTCTATTGTGTGACCTAGATGCATCCAAACCACAAAACAGAGGTCTGAAGAGGTTTTTTCTGTTTATTTCTTTCAGAAAAAATTGTGGAAATACTATTAGTAATAGCAGTAGTTTGTGGTTTGTAGTGAGCAGTCCTGCTGTGGGAGGCAGGAAATAAAAATTGCCAGGTAGAAAAAAGTGGTGGTGTAATATGGTTGACCTCTCCCTTGTGCAAAGATTTTGGCTATGATCTCCTGTATAGCCAGCTACCAGTGTTTGGTGAGCATTTTTGTGCCCCTATAACTTAGTCTATAGACCTTAAAAGAGTGAAACTACCTGTGCACTCAGTGTCTCATTCCCACTGATGTATCCCTGACTGGTAGGACAGTAAATGAAGCATCACAGAAATGCTGGCTTTGCTCTGTTGCTGCAGGTATGAGGTGCCCCATGTATCCCGACACAGCATAGCTCCCTGTGTGCCAGCTCCTGGCTGTGATCCCACAGGGCTGAATGGAGGGGCAGCAGTGCTAGCACTGTACCTGAGCTGCAGAAGTTCAGAGGGAGTTTTCATTCTCGGGGTATTAAGAAAAATGCCAAGCCTTTGCTTGCAGCACAGTGGGGTGAGCTGTGTGGCTCCAGCCTGCCGTGGCACTGCAGTCGTGCTCTGCCTCTAGCAAGGCTGTGCTGGGGTGAGTGGCCACATGTTGTTCTCACCTGTGGTTCTGCAGTTGTTGGCTATGGAGCCAGAGCAGCGGGTGCCAGGCCCTGGATTTCTGCAGCTAGCTGCCTGTCGGAAAATCAGGTTTTGCTCTTCATTTGGCTGCAGAACAGAGCAGGCTTGGGAGACTCCAGCACTGATGCTTGTGTCCACCAGGCTATGCAGAGGGTCAGCTGGCCTCAGAAGGTGCCCTTTACTTTGACACCAGGGTGATAGAGGGAATCTGAGGCTATTGGCCACCAGCACCGGTGGTATCCCTGCTTTTGCTGTTGTGTATTCTGTACAAAACTTTCCTCGGTTCATGGAGAAGTGTATTTGAAACAATTCACTCTTTGTTAGAGTCTGATTGTTGTGCACCTCTATATATAAAGCCAACAATTTTATCTGTAGAGTAAAATATTATTAATTGTTGGCTCAGCCAAATTGAGTGGATGGAAAAGGTATATATTATAAAGTGGAAAGGGAAAAATGCTTGGAGATAAGAAACTGATTGATGTACAAACATATAGAAAATAGCTTCATTAAATTGTATGGGGAATTCTGTCAGACAGAAATTTCTCTTATCCTAACAGGGAGTGAAATTGCAATTCTTTAGAAATCTGACACAGAAGATTTTCAGATTGATTTTGAAACTACATAATAAAACTGTACCCCTTAATTGTTTTCATAGATCTGAAGAGTTATACTTGGACTACCTAGCCCAGATAGAAAAAATAAGACCTCACAGAATCTTATGTGCCTAAAGTGGCACTCAGGCATTTCAGTCTAATCTGTAAAGATGTTCTTGGATCTGTGAAACTTCTGCTGTCTAATTTTGGCCAGTGAAGTTCTCTTAGCATTTGCTGTTCTGTGACTGCATTTCCCCACAGGGGCTGTTGCCTTGTCAGTTACCTTATTGCCTACATGTTTGGCAAATATTTTATTCAATGTCAAATGTACTTCAAGAAGTCAAGACCAGACCCTGGTACCTGCACCAGCTCAGATATAGTGCAGAGCTCTGCAGTTCTGTCTGCTGCACTGGTTTGTTCTCCAGATTTATGCTACTTATCCACACAGGGTCCTGCTGCCATGGGAAGCTGAGAGAGTCCTTCCCCTCTCAGTCTGGCTGGTGTCTCAGTGTTAGAGCAATCCCTTGGGAGATCTGGTTCAGGCTCGATGCATGCTGAAGGTGACACAAGAGCCATGTTTCATACTTTGACTTTTGCTGTAACTCTTTTTGTACTGGTTTCTAACCTAGAGGAAGGAGACTTCATGATCTCCTGTCAGCCCTACAGAAAAGAAGGGCTCTCAACTAAGAGTGAGGGTGCAAGTGTGGGCTCAGTGGCAACCAGATTTGGCAACATTATCCTCTTCTCCAGAATTGCTATTAGAAGAGATATCTGAACTAACTTTATGTGTGGAAGATGACTTTTGGCTACAAAAGAAATGTCGTCTTGGACACCTTTCTTCCTTGATATTTTGAATGGCTAGCTCAGGGAAGTATGCAAATACCATCTAAGATGCTGAGAAGGTGCTGATCCCAAATAAGGTGCTGAACTTCACCTTATGAAGGCAGCTCACATGCTGAGAGAGCCCACAAATTCTGTTTCAATAAACTTCAGTGCTTTGTAGCCTTTGTGGTTAAAAAGTAAGATCTACAAATTGTGAAAGAGAAGACACACTAAATACATCAAAAACAAGTGCTTCAAAGTTGTGTGGGTTGTTTTTCCTTTTTTTTTTTTCCCTCCTTTGAGAGAGATGTAGATGACATTGATATTCCATGGAAAAAAAAAGTGTTGATATCTTTCAGTTGGCAATTTTAAACCAATTCTTCTAGTGCCTGGAACTGGATAGGTGACACTGATATGCAGAAATATATTTGTGAAGCAATTTCAGTAAGTAGATAGAAATGGAATTGTATCAGGCTCAGCACAGGCTGGCATTCCCACACCACTTGTCATCAGGAGCATCCACTCAGGCTTTTGATGTCTCCAATGTTTATTCAATGCACTTGACACTTTAAAATCTAGTTTAGTGTAATTTTGCTTTTGATGGGGTCTTTTAACATATGCAGCAACAGACTGAGGGAGGACAATTTCAAAATAAAAGATGTTCACTCATCAAAAGCTGCTGTAGTATTCTGAAGTGGTACAGTGGCACTCTAGTTCCTAATACAAATCATTTGTGCACAGTATTATAAGAAGATATTTCCAAAGACTACAGATCAACACACTGATGCAGTAGCTGCAGGCTTGAAACACTGTCCAACAAGGCTGGCGTTCTTTTTGAACCTTTTCTCTTTGAAAGACCTGTAGTAAAGGTGGGTTTAAAAACAGGTGTTTTGCATTAGTCATAGGAAAAAAAGAGTTGAAGTGTGTTAAGGTTCCCAATATTCGATCAGAACAGAACCAATTGGTTTCTTACTCTACCCAAAGACATACACTAAATTCTGTGAAATATGTTATAGACTGGTGTAAGCATTTCCCCTCTTTTAAGTGAAAGCAAAGGTTTGTGTGGAGCCCTGGGGCCCAAGCTCCGTTGGCTGCCAGCTGAATCACTGCCTGGCTGTGCTACATAGCAAAGGTGGGCTGATCCCTGCTGGTGGGAAGGCAGGCAGGGGAGCTGCTTCCCAGGGCACTGGAAAGTGGTTGTCAGTAGTGGTTGCCTCTGACTACTGACATCCTGTCATAAACATGAGGTGTTACTGGGATTGCTGAAATGGCAAAAAATTTGAGTGGGGGAGCTTTTTGAACTTATCAAAAGCTCTTCAGACCCTCTTCTTTTATCATCCTGCTGAGCTGCTGAAGTAAGATGTCGATGGTGGCGCCAGACTTACAGGATCAAGTTAACTGAGGAGGACTTTTAAGAACCTTTAAAAAGACCTATCTATCAGTCTGTATTTGGACTTAGAGATATTGGAGAGTCATAGCTAGGGAGGAAATCTCCACTGCACTAGCTAGCAAGGCTGAGGCTAACACACTCAAACAAGGCTGTATGGTGGTGATAACAGTAAACTGATTTGTACTTAAATTGCAATGAATAAAAATAGGGAAAAAGAGAATTTGCAGAAATGCTCATCCAATATAGACTTTTTTTCCTACATCAAATGCTGCTTTTGCTGACTTTGTGAACTTGTTCCCAATGCAGACAGAGAGTAAAAATGCATGTTACGGGGAAGTAGACAAGAGTGAGGAGTGACCCCCTCCAGCTGTATTTCACAGAAGAAGAGTTCCCCTTTGGCCTTTCCACAGGGCCAAGCGGAAACACCATGTATTTCTGAGCATGGGTTGCCAAAAGAGACTAGCAGAGCTAGAACTGAGAAACCTAAGTCACTCTTTAGGAACCAGCCACTGTCTACTCTTCCTTCTGAGGTCAGTCAAGCTGTGGCTGAGGAAGAGGTAGAGAAAACAGGTGTGAAGAAAAAGCGGTATCTGGGAAGAAGATGTACACATAAAGGAAGGAGAGAAAAAAGAGAGCAGAATGGAACTATAAATGTCTGAGGAAGGAAAGAAAGTATGAGATATAGGAAGAAAGGGAGAAAACATCGGGGTAAAGTATCTCTACATAGGAAATAGGTTCAATAAGAAATAGCTTAAACCTATTTAAAAAAATTTCCTCCATATTTTAACTATCTCCTTTAAATGGAGAAGCTAAGAATATACTGCTGTACAGGTAAGAAACCTCTGCAGGATTTCTCTGTTTCTTCAAGTGAGCTTATTCCCTTTAAGCCGTGCCTTTTCTGTAGCTCATCTTGTTCAATTTGAGTCAGTAATATGAGCCTAGAAACAAAATTTGGGTAGCCTTCCCAGTGGGAAAGTATGAACCACTAACTACTTTGTCAGAAAGAAAGAAAAAGAGCTGAGCACATGGTATATGCGTGTGCATATGTGTATGTATATTATATATAAATAAAAATACTTTTATATACTTTATATAGAAATAATTTCTTCTGCAATTCCTGACTTTCAGGGCAATCATTAGTTTTTGGAAACTTTACTCATGACTGTTGACAGGGTCAAAGGATATGGTGGATAAGTTCAGACTTCAAGGGTGTCTCTGTTATACCTGCCCGTGGGTGTTGTGATCTGCTTGTGTGTGTTGAGTATGATTTGTAAGTCTGTACCTATTCTATCAGAATGACAAAAATTAAGAAATGCAAGTATTTGTGAAAGATGATTATTTTGCTTTCTATTTGATACCAAGTATTGTGGGTATTTTATGGATTCTATGTAAAGAGCTATTTTTTTTTCTCCTTAACCTCTAATTTTCAGTGTTCTTTGATCTTACTATCCAGTTAGAAAGATTCTTAGCACTCTTTGTGCTATTCTGACTTTTTGGCTGTGGAGCAGTCTCCAAAGCACCATGTCCTTCATGAAGATTCCAAAGCTGTCTGCAGGATACCTTGGTGGAAATGGTGGGTACTAAGTTGTTGCACATCCTTGGACATGCAAATTTCAATATAGTTTTTTGGTGGAGGGAGAGAACCAGGCATACTTTTGTACTTTGTACAATGTACTTCTGAGTGCCTATTATGAAGCTTCTTTTATTCTAGACTAAGATTTGATAGTTATTCTTGTGGACAGTCCCCAAATGGTGAACAATGCATTCGCTTTTCTATGTTGCAAGCCTGGGATTTTCAAAAGCGTCAAGTAAGATTAGGTCCTTGACTGCCAAGATATACTTTGGAAGATTACAGACTCTGGCACCATTAGACACAAGGAAAAAGAATACTAGGTTATTCCTTTTTATCATGAAATCACTTTTATCACATTATTAATTCTGTAGGAGGTGTTGCAGAGAGTCTTCAGACCAGTGACAACATGCACAATCTTACTCTGTAAATACCCTGTGTTGTGCTCTCATGTGGGCTGCCTGGGTTTTAGTGTCTCTGTTTTTGCTTAGATAATCCATGGATCAATACAGTAATGAAATATAGTGTTTAGGTCAGAAATCATAATGGAAATCTGGTAATGATGGAAAAGAAGAGATATTGCCATATGGTGTTCAGCAACTATGTGGAGGAGGATATCTTTTCTTTCCACAGCCACCCTACTACATCTACACTAAAATACATTTTGGACAGAAAGGAAGGCTTGGATATCACACCCTTGGCCCTAGGGCTGAATTCAGAGATAACTTCCAATCTTTTAATTGGAAATGTTTTGCTTTTTTCTTCAACTGTGCTACCAGTAGCAGCTGGACTTAACATTTCACTGTGGTAATACAGGAAATATTGAACTTTTTGAAAATGGCTTGGCACTGATTTTCTTGTAACTTTAAAGGCTAAAAACTCGAGGTAAAATTGTTTAATGGATTTTTTTTAAGAATCAAAGAATATTATCTGAATTCACAAAATAGGGATATTTTTAAGTTTTCTTCTTTCAAGTCTGTAATATATGGGTTTAAATGATGTTTTATAATCCCATATGAACTGTCTGTGCTGCAGAAGGAATCCATAGCTATGGTGAATCATAGGGATTTCCTTAATGCACTCAGATAGGAGGTATCCAAGCCATTAGCGTGGGTCAGAGAGATTACTGGAAAGCTGGGCTTTCTGGGCCATAGCTGAAGTGTAGGCGACATACTCTAGAGCACGTGAAAGACCCACTAAAGCGTGTCTGGCCAGCTGAGTCGTGTTTACATATCTTCACGTTGTCCACAACTGTGGAGAGAGCCGTCAACAGTACAGAATTTACTTTTCGTCCTCATGGTATTTTCCAGTCACTTGTATCTCATGTTAAGCTGGCAGCATGGGTAGCAAAAGGGTACTGCTCAGCCAGTGGTGTAAGCTGAAGAGGCCTTGCTGCAGTAAAAGGAATGCAAAGATCAGAACTGTCCCCTAAATGGAGCATCCATCTTGCATCCTCCTGAGAGCACCCTCTTCTTCAAAGAATCACAAGATCATTAAGGTTGAAAAAGACCTCCAAGGTCACATAGTCCAATCTTTGACTGACTGCCATCTTGTTAAATAGACCCCAGCACTAAGTGCTACATTGTCATTTCTTGAGCACCTCTAGGGGTGGTGACTCCATCAGCAACCTGGGCAGTCTGTAGCAATGATTTCCCCTTTCTTCCTGTATCTCACACTTACTTTTTTCTGTAGTGATAGTCTCTTAATCAGAAAAATTCCTCTGGACAACTGCGCGTCCCAGTGGGTGAGTCTCTGAAGTTGCTTGCTGTGTTCTCTGTGGTCCTAATTATTAAATGAATGTAGAGGAAGCCTGTTTTGGACTGAGGAGTCCTTTATGAGCTACTAGATAAATTTGTTACTGCTGAATAATAGTAAAAAGTTGGCTTTCCTAGGTCAGACTAAAAGGAATGCACATTTTTGTATATTTTTCTCAAACTCATCTAAAGAGATTAGAGCTTGATACTGACTTGACAAGCACTAATGAGGAAAATAGGGCTAGAAAAGCTTTGAAATATCAGAGTTCATGATGTGCTCAGCAGAGGCTGACACAAGTCTAACATATTGATACACATAATTGAGTGTGGGTTTTCCCAAAAAGTAGAAAGAGAATTTTAATAGTTTAAGAAGTCCCTAAAGCTATCTGATCATCCTTGGCTTCCCGTTTGATCTGATGATTGGAGAACATGAGATTCTGTGAAGGAGAAACTTACAGCTATTCACAAGCTCAAGGTCCCCTCCATCCCCCCTCCTTGTGATTTGATCTCAGCATGAATATTACTCATTTGATCTGCTGCTTCTTCAGTTTATCATTCAGTGCCTGGACCTCAGCTGGGCTTAAAATATTCAGAAAGAGGCTGCCCACAGATGTTGGATAATTTAATGTGCAACTGCTTAACGTAGTTGGTTTTCAGAGAGGCAAAACCCAGGATTTAAAATGATGTGGAAATATCAGAATGGAGCTTCCATACTGAGCAAATGCCATTGTTAAACATTTATCAATAGACTCTCTTGCGCAGAACATTGATGACAGTTCACGCTGTCCTTAGATGGGTTCTCATCTTCCCAGAGTAATGTAGTGTTGCACAGTGTGACAAGATGTGCCTCAGCTGTAAAAATGTTCATAATGCATAAATATCCTTTTAATGTTTTGCCCTAAAGTGCATCCCATAGTTTCTGGAGTGGTGAATTTGTTTTGTAGATGTTGCATCTATTACAGGATTTGAGAAAGGGATATCATATTATTATTATTATTTATAGGTTCCCTTGTGTGTAATTAAAAGTAATGACTTCTAATGAGTCCCTGACCTACTTCAACCCACTGAAACGAAAATACTTCTTAAATTCGAACACTTTATATTTCATAGTTTATGTTACACACATTCTTCCTTTACCACATCTTGTTTTATCAGGGCAGCACATCAGGTCATAAACTGAAATACACTTGCTATAGCATATCTTGTTAGACTTTTTGAAAGATACTTTCTGGCAAGTGGGTATAAAATGCAATGCAATGGAGCTTTAATAGTTTTTCAGCCCATAATCTGATACTATGATGTCGTATGTATTAACTAGGAAAAAAAATACTTTTTCTAGGGTGTGTTTAGTTTAGAGTACTGTAGTCCATTTGACCACCACCAATAATCTCAGAAATAAGTGTGATAGATAATTACTGTGTTTGTAGTGGAGAGAAAAAGAAATCAGTAATTAGAGAGGATTTGCGTGTTTGATTTTATCTCCATATTTCCACTGGGCTAGTGATTGCATCTGTCTCTGCAGTTTTTCACATACCAGACCAACTTATGATGGTTGTAGAAATAATTTTGCTAGCAACAGGTGGAGCTGCATGGATTCTCAGCTATGTCCTTTCATGAAAAGATTAGTGCAGATCACTGAAGTTATATTCTGGTCAGGAATATGTCTTCAGAAGGTAACTGGCAACAGAAGTAAAGCCAGTGCAAGACTAATGGAAGAGAAAAGAAAGAATAAAATAGTTTACCCATCCGAGTTCAGAAGCATTTAGGTGTTATGGATCACTTCTGTCACTGTGTTTGGGGCAAAAATTAGTGACAACTAAGTTGCATTTTGTCATAAAAACGGTATCTCTGCACAAAACCCATCCAAACATATAGGGAACTTTCAAGAGATTTGAAGCAACCTATCATTATTACCGCCTCATCATTACATGTATAAATTGCAAACACCCTTGGCAGAAACTACTATGATATTTACTGCAAATAGAATGGCTTGGAATAATTTAAACGAGTTTTAAAAAATCCCGCCTACCACATGAAATCAGCTAATGACAGCTTTGAGATGATACTTTTGTTCTTTCAGTTTCCAAAGCTTTTAAATTCTACTTAACTTTTTTTGAGCTAAATGCATTTAAAATTGTATTCATCTTGGTGAAAAGCTTACCTGTCTTTTCTTGCTTTTGCTCTACCTGATATGAACATATTTTTGGAGGGGAGGTAGAAATCTGTGGTAATTCCTGAACAACATGCATTGCTGGACACTATAAAAACTGTGGCTGAGTGTCCTTAACATACAAGGAAAGCATCAAGTGCACTCATCTAAATAAATGTAGCTTAGAATCGCCTGTGCTTACAAATATAACTGAATACATGAATATATCTACTGGCAAAATATATTGTTGTAGATCACTCCTCTGCATGCTAAAATCCATGGAAAGAGGCTGAATCAGAAAATTTCATATGGTAAAACTTGTCCATGACATCAGCTCTAGCAGAGGCGGTTTGTAGCTGGTGGAGTTGGCAAGGTGTCACCCTGCACAGCTGCTCTGAGCATTGAATGGGGCATCTCACATCTCCAAAACCATTCTTGAATCTTAATGTGTTACATCTTCACAGGGTGATGTAATGTTGGTTTATTCTGAAATGAATGAAATGATGATGGCATGGATGATCTATCCGTTTTTATCATAGATGGAAGGATGAAGACATTGTGGAAAGTAGTTGAACATAAGATGCTTTAATAGTCATGTGTAATCAAAATGAGTGGGATTGTGAGATTCGATGGAAGACATGTAGCTGTTTACAGTATTGTTCTGTGTGACATGTGTAGAACAATTGAATTAATCTCCCAGGCTCTCTTTATTGTCAGTGGACAGAAATGGGCAGTTCCAGAGTGCATTTCATCTCCTCCTACAACTAGTACAAAAAAAGGACATTCTTAGTATTTTTTGGTATAGAGTAAGATATTACTAAGCTTCATCTAACTCTTTTGGATCTTGAGTGTCCTCCCTGAATGACTTTGGCATTACTGTGCTGCAGGCTGACACATTTTTCAGAAGTGAAAGCAGAGTAAGATGGTGTTCTGGCTGATGGCAATTTACGAATGTCACTAATAGCTAAAATATGGTGACCTCAGCTGTCCTCCAGCAACTGTTCAATATCTGGGCCCTGAGGTTTCATTTCACTGCAGTGAATTTTTTTGTGCTTGCAAAGAACTCTTGCTTTACATAAGAGGGAATAAAAATCTTGAAAAGTCAGGACCATTAATGATTAATAGTAGACATTTAAAATAAAAAAAAAGTTGAAAACATGTTTCCACAGTCAAAATTTTATTTCAAGTACTTTTAGTCCTTTGCAAGCTTTATTAGTTGGTGGTAAAATGCCAGTTGGTATTGAACAGCCATTAACTTGAAGTTTATTGACTGCAATTTTTTAGCTGCAATTATTACTATTTTTAATGTGCTATTGCTAATATTCCTCAAAAAAATGATTGCTCACTGATGAGAGAATGGAAGAGAGAAATAAAATGCTAGTTGATATGTTAAAGTTAGTAGTGATAGGACTGAGTGGGTAGTGAAACTTAAGATGTAAGTGATTTAAGCCCATTACTCTGGGCGACTGTGCAGTGCAGTTCCTGCTGTGAGTATAACTCATAATTTGTAATGTTCAAAATTACTAGTGATTCCTTTCTCAGGTCTATTTTCTTATGAGCTTAGCTCATTTCACTGTCTGGTGTTCTGTTCCCAAATCACGCTTTCAGCTGAAAGACTGTATAAAGGAAGATGGTATTTGAAATGGCCAGCTGATGCTTTACATTGACAAATGTAGCTTCCAAATGGATTTGAAAGCTCAATAAAAAGGGTTCTAGTGAACTTTTGCCCAAAACTTGGACAGTGTGTAATTGAAGAGAAAGTGTATTAAGAACTGGCTGCTGTGGTGAAGACACTCTACTGGAAGGGCATAACGAGGTCACGTTGCTTCCTCTGCTGTCTTCAGTGCAGCTCTTCTGTGTTTTTGGGTTTGGATCCCAGCCCTGGACTCACCAAACAGATCCAGGGCAATGCTGCTCTGTGCATAGTCCTGGATTCAGGAGTGGTGGGTGACTTTTGTTTTCAGTGTATGAGGAACGGAAAGTGCCACTTGGCTGAAATAAATCAAAAGTTACATTAGCTACCTTTGGCACTCCTGAAGTTGTCCACCACTTTTCCATAAGGGAGTACGAGTCTGTTTTGTAGTAGTGCATGGTGGATACCTTGTACAGATGTCATTACCCCTTTGAAGAGCTGCCACAGTCATGATGCTTGTGGACAGTTCTGAAAGTACCTGCTCCGTCTTTGTAATCCTTTGGGAAGGGGACATCTATAGAGACAGTTTTTAAATCAGAAAGGAGATGTAAACTGAAAAATCCAGGAAAAACAAACTCTTTACTGTTTATTTTTCACTTGAACGTATCGTGAAGGATTAGGTGCTCTACTTAACAGTTGTTCTTTTGGGTTTTTTTGGTTGGTTGAGGGTTTGTTTGGCTTCTTTTGTTGTTGTTTTTTATTATTTTTTTTCTCCAAATTGTTTTACTTTTTTAAGCATGCAGAATCATTTCCTGGTGCCAGTGACTGAATAATAGGAGATGAAGCCACCACTGATTTAGATTAAAGGAATGAGGGATCGCTAGTAGTTTTAGCAGTAGTTCAGTATGTATCAGGATTAAGACCAGTAAGTAACTAAAACTAGATATTGTTTCAAAAAATCACAGTAGGATTTTTTTAATAGGTAGTTTAATGTTTAAAAATAATAAAAATAAGGTTTTTATGAATTTCTTTGTATAATAATTTCAGAGGTCAAATCTGTCACCCACTAGAAGTTGAGTGTTTATAGGCAGGTTATAGGTTAATGGGAGGCAGTGGCCAAACCATGGGGCAGGAAAGAATAGAAAAATTGTATCAATGAGCATTCAAACAGGAATGCTTTTAGCAATTGTCAGTGAATGTGACAACTGTTGTGCGGGAACCGATTCAAATGTGGTTATATAATTGATTTTTTTATTTTCACCAAAGAGAAGGAAATACACTATTAACAGTGATATATATCACTTGGATACAATGTAAATGTTACCACCATGGTATTTAATTTTGAAAACAGACTGAGAAATCTAGAATGAGAAATATAAAACTCCTTTACAGGTCTCTTTCAAAATGCAAATTTATTTCTCAAGGGACCAGTGGAACTTAAAGTATAAATACAGTCTGTATTTAGGGAGTTTTAAAAACACACATTACTGAATTGATAGAGCATAACAGTTCCCTTACTTAGGCAGCATTATGCTCTATCATGTGAAATGTACCTAGGGACATGTAAAATGCTTTATTAAACTTACAGTCCATAACTAGAGTTTTTACATTTTGATGTATATATTTTTTATTCATGGATTATTGAACCACTAAATCCGAACAATGTGTCCTCATGCCAAACAATTTTCTTGAATTTCATTATGAGTCTTTTCACTTCCTATGTAACTACCCCAAATACTCAAATTTTAAAGCTGTTTTTCAGAGCTACCTTGTATGCAAATGTACTTTTAAAAGCAGGCGAGGAAGGAAGTTTGTTTACTTTTGCATAAAATGCTTTAAAAGAAACAATAAATCCATGAGGCATTTTTGGGTGGGAGATCTGCTGTTCTGGGGAGAAAATTATTGAATGTAGTATTGCTCATAACCCTGAGGGATATATACAAAAAGAGCTAAGGTAAATAAATACATATATAATTGGAAGAACCCCTTTTTCCTCAAGACTTAGGGTTGGCTTGCTGTTTAGGGAGTGTCTTACTGCCTACTTTTACATGCCATATTGTTCTTTCCTGCTAGTGAAAAGTTGGCAGAAGTTATAAAACTGTGGTGATTTAAGCATACTATTGTGCCTAGTGATTTCAGGGTGTTGATTTTGGACTGTGTTTGCCTTCAGTTTTCTTACAGTGTTATTAAAAATAACTCTAGGGAAAAAGTTGAACTCCAAAGAGCTGAGAAGTAAGACAGTAATATCTCTTCTCTGCATAGTCCAAGGCCCAAAATAAGTGATATTCATAGTACATACAATATCTTTATTGATCTGAAACTACTCATTGCTGTGGTCGAAGCAACGACTTTCCTACAAACACATATCTAGGATTTGTTATTCATCTCATGCCTGAAGAGAAACAAGAACTGAGAAAGTTAGTGGATATAAGTCTGTGGTCTGGGGACCAAGGTTTTCAGTGCCAAAGTATTCATCTAAAAGATTTCTTACTGGTGTTGATTTTATTGACATTATTGATAAAATAACTTCCAGCAAAACAATGCCTTAGTATTTGTGAAAAAGAACACCAAGAAGCAAAATAACTAAAATCACAAAAGATATCTTTTTTTTCCATATGTAATAAAAATGACTGGTTTAGAGAGTAAAAGAGGAAGTTTTGAAAAGGAATATGTGCTCTAAATATGCATAACTATGTTATTACAGGCAAAATTTCTCTTGTGTGGAAAGAGATAAAGATGTTTCAAACACTTTCTGAAAGAAAAGGGAATTCACATAAGGCAAGTTTTGTAAGAACAGTTTATCCTTTATTTTTATTTGGTGTATCTTTGTTTTGTTAGGAATATTGATTTCCACAACATATAAGCTCTAATTTACTTTTCCTATGATCCCATTTCTGGTTTTCCCCTGTTCTTTCTGGTTGTTATTATAAAAACATTCCAGATTATTTATTCTGAGGCTTTTCCACGTGTAGAAAATTTGTTAAGGAAGAATACAGCCAAGATATATAAAAGTTGATATTTTTGTTTCTGATTGAGAAGTGATTTTGCCATCCCTAAGGCAATGAACTATTTTTTCAGTCTGTAAGAGTCTACACTTTCTTTGCAGTTACGATTAATGACCAGACTCTTTGGGTCCCTTATATTTGCCCAGATCTTTTCTTTAGTTTGTGCTGACAAGAAAGCCCTGAACAGCACATAGTGGTTGGAGTGAAATCTTCTGCTATAGCATCTAGTAAGACAGTGAGCATTTACCAGATCACCTGTTGCCTGGGGCTGCTAAATTTGGCTCTCAGCAGGATTAATATAGGAACCCCATTCAGATTGGTTTCTTAAAGACTGTTTTGTGTTTTGCAAGACATGAATTAAGCACCTATTATTAATATAGATCACAAATGCAATGCAATATTTGGAGTATCTTTCATTTCAAGCTAATGACTATTTCATCAGTTTTACCATTTAAAATGGGAAAATAATTCCCCTTTTAAGTTAGTGTAAAAATTTTTTGGCACCAAAATACTGTTCAGAATAATTGAGTATTGCTTACAATTTCTTCTGAACATTGCTGAACCATCTATTTAAGACAAGACTTAACAGAAAGTAGCCCTGTTTGGTGGTGGTGTTTTTTTTTCTTTTTGTAATGATAATAATGTATTTTAAAATGTATTTTATTTATTTAGGTTTGTTTCTACTAAGAAAATTGAGGTGTTTTCTACAGAGTTTGCCATATTTGTAACCTTTCTCTTTATATGTATGCCACGTACAGGTAAATTTTTTAGGTGCTTTTTTCCATTGGATAGTTTCTGCTATTAAATACATAGCCTTCATATTCTTAAATCATAGACAAAGCCATATTAAAACTGGAAAATGAAAAATTGATGACAGAGAAAGCTCAAAAAATAGTGATAAAATGGAAATGCACATGTACATAAATAAGGAAAACAATGAAATGGAAATAATTCGCATTTTACTTGTCAAAATCTGTGTAGCATTTTTAAGAATCACAGCCATCATAAATGACCTTTCCTTCTTCTGTAGTAATAGTAAGAATTCCTCCTTTCCTCCCCCTCCACCCCCTTTTTTTTTCACTTGTGCCTATCAGAGCCAGGATCAAAAAAGAAGTTGTTACATTTACATGTCAAGAATCATGACATCTGGAGCAAGACTGAATGCATTATTTCTTGGTGAGAGTGTTATACAATAAGGCTTGACTGACATTATACAAAATCTGAGACACTTTCTTATCAGCTGATTTAATTAAAACAAGATATTTGGTTCTGCACAGTGCCTGTGCATAATCCATTTTGAGCCTTTTAAACATAGAAGTATATACTGTAAAAGGTTATTAGATTGGCTTGAATGACTTGTCATTCTACTTGCAGATACCTCAAATCAGCTATGCATCTACAGCTCCGGAACTGAGCGATAACACCAGGTATGACTACTTCTCTCGAGTGGTCCCACCAGACTCCTACCAAGCCCAGGCCATGGTTGACATCGTGACGGCCCTTGGGTGGAACTATGTCTCGACGCTGGCTTCTGAAGGCAACTATGGAGAGAGTGGTGTGGAGGCGTTCACCCAGATCTCCAGAGAAATTGGTAAGTGTATGTTTATGGGGTTCTGTGTTTATAGCTGCCGAGTTGCAGAGCATCGCTGAGTTCTCCTTAGGTCTATGCAGTGTGATCAGAACACCCATGGCTGTGTTACCTGGACTCAAGTGGATGATTTTGCTTGTCACACGTCTGCCAAGATGATGGTTCTGGCAGTAATTTAAGAAGAAAGAAAAAAAATATATGTCTCACCCTTTCTGGAAAAGAGGAGTTTCTTCATGAGTTAGGGACAAAAAGCAACCATGTGATTGATTGAGTTTAGGAAAACTATAATCCAGTGAGAGCTTTTTCCATGTGCCAGCACTGATAAATCTAGGGGTTTTAATTTTGATGAATTTTAAAACAACAAAAAAACCCCTCTGAAGTAAAAGACATAACTTTGTTGTTTTTCTTTCATGAAGAACTGTGCTGTACAAATTACAGGCATTATTATGACAGCATGTCTAAGTCACTTTGATCCTTTTGGTTTTTTATTTTTATCACAATACCATAGTTATTTCTGGCCTGAAAAACATGGCTGTTTCTCTGGAGCAGTAGGTTTTGGACAGCAAAGATTAAGATGATGAGTAGCGAGTGGTTTGAAAGAGGGTGGAATTAGTCTTTCACTAAGTGCAGTGTTAAATGACACACCAGAAAACACCCCTGCAAACAGTCTTCTTGTCCTTTCTCAGAAAGCCTGGCTTAATCTACTAGATTTGACTTTCAGAGCACGTACATATGAAATCTAGTTATTTTGAATCAGGTTGGGTGAGAAAATGTGATAATATTTTCAATAACTGCATGTCAATATAGTGACCATCTTAATCATGCAGAAAGACGTGTGTTTCAGGTATTTATGCTTGAACCATAAATGTGACTCCTCACAACAGTCTGACAGTAGGACAAAACTGCAGTGATTCATACCATTAAGGAGCCAATGTATATAATATGCTTGATGGTTTAACTAATAAATGTCCTTGTTCTGTCTTCTGCTCAGTGCTGTCACATCCTAGGTGTCTTCATAGGAGAGACAAAGCTGACTACAGTACCCTGCTTTGATCTGGAGTTAGCAAAGGCATGGATAATTCTTTTACAGTTAATATTTAAAAGAGATGGTTCATTTATTGCAAATAGATTGGCTTCCCCAGACACTCACTGAGTAGTTCATTGGCTGAAAAATCCCTTTTTCTTGAAACAGTCTGCAGCACAGCTAGTTCTGTAAGCAAACATTTTAAATACAGTGTTCATGACTACTTACTGTTTCCAATTTCCAGGAATATGAGAGGTCTGCCGAGGTATAGAAACAACAGCTGCGATTCAACAATGACTTCAATTTGTGTCAGTTGGATCTTGATCTATCCTGGAATAAAAAAGGCTATTGTCACTTGATAAATAATTAACATGAACAGGATTAAATAAATATTATTAACAGGATTGTGAATCCAAAGCAGTTAAAATCATGAATGGATGTCCTAAACATTACAAGGTCTGTGTAATAACAAGAAGCATAATAAGTTGTGATTTGTGGTTTGATTTTTTTCTTTTTCCTTTGTGCTTTATGTTTTCTACTAGAACACTTGATTTTGGCAACCTTTGTGCTCACAGCAACTTACCAACTATTGTGGGTACCAGGGACTCTAATGGTTCTGAAGAAGGAAAACAGAGGGAGGCAGGACAGACAAGTAATTTTTATTTCCTAGAAAAATGTTCAAGTAAATAATCAGGTAAATCATATGTAACCACAGGGACAAGATTGATAGCCAGTGCAGAATTGTCAAGTACAAATAGTATCAAAACCACCTAGTAATTTTCTTTGACAGGATAACAGCTTATGGCTGAAGAAAAAGCAGTTGATGTGTCACAGCTCTTGAATTTTGTAGTGCTACCTAAACTGTCACATACAATATTCTCCTGAGCAAATTTGGGAATTATAATCTAGGTGAAAGTATTATAGACTGGATGCAGACCTATTCAGAAAAGTTTCCGAGATTTCTGTTTAAATGAAAGAATGCATTGTGCGTTGTTTATACTGGATCAGGTACTAGCTAATATTTTCATGTTTAACCTACATGGCTTTGGAATGAGGAAAATCTGGAGGTGGCTTTAATCTCAGAAGGACTAGGAGCGTACTGGAAGATATTCTTTAGAGTCCAAATCTGAAGTCACAGTCTGGAAAAGTGAAAATTTAAGTGATGCATGTAAGGCATTGTGCTTCAGGAAGAAGGATGTGTAAATGAAGAATTCAGAAGGACTGGTCAGAAAATACTATTTAAAAACATGATGTGAGGATGATAGTAAATGATAACCTGTCTATATTCCTCATGTTTTAATGGAACATGCAGATGGACATACCACCTTTAAAATAATTTGTGCAGTCCTCCAATCTGCAGGTCGGTTGTAGAACTTTGTAATTGAAGCAAGGGGATTAGCCTGAAGAAGAGTTGACTAAGAAGGGAAGGTGATGGAAAACAATGCTTTCAGTTAGGCTTTTACAGAAAAATAGAGGACCACTTGTTCGTTCAAACACAGTGTATGTAAACAGAAATAATGGAATTAGTCTCCAGCATGATTCTATCTAGATTTAGAGAAAGCTCCTTTTAATATTTAAGACAAAGCATTATATCAGCTTGCCTGGGGACATTTTGTAAGCTCCCTTGTTAAAGATCTGGGAGCATGCATTAGATAAACACCTGCCCAGTGATTATGTAAGTGTAGTCAGTTCTTCCTTGGGGCTGGGAGATGGATGGAATGATTTCTTAATGTCCCTTTCAGCCTGATTCTATTATTCTTTCTCCTCAGACTTTTCACCTGAACCATAGGGCTGGAAATGCTTTTAAAATGGAAAGTTTGAATAGTATCTGACTATAAGGTCTAAGGCTATAGAGCTTTTGTAGGTTTGTAAGAATCATCATCCAGTATAAGACTGCATGCAACAGCAAAACTTACCAACTCTGTGTTAATAAATTTTGTGTTAAGAGAACCTAATTAGGACACTGCTCCCTTTGTGCAGCTGATATACAAATGCATAGGATGGCTCAACTCCTTGCTGAGTGCTTTACAGCCTATTTAAGGTAAGTAGGCAACAGCTGGAAGCAAAATCAATGTGACAATGAGTATAATGAAAAGCAAAATATTGAAGGAAGGATTTGAAAGATACTCATATATTAGTTTCTGAAAAAAAAAATCACTGCATGAGAGGACGTGAGATAAAAGATTTGAAAATAAAATTAGGAAAGCTTATTTTTTTGGTTTATTGTTTTTTTGTTTTTTAAAGTTGAGAGCTGAGAAAGAGGTAGGTTTTTACATATTTTTAAAATAGAGGTTAATTTCATGTACCTATAATTTAAAGTTATTTTTTTTTTTGTGAGCTTGAATTTTTACCTCTGATTTGCAGTTTGTTGGCCCTCTGTTCAGCTTCTATTTCTTGATCAGTAACAGAAGCAGAAAGGAATAGATTCCCAAATGAAATGTGGAATACTGAAAAGGTCAAAGTGGTGCCACCCTGACATGTCACCAAATATATTACTTATCCAAATCTCCTCTCATTTTAATGACAAAGATCCTGTCTGGGACAAAGCATAGCTGGAAATTAAATATTTTACATGACAATGATTGGAAGGAGATTAGGGAATGGTCCTTATTCCAACTCATTCCTCCATGCATTATTGTTTGAAGACAATGATTAAAATTTATAGAATTTTCTACACCCATTAAAAAGTTAATCAATGATATTAGTGTAATCATTTTGACATGACGATTAAATAATTTTGCTACATTGACCAAAGGAATGAATTCATGCAAATTGTTTAACAATTTAAGCATTGAACTGAAACTTGACTCACCAATAGAAACTAAAATATGAGGGGAAAAAAAGCACATTTAAGTAAGTCCTCATTTAACTGTGATGCTAAATATTGGTCTTCTGTTTACTTTGCTGTTAATTATCTTTGACAAAATACATGATGGAAAGTCTATAATCTGACTTTCTCTTAATGGTTCATTCCCCATGTTATTAGAAACCAAATTAATATACCATTAGAGAGAAAATTGCAGTGACATTGAAAACTATATACTTAATTATAATAAATACATATGCTGAATGAAGTTTTATTTAAATTGTTTGGCCTTCTACATAGGTAGCTATATTTTGCTTACACAGGGAATGGTCTGTGGCATTTCTTTTATGTAGTTCTTAAATCATCTTTGTCTCTTGTCAGTTCTTTTAGTGTATTTACAGTTGTGCATTTCTCCAGCTTATTGGATTTCTTCTTACGGAATCAAAGAATAATTAGGGTTGGAAGGGATCTCTGGAGATCATCTAGTCCAACCCGCCTGCCAAGGCAGAATCACCT
This sequence comes from Campylorhamphus procurvoides, assembly GCA_013396655.1. Classification (NCBI taxonomy): domain Eukaryota; kingdom Metazoa; phylum Chordata; class Aves; order Passeriformes; family Dendrocolaptidae; genus Campylorhamphus; species Campylorhamphus procurvoides. The sequence goes on along the minus strand of WBMV01005164.1, from coordinate 1,274,439 downwards.
AGAGCAGGTTACACAGGAATGAGTCCGTGTGGTTTTGGAATATCTCCAGAGAGGGAGAATAATAACTTTTGAACTTCTAAAATTTTCAGTGGATAAAGTGAAAGCTTATTGGGAAGTGGTGAGGGAGGTTTGAGCAGGAAAATAAAACTCAAGGGATGTAACTTTTCCTCTCCACTTAGACTAGTCATTGATAATTTAGAAATACGATGAATTGCTTTAAGATTAGTTCTTATTTCCTTATATCAAACATCTTTATATATGTTTGATATAAAGCTAAAGCTTTTTGTATTTTGTAAAGTAAGCTGATAAATAGATTTCCCTTCCAACCTCAAGATGTTACTTAATAGAAGATTAAAACATGAAGATGGAAGAAATACAATACATGAAATGTCACCTTTTCCCCAGATATATTTCTCCTTTAATGCTTGCTTTCAAGCTTAGCAAATTAATTTTCATGACTAATATTATAACATACCCTCACAAAAGGTAAACAATTTATTTCAATTTTAAGTTTTGCTTTTATATTTATGCTAAACTCTATTGATAGCACTGTATTTCAAGCTGCAAGCTGTAATTAATAATAACATGATATAATTGGTTACAGGAGCTTCAAAGTAATGTTTGAAAAAATACAAAATCAGATGGTAGGTGTATTAATATTGCAAGAGCTTCAAAATTATTCCAGCAGGTTTTAATATTTGTGCCAATTAGTACCTGATAAAGAACAGTGTAATTTCTAGGAATGTAAAATGAAGGACCATTTTAATTTCTCAGTTGTGCTAATCAATGTGATGTTCTTCAGCTATAATTACTTTTTTTCTCTATAGTTTTAGAGAGGTATCTTGGAGCAGTGGGCATGTTGTCTTGTGATGCTCTCTGACCCTCCAGAAATTGTTAGGAGAGGAACTTTACCTCCAATAAATCTTGAGGGGTTTTTTCTTCAGTCAATTAGTTGAGATACTTTTCAAACCTCCTATAGAAAGCTCACTAGTTATAGTGTTATAAGTACTACAGAAGTCATTGGACTGTGAGGTTTTTTCTTCTTTTTGCTTCATGTGAACACCAGGTGTTTGCATTGGTTGTAAACACAAATTCAAAGAATAATAAATAATGTCCAGGAAAGTTTTATTTCAGCAGTGTTTTTAGTGCAATGACTTGTTTGTAGCTCTTTCAAACCTTTTAAGTTAGTCATGATATCTAGTTCAAATTTTTTAAATGTAAAAAATGCAAACAGAATTATAAAATTGTTGATGCTAACTTTAAGAAAACAATTTTATTAGATTAAAAATTGGATTCAACAAAAGTATTTTTGTTGAAATATAGTGTTCATAATGAAAATGATTTTCATCATGAAAACTGATTTTTCAAACGAGGAGGTTTTTGCAGCAGTTGTTGGGGATTACAAGTTTCAGTGTCTATAAACTGAAGTCAGTAGTTTTAGGGAAAGAATTTCAAATAAGATGTACAGTGTACATTTTAATATTAGAGGTGAGAAAGCATTTTAAAAATACTAAGGGATACCGGTATATTTATTTGAGGTCTAAATAATTAAGTGAAATCTTTCTAAAAGGAAGTTCTCTACAAAATGTTGGGCCAAATTTAGGAATCACTGCTTAAACTGTACTATGTCTGTACTATGCTTGAGACATCTGTGATTATAAGGATTGTTTTTCTGGCCATATAAACTGTTATTATAAATTCTGAAATAAAAATAGGGTAAGTATATAGGTTTTAATGTGATGACAGGAATGAAATTCCTCAAGTGTTACTGTTCAGTGTATTGGTATGTATTACCATTGAGCTTCTCATAGATTCTCTGACCCTCTTTTGCTGGAAGGAGTCCCAGAGCAAAGAATTCATACATAATCAAAAAACTCATGTGAAAGCAAAGTTGGGAAATGTCTGAATCAAAATGTAGTCATTCTGATTGTTTATGAACAAATTTCACACAGTCCCATTAAGAGGAGGTTGATTTTAACAGTTGATCCCGGTGGATATTCTTGGGTTAAGTAACTGTATTTGTGAAGGGATACTGGAAAGGGAAGCATCGAGGACACATCGCGTACAATTTGCAGTCTGAGTAAAGACACCTGTGCTTGGCTTTTGCATTATAATTTCATTGTGGTGCGAGGTAGAGGACTATGGGTAATAAATTGGCATCTTATTGTCCATGGTGGTTGGGCTTGTTTAAAAAAAAAAATCCCAGAATCTTCACAGATTCTGCCCTGAGTGAGATTTTTGTTTCTTCTTTATCAAGAACTGAGTTCCTTTGTCCTTTTATTTTTCTTTTCATAAACTTCTTTTATTGTCCATTATACAGCAGGCTTGTTTTTCCAAAAGGTTCAGCCAAGCATCTTTTATATTGCAGTGGTGCAAATGATGCGAGTCCAGCTCTAATCAGGGATTGAATTGGCCCCAACTTGATCAGAGTCTGTGTGAGTGAACTTTGCCAACAGAACACTTAGTGGTGGAATTGTGACCTAGGTGAAAGTATTACAGACTGGATGCAGACCTGATTAGAAAAGTTCGCTGAGATTTCTGTTTAAATGAAAGAATACATTGTGTGGTACTTGACAGTTGTTTATATTGGATCAGGTACTAGCCAATATTTTCACATTAACCTAGATGGACTTGGAATGAGGAAAACCATAAAAACTGGAGGTGGCCATAATCTCAGAAGGACTAGGAGTGTACTGGAAGATATTCTTTAGAGTCCAAATCTGAAGTCACAGTCTGGAAAAGTGAAAATTTAAGTTATACATGCAAGGCATTGTGCTTCAGGAAGAAGGATGTGTAAATGAAGAATTCAGAAGGACGGGTCAGAAAATACTATTTAAAAACATGATGTGAGGATGATAGTAAATGATAACCTGTCTATATTCCTCATGTGTTAATGGAACATGTAGATGGACATGCACAGACTTTTGTAAGGAGCCTGTATTTAAGGGTGACAGGAAGGAGTATGATGACATGGGCTTGGTCTCTATTTACATAATTCTTTTGTTAACATGTCAAAGGGTATTGTAGTGTAATCATATGCTTCTGTCAGGAAGTATTGTTTCTCATTTCACAGAATATTCTGAGTTGGAAGGGTCCCACAAGGATCAAGTCCAACTCTTAAGGATCAAGTCCAACTCTTAAGTGAGTGGCCTGTACAGGGATCGAACCCACAACCTTGATGTCATTTGCACAACAGTAACCAGCTGAGCTACTCTCAGGGTCTTTGCTGGTCTGGACTCAGTAGTCTCATTCACATTAAGAAGGTACATACAAATTCTTGAGGCTCTGGAGTTTGCTGAGATAATTTTGCTTGTCTGCCTGTATGTCTTTTTGTCTTCAAACTGTTTGTGGTAGTTTTAAATGTTTAGAATTTTTTGCAGCTTTGCTTTCTACCTGGAGAATTATACCTTTTAAAAATCATGTGTGAGAAATACCCCATAATTGATATTAGCAATACACTCTTAGTATCAGCCCTCTTGTGAGTTGAGCCTGCAGTTAAAACAATGAAGCACTGGAAGTGTCAGACTGTGTCAAACACTGAGAGTCAATACCTTGTTTCCAGAGGTGCCCTCAGTACATGGAAGAGAAAGATATCACAATGTTACTTAGTCACTGTCAGAATTAGCTATCCAAGGAGTGTTCTGTAACCCAGTGTAAGGCGTAACCCACTATGTAAGGAGTGTTCAGGTATTTGGTGGTTGATACTTATGTTTCCTGAAGCATGAAATTTACATCTATTATAATTTCTTCTTGTTATCATTTTAACCTGTCTCGTTAAATGTCCTCTTGTTTGGATGCTACAAATGGTATTGCAGGAGAATCCAGTTAACCTCCTTCATAGTGTGCCTTCTTACTCGTCTTAACTCTGGGTTAGAAGATATAAAGTAATTGCTGTTTAATACTTTCTGTTGTCAGTTTTTATATCCTTTATTTCATTTATATCTCTGTTAAGATGTGTGGCCATGACTGAACACTCCAAGTAAAGCCTTACCATTGATTTATGGAGTGTCATAACCTCATTTTTATTCTCAGCCCCATTCTTTATACATCCTGACAAATTGTAAGCTTTTTTCTGTTGGCTGCTGGGTATCAAGCAAATTATTTCCAAAAACAATCTGTTCTGACACTCAAAGCTTATTTACAAATGGCTACAGCTGATTTAGAACTCAATGATGTGTGTGAACAAGTCCAGGTATTCCTGCCAGTCTGTGCTCCCTTGTATTTGTCAATAGTCAATATTTTTCTGTGACAAATGTGTTTATCTAGCTTTGTGAGTCCTCTGTCTCCTCGCTCTGCTCTTGTTTATTTCAAATAATTTTACACAATTTTCAAATTTTCCAGTCTTTCTGTTCAATATAAAGCTCTTTCTGTTCAATATAAAGCTCTCCTTTCAAAGAGCATTGTGTTAAACAAATCAAACCCTAGTAGACCTTTCTAAAGGACATGTTTATTAGCCTTTTGCAGTGCTGAATTTTGACTGTTTCTTTCTATTCTTACTGTTAATTGTTTTTGATCCTCATGAACTCGTTCTCACTCCCCATTCCTCAATTTCTGCCTATTTATGCTAAGTTCCTGAAGTTTTCTGAAAACTCTATTATGAACTTCAATATTTTATATGCAATGGTGGTATATCTGTTTTGGTAGTAACTACTATTGGATGCTACCTAAGTACTAATCAGAGCAGAATGCAGAGATATTTGAAGTTGCCTTATAAATGTGTCTTGTATAACTATATGCCTCTCCTGGATGTATTTATTAAATTATTTAGGCTCATACTATGTGGTACTGAGCCAGTGGTGTTGATAGTTTGAGGGTGAAGGTTAGTAACTTTCCTAAGTTGAATTCTTGTTATCATCCAAATGTATGTGAAACCACTTACTCAGTCACACAGCCCATGTAATAGGGAAGTCTTTCAGGTATTAGATTAGCCCTAAATGAAACTTGGAATTTCTCTTCCTTTAGAACTTTTGACAACTGATAGCTTCTTTATGAATTGAGATGGAGGGAAATTGCATTATGTTTTTTCTACATCCGCATTACAGCTGAAGCATGTTTTGTTCAGATTTCAGTATAATTTTATTTTTAAAAGCTATAAAATGACATAGAAAATGAGTGTTCCATCTGATGGCTTTGCAATTATGCCTTCTGATATTAAAAAGAAAAAATGAAAAATACTTCTAAAACTTTTTTTTTCAAGATTTTTCAGCAATTTTCTCTAAATGGTAATATCTAACAGAAAAAAGTACTCGTAAAGATCAATGCAACCCAAGAAGCAGCTTTTCTTCCTTCCGTAGGCTAAATTCTGTTAATAAATGGTGTATGTACATGATATATAGTCTTCTCTCCTGGGCAGTTCTGCCGAGATACGGGAAGCTGTTAAAGCAGACAGTGTTGTTTTGTTTTCTCTGAAGAGAAAACAAAGCAAGAAAACAGCTATTCATCATTCTGTACATTTATGTAACATGATAGGTTACTTTATGCATATTCCTATGTACTGTACTGTGAACATATCATCCACCTGAACGGTAGGTGGATGATAGTAGGAAATGCCCACTATCTTTCTTCCTTTATATTATGGTAAATTTCAGTGTGTTCTGGGCCTTACCAGTGGAATTCTCTCATTTTACTTCTTTATGACTTTCCCTACTTTTTCTACTGTTTTCTCCCCCACACTCCCAGTACAGAAGTAACCAGTGCCTGCTTGAGAAACAACACTCTGCAGTTGTCCCTGGCTGTTATTTTTAATATGCCACACTAATACACAACACCTGGGCTTTGCTCATCTGTGTGGTGTAGAAGGGTTGAATGAGTTGAGTATTACAATATTCTTGAAAGATTAAAAGCAAAGAGTGTGTGATTGGAAATGTCAAAGACATATTCCTGCATTAATTTTAAATATTTTCTTTCTGTCACTGAAGGACAGAGGGCCATGCTGTACTCTGAGTCACAGTAAACACACACTTGTTATTAAACTTGCAGTGGGGTAGTTTAGCGGTAACAGCTCTCTCTCATGCATGAGTCTGCAATTTCAGGTTAGCGTAGTAGATACTGTAGTCAGATAGAAGTTATTCTCTCAATTCTGCTACCTAATGAACTGTCCACAGAGCTCCAGAGAATTCTGTTTAAAGAATAGTATTTTAAAGAATTGCTATTACTCATTTAAAAAGAACCAAACAGGCATATGTCTATGCTTCATTAATAGTTGGAAAGACTCCTACATTGAATTTTTTTTCTGTTATAAATACATGATTCTTATGCAAATTGCAAGCTGTGATACCACCACCACTTTAAATTGGGACAGCAGAAATATGAATATTTTGAAACTTCACAGCTTATAAAAAAAGAGAATTCTTTTTTTTTCTCTTGCTAGGAAACTAACTGTTTCTTAGGTCAAAACTCTCCTCTCAAGGGCAGAGTTTTCTATGATGTGTTGCTTGTTCCTCCACTTCCTTCAATATAGAATGATTAGTGACCTTTCATTACTTTTTAGAAGAAATTGAAATAGAGCTAATTGTTTTAAATACTGACATTCTATGCCAATCTGTCTGTAACATTGCTAATAAAAGCAGGATATTTTGATGATTAATCAAGAGAATGAGTTAGAAAACAATATTCTTGAGTAGCAGAGGTGTCATGCAGATAAAGCGTGTGTGCTGCTGTGGCTGTATGCGTCCCAAAAACTTCCTGCCACTTACATCCTAAGCATCCTATTCAACAGCATACAGAAATGCAGAATAACCTTCATATGCCTTCATAAGTCATCTCCTTGGGCTGCTTGCTAAAATTCTGCAATTGGCTTGTCATACAGAGAGGAACAATATTTCAAACCCCTTGCAAACACAAGAACAAGGGAGTTGTAGATTTCAAACTCGAGGATCTACTCCACTGAAGGGCATGTACCTATGTGGTCTGTAAATGTTTGGGGAGGAAGAGCTAAGAATAAACAAAACTACCCCAACATCAATGATTGCCACAAACGTTTATGTTGGAAATGTTTAATTATCATTAAGTGATCCATGGCATTTGCAGGATGTCATTAATCCCTTAGATGTAAATGCTCCCTAAAGTAAGATCAACCACACCTGTTTTCAGGAATACAAAGTCAGCTTTTTTTTTTTTCGAAATGGGAGTAAAAAGTCTGAACTAAACTTGTGAGTTTTTTTATTTCTTTTTTTTTTATTTTGGTAGGGATTCCTATTTTCCTCTTTACTTATTTTCCTTTATTTTGACAGTGGGTAGGTGTCTATTTACCTTCTGCATGGCCTACTTTCTTTAAAACAGCATGCAAATCCCAGAACATCTTAGGCCCGAGAAGGATGAGAGAGATTGGTATTGTGCAGTCCTAGGAATTAAATGGCCTTCATTATTTGAGAGTTTAGACTGAAGTATGAGTACCATGAAACCCTGTTTTCATTGTAGAATGAGAAGCTATATAACTCATCAGAGCCCGCCCAGGTCTTCAGAGCTTTCCCTTTGCAGATTTCCTGTGGATGAGAGGAATAAAGAACAAATCCATAACCCAGAGACCCTGTTTGCTGCTGTGCTCAGGCAGGAGCCAGACAAAGGCAGTACTTCTGCCGGGTGTATTGTCACACATTTTGCTGTCATATTGGATTTGCTGTGAGATGCATTACAATGTTTGCTAAGGCCAGTAAATTGAGTTGTATGATTGAAAATATTTTACCCAACATGTTAATGCACTTTATGAAGTGCAGATAATCATGCTGCTCAAGTTATCAGAATTGTCAAACCTCATAATTATTTCCATTTCCATTATATTATAGTATTTTATGGATTAAATCCTTTAAGAGCTTATTCAGGAGGTAGAAATACTATTTGACTTTGATTAAAGTATTTGAATTATTTAACGTCTTTAATTTTTTCCCCTGAATAATTTGCTTTGTAGAGTATAATGTCCCTTTCACAGAACTCAGGTGTTGAAGCTGACCTGAAGATATTCTTTCTGTTGCTAAAACATATACAAAATATGGGATTTTTTCTTTTTCCTCCAGTCAAGTGCAAAGAATTTGGTTTAATAATAAAAAAGTGACCTACATAATTGTATTTTGGGCACAAGATTTTACAGACTTTGTCATGGACTTCTTCTGGTAGTTAATGAGCATGTCGCGATTAAATCTCTTCGTTGTTTTTATATTTGAGTTAATCAGATGTACATGAGTTGGCAATGATGTCTGTACAGAGGCCTTTAAAATCATGGAACTCTAAAGATGATTTTGTTCTCTTGGTAGAGTCTGAACACAGTGTCAGCTGCAGGGCAGAGGGTTTCGTGTGATGGGAAGTGTTCCATTCAGATGTAGAATGACTTCTCAGAGAGCAATAGTAATGGCCAGTTTTCTATAATAATGTCCGTGAAATTGTAAGTTTCATTAATTAAGATCAGTTTAACTTGAGTTGTCTTAGCTTTGTCTTTCTGTGATAAACAATTAAAAAGGAGACAGCTTTTTCAAGAAGGACATTTCGATGCGTTCAGGAAATGTGTTAGTGATGGAAGAGCATCAGTTCCCATATGTGCACTTGCCACAGGCATTGCAAGCTTGTGACAGGCCCCTCGGGGCCATCTACACCTCAGGTGCCTCTCAGGAGGAGTGGTGAAAGGCATTCAAGGACTTCTGTGCTGGCTAGAGCTGGCTTCTGTTTTCTTCCAAATAACTCTTTCTGCCCATTTTTTATTTCAGTTGTTTTACAGGCAGAGAAAACCTTGTGTAAGAGAAAGATTATGTACATGCTTAAATAGTAAAATACATTGTGTTCAAATGCTATTTTTCCCTAGTACAATTACAGAGAGTCTATGCAGAAGAGAAAAGGGAAAATGAGAAATGAAAGAAGGGGAAGAAAAAACATAAACCAAGGGGAAAAATGCTAAGTGGATTTCCTCTGTTATCTGTTATCAGCCTTTAGTTTGTATTATGTTCTGCCTAATAAAGTACTTAACAAAATACAGTTACGTTTTGTTAGGCTGTGATACTCTAGGCAGTTTAATGTGTTGCTGAACAGGGAAGTAAGCCTCTGAATTCTGCCCAATTTGGTTTAATTTATGCAGAGAAAGGAAAGGAAAACAAAGCAAATTTCAAGAATGGCCCTTGAGCAGTTTATCAAAAGGACTGTTCAATGCATTTACTTGAGACTGTGGAATCTGACTCAGAAACACAGATCATCCTTTTGCACCCTGTGTTGGTCTTAGGATTTGATCAGGCTCAGAGGCAGAAGAGTTGTGCAGGCTCCAAGCTTGAGAGTTGAGCTGGGCTTCCATCTGCCCCATCAAATCATCTTTTTTTGCTCAAGCAATTTACCACTTCTTTTGGATGGTATTATGACTGATGACTCTGTAATTTTATTCCATTTAAAATGGATTTATTCAAATGAAATTGCAAGTCTTTAGTAAATGTTTCTTTTGATGAGGCACAAAATCCCTATGCTCTGCCTCACTGTGTCTTAAATAACAGAGATGAAATACATCCATAAATATTAGTTCAGTTCTGAGATATGCTTTTCAAATGTAACTAAGAATGTGAATCTTCTAGCTTGGAAAGTGTGTTTTATACTAAACCACTATTTCAATTAGAAGAACTTGCTGTTGAAACAGTCGTAGCTTTACGGATTATAGAACATATCAGATATGACTGCTTTTTAAAAAAATTGGTTAATTAATTAAAAAGTCCCAGAACACAGACAACAAAAAGGTTAATACAATACCAAACGTACTCACTCATTAGCTGAGCTCAAATCTTAGTTATTAGTGCAAAAGCTCCTTTGTTATCTCCAAACTTCCTATCAGGAGGTATTCCAGTATTACAAGGTCTTCATGATTCACCCTTTTAACAGTCTATGCCATGTGCAGTTGAGAGCTTGACAGGAGAGTTTACACAGTACCGTTGCTTTTGCTTACCCAACATGGTTAATTTTTTGCAGCACTGAATTTCCCACCATTCTAATTCATTCCTTTCAATGTGTGTGAATAAACAGATTTTAGATAACGAAGGAATACAAATAAGACTGATGCCACTAAAAGCTAGCATGATGAGATACCAAGATAAGCCTCAACCCACCCTTGATTATTTTGAAATCATTATTTCCTACTAACCAGACAGAAAGTAAAGCAATCATTCTGTCACAGAGGCAATGTGAGTGGATGGAGGGCAAGAACCTGTAATTTGTGTATTAATGTAATCCTAATATCACTGAATCTGTAGGACTAAGATAATGGATAAAACCCAAACTACTAAACACTATATATTCAGCTATTTTTTGCATTTAATATAAGTTCATTGTAAGGATTAATATTAGGCTTAATCTCTTGATTTTTGATTGATGCTATGCTACAAGAGGAACACAGCTACTGAAGTAAAGCAACTTTCAACAGACAGAAACAAACCTAGTATTTGTCTGTCCATTTCAGACTTACAAAAAGAAAGGACGTAAAGGTGTCTTGTGGACTTGCACTATTTTAATACCTTAAGCTTGTTGCCAAAAGTTAGTTACTTCTGACTTAGTGTTAGGTGCAATGTCCTGTGTTACATTTTCCAAGAACTGAGTTGTTCCCACTTTGACAGGGGTTTTGACTGATTGTGTTGAGTTACACAACTTAAGGTGTGTATAAATACATGTATGTGGTGGCAATGGGGATGTAAATGAATCCACTTGTATGATAGAGATCATAGTCCCAAAGCTGATGGCAGAACACTAGGTGAAGTGAAAGCATTACAGATACTATTTGTTACCACAAGGTCTTTGTGGTGGGGAAAAAGGTTTTAATTTGTCATAACTTGTTCATGACAATTTTTCAGACTAAGAAAGAGGGGTAAAAGGAAAAACAAGAGTTGCAGTTTCTTGACGAGAAAGAAAATTAAGGATGGAGAATAGAGAATTAATTCTGTAACATTCTGTAGCATCTGTAGATGGAAGTTATATTCCTTCCATCTGGTTGGAACCCCAGCTGTCATTTTTTCCTAGCTTAACCCTTAGACACCCAAATTCATTGCTTTTAAAGTTCCTGCTGGAGGCTTCTGTTTGTAAGCATGTCATGTCCTCAATTCTTCGTAAGTCCTTGGAGAAGTCTGAAACAGTGGCTGTGACTGGGAGGCTGTCACCATCATGGCCATCTCTTGTACAGGACTATGGAGTTACTGTAGAACCAGTGGATGCTGATTTTTAGAGATGTCTGAATGACCTTCTCAGGCTGACTGCAGCCAGAGCCTACCTTGCTGGGAGGGTATTATCTATAGGGTTTGCATGTGACTGAGCCACATGCACACTCAGAGGAGGTGGAAAAATTAAAAATTTTATTTTGGGAAAGTAGTTCAAGGTTGAGGGCAGCAGGTGTGCAGGCTTAGACCTGCATTCTCAGATATACACATAAACCCCCGATATTTTTATGTTCAGAACCTTATTTGGCAGAAAATAAAATACGAGAACATGAATGTATTTATTTTCTTAAAGCATGCCTTAAAAAGAGTTGCTGTTTAAAAATGATTTCTGTTATGAGCAAAGAATCATGTCTGTATTCAGTCCTATGTTAATTAGCAGCTCTTAGTGTCATCAAATAAGAGTTATATTCCCAGGATTTCCTGTGACTAGGAAGTCCCCCAAAATCTGGAAGACCATCCAACTACAGTTTTAAAAAAAATCACAGCCAAGACAATTAACTAAAGGTAGAAGTCTCTGAGAGCATCAGAAAAGAGAAAGAAAGTATGAGAGGGTGCATGTGAGAGAGTGAGAACTTCTTTTTTGTTGGTGATTAAAGCAAGGGGAATTACCCTTGTCCTTTATTTTTGCAGTTAATGTAATCAAGGTCCCTGGTATTGGGTTTGGACCTGCTTGATTCCCTTCCTTTCTTCTTTCCCCCCTTTTTTTTCCATTTCTCTCTCATTTTTGTTATGAACAGTCCCCATATTATGTTAAAAATTGACATCTGATTCTGATGATGTGGTTTTAGATTTACATATGTAACATAAAGAGATCAGCGGTCTGCTGCAGAAGGAGGGGGGTGTAGTAGGAGAATGAGATCTTCCTCTCTGTTTTTCTTTTGATGGTCTGAACTCTCTGGAGAAGTCCCCATTTGGGTCCAGATGCTTAAGATTTCAATCAGACAGTGCCTAACTTCATCATCTAATTTGCAAGATTGTGTTTCATCCCATGTGTATTCTCTGCCAATAGAAGAACTCTTGTAGGAAGGAAATCAAGGAGTTTTGAACAACCCATTATTTAATATTGTGAAACACAGACACCATTTTATTTAAGGGACATGACAGCAAACATCTGAATTTTTCTTGTAAGAGAAGTCAGTGAAATTTAATTATGATTAAAGTTATTATCCAGAATTCACAAAACATAAGAGCTTTATTGCAGCTGAATGAGGTCTAATGAAAGGTCTAGATAGCTCAGGTCTCTCTCTGTGGAAAAGACATTTTGCAGAATAAGTCCTCTAAGGAACAGGATGCATGTGGAAAGTGATTCACTAGGATTTCCTGGACCATGAAGTGTAGCTGTGCTGTTTTATTTAATAGTCTGTGCTTCCTGAATTCATTTTTTTTGGTAGGAGCCTGAGAGCACGTGGAAGGCTTAGGGATTTTCTAAACGGCAAATATCTCTGGTTCTGAACATTGAAGGAAAAAGAATTTCAGTGAGCAGAGGTGTAATATAGTCTTGTTAGCTATAGCTTTGTATTTTGTGGTTGAATTGGGTGGGAACTTTGATTAAAGTTTTGTCTGTTGTTGGAGAATTTGAAATGACTGTCCTATGTGGATGCTGTGGCGTCTAGCAAAGGCTGAGATTAACCATTCCGCAAGTGAGACCACTAACTGAATCTCTCATCTCTAATCAGTCTTGTGCTTTCACAAAAGATGAATGTAGTTAATAAAGTTTCAGACTTCTGTTTCTCTGTCAAATTTGGCAAAACTGTGCAAAAAGCTGGTAGACCTCTTGCAGTATGCCAGAATATATTTATTCACACAGAATAGCATAGTATTATTGCGTAGGGTTTTTTTTTCTTTAGGAAACAAACAAACAAAAACTGGAATGTGCAAAGCATGCAGATAATGTCATCAAAACTCAGTTTGGATTGTTAAATGAACAGAGTCTTATTTAATTCCTGAAATTAAAGCTATTGTAGTAAAACTATACTCCTAGAAAGCAATTATTGGAGATAAAAAAATGCCTTTCCAAAATTATATCTCCCCTCTTCCCTCAAAGAAAAAATAAAGACATTATGTGAAAGCTTGATTTATAAGACACTATCAGTGCCCACAATTTTCACACATGGCAATATTTACCTTCCATATAGTATTTGTGGCATTCAGAACTCATTGTGGCATACTGTAAATATCACAGTAACTGTAAGTACTGTGTGTGTTAAATGTCAAGATTTTAATTGAAACTACTAAGCCATAGGCTTCTTATTACCTCTTTGGAAGAAGTATGTAATGAGCATCTCCCCAGGATGCTACATGATGAAGGGATTCTTCAACATAGTTTACCTGATGCTGTTCTATGAGTGAAGTGGTTAGTGTGTAGCTTTAGGCTGTAAAAAACAGAACCTGAGAAAAGGCAAAAGGAGAAATGTGTTTCTGTGGTAGTGTCTCTCCCACACACAGAGTAATTTAATATCACCACAGTTAAATAAATTGTCAGTGCCATAATGTGCTTTTTGCCCAGATGCTGCCTAACCTTTCCAGGGTATAAATAAAGAGATCATTGTCAAAGACTGCAGCTGGAAACAAATAATGAAGGAATTTAACTTCCGACCCTATTTTCATCTGGTTTAAGAGTGTTTTCTTCAACTGTGAACAGAATTTAGTTCTTACAATGCAGATCTGACTTGGTCCTTCACAGTTCTGACATTTGTGGCTCTTTTTCACAAAGATTCAGACAGCCCAAGGTCTGCCTGAGGAACTGGCTGACTGGGCAGGGTAAAGGTCTCAGTGACATGCTAAGCACAAACTTCCACATCAGTTCATCCACTGTAGTTATTAATAACCAAGATACATCCATTGTGGAGGTGTGCTTGAGGTGGAGTTGCAGCAGGTCCAATGTTACCTCCTTCCTCTGACACCGCAGATTAGAAGAGAAAACACTCTTTTACCTGAGTCATTTTTACAGCACCGCTCTCTGACCTTTCCTTAGTTCTCCAGCACCAGGGAGTGTAGTGGTTTTCCTCTGGACTGATCTTGCCTTATACATAAAGATTTATTGAGGGGCTAAAGAGCTTTTAACCCTCTTCTCCTTCATGTTAGCCCAAGATGTGCTTCCCGGTGTTCCTGCAGTACTAGTCTGTATGTGTCCTTCTCCTCAACTCCTCCAAAGAAAGATACTGAACTGTTGAGCTGTGGACCACGAATGTGTTTTATGTGGTGTTTGTTTCTTGATGTGACACAGCACAGGGAGAAAGAGCTGGTCTTCTTCCTCAAGGGTGTTTCTCTCCATACCTATACCTCCCTATTCTCTGAACAAAGAGCTGCAAGTTCGTTCTGGATGTAAAAATACCCCTGACCTGAACCTTAGCACAAAGATGCCCAAGGAAACAAATTTGCTGCTCAGCTGTTAAAAAAATTTGCCCTCTAAGCTCTCAACCCCTCCAGTGGCTTTTAGGTATTCATCCTGGGGCAAGATTGCTCTGTAAGCATTTTATGTTCTGTTGCATTATGTGAATTGCAGTAATGCTTGGTTTTTTTCTTCAGTTTGCTGTTTTTTTGAAAACGTTTTGAGACAGGCCTTAAACTTTTGTTTGTTACTGAATGGGTGCCTAAAGTGATGTTCGGTAAATCTATTACCAGACCGTTTGCTGTCACTGGGAATGGGCTTGAGGACCAATCCAGTTCCATCTAATATGTTCGTGTGCTCTTGAGCATAGTGTCCTCTGAATGACAGAGAGCTATAGCAAAGCTGTTCTTTTTTAGGCAAGTAGAGATTTTCCAGCTTTGTTAGAATTTCTCAAGAGAATTAGTCTGTTACAGGTCACTAAAGAAATACTTATTATGTTGGTCATATTCTCAAGTTAGTGTTTTAAGAGATTTTTCATAACACTTAAATGATATTATTACTCCTTTTCCAGAGCTCCTAATTGCATTGTACATCATCTGACTGCTAAGAAAAAAATATGCTGAAATCTGGAAATAGATGAAATGAATGCTTGGGTTAGTCCCGTAACATAATAATTTTGTTCTAGAAAGAAAAGAACATCTTTAATTCTTTTCTCTGAAGAAGAAAAGCTGGATTGGATTTACATCCATTATAATTCTGCCCCAGTGACTTTCAGCACATTGCGTTGTGTTAGGCACTCATGTTCAATTATGGAAATGATGCTTTAGAAGAAGCTCTTTTTAATAAAATGCATAGAAGTTACAAGAAAACCCCAACAGGCCAATGATCATTGTAAGATGACAGATGAAGGCAGAATAAACAATTCAGAAGTAATATTATGGTATTCTGTGGGTAACAATTGAAATCTGGGTCAAAGACAGACTGTCTACTATACATATTTGAATAGACTTTGCAAGTTCTGCTGTTGACTGCATTAGGATCCCGGAGCCTGACAGCACTGAACAAATCAGATAGCTTGGACATGTCTGTCTTAGTTCTTTGCAGACCAGCAAGTATATCCTGCTTTTCCGAAGCTAGTAGAAAACAGAGCTGAAGTATAAATGTAACTACTGTGCTTTACAGTTTAATTAAGAATATTGTTGTTGCTCGGCTGTGTCTAGGAAATTTTTCAGACTGATTATTCTACTTGTGTAAAGAACAAGAGACACAGTGTACTCCTGTGCTGCTCCAAACTAGATACAAGCACTTGTAATAGTCACTCTCTGGAAAGTAACATGTGTGAGCAAAAGAGCCTTCAGAGCATTATTGAAATGAAAGGAGAAAACAGGCATCTAAAAGCCTTTCTCAGCTTGTCATGATGGGATCCAAGCATGGCATTGAGTTAGAGGCACATCCTGTAACTGCCTTTTAGAGACAATGTGGCAAATGTTAATAATGGCATCCCCTAACTTGATAACTGCAGAAGAGAAAGAGTGTGACATTCATTTTCCTTCCTACTGATGCACATGATATAATGGGCAGAATCCCCTATTGCTTTTTTGGGGAATATGACCTCTTGATGACAGCAAGAACAACCTAACTCAGCATGAGAGTTTAGGATGTCTGACATAATGAAATGGGCCATACTGGAAACATCTTCCCTCAAAGCTTGTTGAAAATAATCTGTTCCATCTGCCTGTTGAAATTCTGATGCTCTGATATTTTCAGTAAGAACAGCTCATGTGCAAGCTGCCTATCAAGAAATATTCATGAAAAATAATTGGATACACCAGTTTTGAAACATGACTCTAAGAACTGCAGACTAATTGTGTCTGCATAAGAAGAGACAAAATTCAATGAATAAATGATTCATCATTAATTACTGCCATTTCATGGGCACTCAGAGTATGACAGGCATGTACAAACCTTGCCCCAAAATCATCTAATAAAAAAGAATATGTTCCTGGTGATTCCATGAATATTAGGTGCAGTCCTCATCAGCAATGTAATAAGAATAATTTTTTTTGGTGAGAACTTTCTTATTAGACTGTTTTTTTCAAGTTAAATCTCTGAGTTATTCTCTGAAGTCAGTAATTTCTTTTGCCTTGCTCACCCAATGTAATTTGGTTTCTTCTTATGTACCCATCTCTCCTTTCAAATTCCACCTTGACACGTTTCTGCTATTCTATGAGGATTTCATGCCTTCAGAACCAAGGCAACGTAGCTGAATGTGCTATTCTTTTTGTGGATGTGGCAGAAGAAATGGGTATTGCAGAATTATGGGATACGAGGGTTGTACATCCAACATTACAAAACAATTCTTATAGATATCTTTATTAAGTAAAATTATGGGAACATTATTTGTGGCTTTGTAGAGATTAGTTTATTTACCACTGTGTAATTGTAAGGCTGAAAGATTCATGCCATTAATAAAGCTTCTGCTCTTGAAGTGTCTGCATTCATGTAAATAGTCTCAAGGCCCTTCCCTGATAAGCACGTACAAGATTACAGACAAGAAAAGTGGCAAATTCTGATATTTCACAGGCTTTAATACTACTGTAATTTGAAAAAAAAAAAGAATGACTACATACACTACAAATGTGTACCACTCTGTAGCATTTAATTTTGTTGTTGGTGATTACAACAGACAGTGCATGCACTGATGCCCTGTGTAGCAGCTGTCACACAATATCATTGGGAACAAATTTTCCTTTGACTGTAGAACACGAACTGCAACTAAAGAAAATGTGGATCTGAGAATCCAGGAAAATACAAAGTGGAATGTATTTGGACAGTCCTTTCTGGCAGTCAAAGAATAACACACCTCTTGGTATCTGGTGATAGACACGCATAAATTTTAACTCAAACTGAATTAGCTTCCTGGATGTACGACATGCAGATGATTTACAGCTTTATAATCTGTTGTGGGAATCCCTAGAACAATTCAGTAAAGAAGGAGAACTGGCTTGTTTATGGACTATGGTAAAAAAAGTTATGTTTTCTACATTTCAAATCAGAGTCTTTGAGTTTAATTATATAGTTTAGATATAAAGAACAAATGGAGACTGCATAACATCTGTGTTGACACAGCTAAACTGAACCATAAAAAACACTGTGGAGGAAGAGGTCATGGTTAAAGAACTACAAGTCTTCATGGGAGTGAATTTTAAGAGATATGAAAGACTTGGACTGTATAAAACTGAGGTCATATCTGCTACTGCAGAAAACAGCTAAGGTGTCTATCTGTCTGTGCCACTGGGACCACCATTCAGCACAGTAATAGCCCAAAGGCTTATCTGAGCTGCAGTTCAGTTTGTTGGTTGCAGAGCCAAACTCTGCATCTACTAGATTTGAAGAATGTCTTTTGAATGGAGAGGAATCACTGTATGGAGCATATTCTTATTTTCTCCTCTCTTGAATAACCGAGATGTCCCATTCATCTAATACTTGCATTAATCAGAAACATTACATGGATAATTATATGTAACCTTATACCATTTTTTCTGAATTCAGAAAATTTTCTTAAATATTTTGATGACTTTTGGCCTGTGTCTGGGTATTAAATAGTGGACCTTACCACCTTATTCCCACTTTTTTTTTCTTTTTTTTTTTTTCTCTTCTGAATTAGAGAACATCTGGCTGGTCTGATAATATTATGACTATGGAGGTAATCAGTGTGGACCCTTGTGAGTAGGACTTTGAGAAGACACTTGATCATATCTCTTTTCTTGGCTTGTAACAAAATGAAGCTGTCAGCCCTTTGGTCTACTGAGAATATTTATAATTTCACTGGTTACGCTGCGGAAAAAGAGACAATCCACCTGTGTGTGTGAGAAAGTGGTGGCTTTGATACTTGTGGTTGTATGAAGCTTTTAGAAACTGCAACTAAAATTGTGTCTGTTGTAGTTACTTCATGTTTTCCCAAGATACAAACTTGTGTTTTAAATACAGTAAAGTTTTGATAATACTGAACAAATGATCTTTCTTTGAGGTATCAAAAAAAGACTATAAATAAAAACAAAGCAATCTTACAGTTACTGAAAATGAGATCTTGCAAGTAGTAAAATTTAAATACTGGTGAAAGCCCTAAAATTTGCAAGAAAATACCTCACGTTCTCTGAAGAACAGATCATATGTCTTCTTACACTGTGACACCTGTTGATAGGGTAACAGTTCTTTCGAAAATAGTCTTTCAAAAAAACCCAAATTTCTCGATGGTGTAGATTGAAATGTCTGCAGGTGAAGAGGTGAAGTACATACTGAAGACTTCACTAAATACAGTATCTTCATACAGTGATCTTTGTGAAAGCCTAAAATTACTTCTGTAATTTTTTAAATTCAGTAGTATTTTTTTAGTTATTTGATTGATTTCTTAAAATATATTTGACAATGCAGGTCCTGTGGTATATATTCGTGATACAATTCTGGTTTTTTATTATTGCCAAAGCTATTTTAAACAAGATAGCTATTAAGACAGGCAGATGGACAGTGAGTAAAGGCTACAAAGGTTGTGTCTGACAGAAAAAATATAGCCTGAAACCTAAGGGATTTGTTATTTCAGTTCTCGGTACTGAAGCTACAAAGCTATGAATTACCAAAGAACATTAAAAGTTAGTTATAAATGGTTTCAACAAGTGAAAAATTTGAGGCTCTATAAGCATAAAGTTACCTGTCTCATTCAAGAAGGTGTTTTATCATTTGGAGTGCCTTCTGTTAGACCTGACTGTAGATCATAAAAGCGATAAGTGACACAAGCAAATTTAGCACAGACAGTGCTTTTAAATTCCTGGAAGCAAAACCAACTGATAATCTGTTTAAAGATTATCTTCTCTTCAATAAAGGTCCTTTAAACATTTCCTGAAGTATTGCAATGTATTATCTGTTTCATGAGCCTCCCTTATAGAAGGTTTTAAAAATTTTTTAAAGTAGTGGAAATTTGCCCATGAGAGAGCTAATTGCTACATTGCCAGAATGCAGACACCTCAGGTGTAGAACCTGCCATGATTTTATAATTCACAACACCTAATGCAAAGATTTAGGAGGAAAAGATAACATGTTTTCTTGGGATGGAAAAGAAATTCCTGAAGCAGTGAGAGAGGTGCTATATCAAAATTTGACCAAACTTCTTCTTAAGTAGAGAACCTAATAGCGTATATTTGTAGCATGTATCAGAACTAATGTACAAAGTCAGAGCTACCCGTTGAAAGGGGATATACAGTGACATTTCTGAGGTTGAGAGATTTTTAATAAAAACAAAAGCATAAGAGGAAGCTTTGGTTGTTGAAGGTCTAAGTAATAGAGCACTCTGACCTTTTAGATACATGACTGTTGCAATTCACAGAATCACAGAATATGCTGAGTTGGAAGGGACCCACTAGGATTATCAAGTCCAACTCCTAGCCCTGCACGGGACCATCCCCAAGAATAACACAGTGTGCCTGAGAGTATCATCCAAACGCTTCTTGAACTCTGACAGGCTTGGTAATGTGAAATTAATACATTTTACGTGGCAGTGAACTGGCCGCAGAGTTACAGATCTATCAAAAACTGAGAAAAGAAAGAAGGACAAAATTCTACTGAGTTCTTTAACATCTGAGTGTTTTGTTCATGGTATAGATTTTATTCCAGGTTCACACTGTTTAATAGTACTAAGAAGTGTGGTTTGTTTTTTTTTCTTTGTTTGTTTTGTTGTTGTTTGGGTTTTGTTGTTGTTGTTTTTTTGTGTTTGTTTTGTTCACCAAAACTGGAAAAGAAACTGCAGCAGTGACATGAGAAATGTGTTGCTGTGTGTTTTGGGAATGTCTGTGTGAATCAAAGCGGTTTTTTTCCATCTCAACAAGAGGAAAAGATGTCTTAGATAATATTCATAGTAAACAGGTCTGTTTTCCAAGGGACATAGTTTGACACTAGATATTTGGTCTGTTACGGTGGCATATGCTGTGCCCGTGGTCACCATGATGTTCAGACAGTACTTGAGGGGAGCAGGAGCAGTAGATCAAGAACCAGACAAGTCTGTATTCATATCCCTTTTCTCTATACTCACATCTCAGGGATATCAAAGGAAAGGTCTGCTGCACATCTTCTGGGAGCTGGCCTGATACCTGGAAGTGCCAGAACTTATGCCCATAGCTAAAAGTCCTTGTTGTGTGGTAGAGAAAAACCCACAATCTCAGCTGACTATGCATTCAGGTCAATGCTTGTAGCAGGTTGCTCTGGATGTGCCGAACAGTGAAAACTGCTGTTTTCATTTGGCAGACTGTGTATTTATTCCCAGGGACTGTCTTGTCCCCTTATTCTCAGTAACTGTCCCTTCCTCTTGCACTCTCCCTTCCCTTATTGTCCTTCTTCCCCACTCTTTAGCTTTCTCCTTCTAAGTCTTCTCTTTCCACCTGACTGGTATACCAGAGGCTGTTAATGTGCCAGTAGCTCTTTTGCATGCTGTATAAGTTCTCTACAGTTTTTGTTTTAATCTATTTTTTTTGTCTCAAGTGTTGACAGGACAAATAGTGTGTCAAAGTATACAGTAAAATGGTACAGTCCTGTGGATGTTACCAAAATGTAAATAATCCTCAATTTCATGTTGTCCAGAGGTCAGAAAGTTGTGATTCATTGTGAATGCACAAGACATCTGTTTGGGTACTGATATTGTTGGTATACAATGTATTCTAAATGCCGCAGTCAGAAATTAAGGGCTATAATAAGAAACTATATGAAAACAGGGTGACAATAACACAATTATATTGGCAGTCTTTGTTTGTTGTCTCATTGGTGTTCACATCAAGAGCTAAGCTAAGACCCACGCAGCCCCTTGTTCAGCCCCTGAAGCAGGATGGAGAGAGGATTGGAAGCGTAAAAGTGAAAAGACGTATGGGTTGTGATAAAGACAGTTTAATAGGTAAAGCAAAAGTAAAGGCAAAGTAAAACAATTAATTAATATACCACTTCCCATGGTCAGACAGTTGTTCAGCCGTCCCCAGGACTGCAGGGCTCCATCATGCATAACACTGGCTTGGGAAAAAACCGTCATCACTCCAAACATACTCCCCTTCCTTACTCTTCCCCCAGCTCTAAATGCCAAGAAAGACACCATATGGTATGAAATATCCCTTTGGTTAGCTGGGGTTAGCTGTTGTGGCTGTGTCCCCTCCCATTTCCTTATGCATCCCTAGCCCACTCACTGGTGAGATGGGGTGAGAAGCAGAAAAGGCCTTGACTCTGTGTAAACACTGCTCAGCAATAAGGAACAAATCCCTCTGTTATCAACACTGTTCTCAGGACAAATCCCAAACATAGTCCCATACTAGCTACCATGGAAAAACCCCAAACCTATATCCTAGTTAGAACTAGCACATAAGGTAAGAAATGAAGCTGCTTACATATATAGTGAGGGACTTTTATCTCAAGCATTTCCATGTGTAAGTCCATGTCTATGGTATGTGCAGTAGAACAGGTAGGCATGCAGGGTGGGGTTCACCTGCCCTAATTTAAGGGTTCAAACAGTGTGTATTTGTGATAGCGTTAGTTATCATAAGCTGCTTCATGAACAGCTTGGGAAGATGAAGGCAGCTTCAGAAGGCAATCTGTTTGACTTAAGTATTTGCAATGGGCTGAGATTAGCACCACTCTGATAAGGACTAGTTTCTCCCCAGTGATGATTAATAGAGCCTGGATGGCTACCTTGTATTCTGTTATCTAACTTTTAGACAGTGAAATTTCAGTGATGCTGCTGTCATTTGTGATTACCTGATTTATATAAACTTTTTGGAGAAGAAACAAAATATTCAGGCCTAGGGCTAGTGGAACATTTTGACAGTTTGCTTTTGCTCCCTATACGGTCTCGTTCCACACATACTGCTTCACAGCACAATGAAAATAAGGGCAATGAGGTCTACATGGAACAATCACATGAGTGCCTTTTGGCGCTAACAGATGTTCAGTACTGATTCAGATTTTGATTTGCTTAGGATGCACTGCCCTGCTTTCTGCTGTCTGTTCAACCCTACTGCTATACAGCAGAGTATCCATAATAAGGGTAGCAGAAAGGGTTGTGTTTCTGTGTCTCAGTGACCTCTAGGGTAAAATGATGCCATATCAATGAACTTCTGTTCATGTATTGTACATGTATTGTACTTCTATTTTTTCTTTGTAGTGGTGTAACTATAGCTCACACACATGTTATCTGGCAGAGAAGCAGAGTGGTCTAGTGCAGTGATCTCCAAAGTGGGCTTTGCACACCCCAGGGAGAGTGAAAACCAGCCTGCTGGGGAATAGAAATATTTTTTTTGCAGTATCAATTAAAAAGAAACACAAACCACCAAAAAATGGTAACATTAATGTTATATTTTCTTTATCTTATCCTTTAAACATTTTTGTTTCTATGTTTATAATAATACAATATTGTTAATGATAATAGCACCAGTACATACAGCACAAATGCACATTGAGTTATCAGATATTATTTATGTTTCAAGCTGGAGGACTACCTCGTGCTGGGATTAAACAGCCTGGTAAAGGCCCAGAGGAAGTGTTGTGTGTAGTTCTGATCAAGTTTCGGGAGTTATCAAGAGAGATCAACAAAGCATCTTGGAGAAAAAATAAGAAGGGTGCAAACAGTGGTGCAGTAAGGAGTGGTAAGCTGTTTCTGAGCTACTTTTGATTTTGCCTGTGTAGAAGCAATTGTCCTGTTTAGCCAGCAGCAGAACCCATCAGTCCCATTTCCTACTGGGATAACTGTTTTATAACTTCCCTATCTTCTAGTGTAGGAAAGACTGAACTTGTAGTAACAAGGGAGATTGTACCTTCATACCATTTTTTAAGTCTAGTCATAAAATTTTTAGAGCGGTTTGGGATCTTTGTATGTGTTTTGCAAGATTTTCATCTCTTCGGAGCATCTGAATATTCAAATGGAGTCTATAGAAGTGATAGAACTAAGCATCTCTGAAAATCTGTTCTCAGACATCCTTTATGTATCTGTCATTAGTTTTGTTTTTTCCTTTAGAGTTTATTTTTTGAAGACTAGTTATAACAGGAATGCTTTCCTGATGCAGAATGGTGCCTGTGTTTTATCAACAATTTGCAGCTATTTAAAGCTTCAGGATGTGACCCAGGAGCCATTTTCTCAGAATGATAGACGTTACTTTTGGGTTGTATTTGAAAACTGAAAACATCTGCTAACCTTTCCTAAGGTTACTTCTAAAAATTTCCCTGCACTGCCTTCAGATCTGTCCAGATTTCTTAACTGTACTTTTCAAGATTTGAAGGATGATATTCCTCTGGGAGAGTCATGAGCTCTCCAGCAACTGTCTCCATTTTCATAGTTTCATCATTTACAGATGTCACTTTAGGTAAATGCACATTAACAAATTTTGAAGGGACATAAATTTAGCATATCATTTGTAATACTACAGCATCAGCCTGAACATGTGCTTCTGCCCTAAATGTAATGTAACTTGTCTCTGGAGCATGAATGTGAGTAGCTATTGTAGAACAGTAGCAAATATTTTTTTTTATGTGAATGTACCAGCATATCTGATTGTAATTTGTCTGTGTCCCAGTTCCATAGATAACCAGATGACTTGTGCAGTCCAGGCCTAACCTTTTTCTTAGGCTGTTTTTTCACACTGCTTTAAGTCCTTTGGTTTTAGTGTCGTGATGGCTTGGTTTGCATTCTAATGTTTGCCTAGCACGGTTCTCACCTTGAGGTAAGAAATAGTCTTGTTCCTTCTGCTTCTTTACTAGGCAGCGCTGAAAACATAGGTGTGAATGTCTCTACCATAGATAACACAAGAAAATGGGAACCACTGACTATGAATTATAAAAGAATTTAAAAAATGCATAAAATACACATTGATACAAGGATTAGCAAATGCTACTGCTATTCTGAGGTGTGTTGGAGGGTATTTAGGACACACATTTTGTTGGAGTGTTCATGGCTTTTGTTTGCAAGAGTGCTCGGGGATCTTGCATTTCACATGACTAAGTTAACCCAGGTATGAAATGTACTGTCTATACAAAAGAGATTGAAGATGGGTTAATGTCATCTGGGAACAGAAGTGCATCCTAACTTACCAGCTGTGTTCTTCCAGTCTGTTCTGAGCCCTTTCCAAGTCATCCAAACCCAAGAAAGAGCTTCAAGCTTACATTTTTTATGATCTTTATGAGACAATCAAACTGCTGGTTTTCTTGTGTTGCTTCATAACACTGCAGTCTTGTTTTTTTTCTCTCTTAATTCTGTGAGATAAATTTAGTTCCTTTTTACTCTTAATAATTCCCAAAGGTTTCCGTCAAATTTGGGATCCTTACTTATTGCTCACTGTATTTATAAACAGAGATTGTCCCTGTTTGTTGAAGACTTGCTGGAAACACGATGTGAATTATTATAAATAATGGCTGGACCGGAGGAAACTAAATGAATGTAGAGGAGTATAATCAGTGTCTGTGCATTTCAGTTCTTTCATTTTAGGTAAATATAGCTAGATAGTCCTTTCTACTTGACTGAAGCTTTTTTTTTTTTTTTGGTAGAGGGGGCCTTTTAAAGTGAACAGCAAAGTTTGTCTTGCTGGAGTTGAAATAGTTATTAAAAAATATTTGATGCCCTTTTTTCAGAAGGTACAGACTGTCACTGTCTTATTTTGAACCTGTCTGGTGAAAGCAGTGGCATATTCTAGGCTCATTACTGAAGCCTCACAATGACCTAAATCAAAACATGGACCTTGTAGTGGAAATCTGTAGAGAAACTCTAGTTCAGATTGATTTTTATGCTGCATTATAAGACACATTTGACATGGTTTTCTATCAATAATTAAAAAACTTTATTACTAGAAAAAAATTGTTTTTTATCAAGCTCAGGAAGGAAGTCACAAGTAAATAAAGGAGAAAGAATTACTGTTTGTTCAAGTTGCATAAGCAGAGAAGTTACTAAAGTAAGATTTAAAATAAACCGGAATTGTTTTGCCATAGAGCTCTGTGAAGGTAATACATTTGTTATTAATATGACCACATCAAGAAAAAACTGGAAAAAAGAAAAAACAACCTGGAAATTTTTTTCTTAGACTATGTTGATTGTGGAGCTTTTTTTCTTGTATTATAATAATGCATGTCTCCAGAGTGTGATGTTTTCTCAGCTCAAAGGCAAATAAATGGTCAAAATCTGTTTTGCAACTTTAAAAAGGTGACTCTGATTATATGTTGCAATTACAACTGGTCTTCATGGAAATGAGGATGCAAAGGCTAATGTGCTCTGTATTTCATGATGTTAAATAGGATTCTGTATAACTTCCAGATTTCTAAGTAGAAGCGTTCCAGAGATGAAGGGACTGTTTATCCTCAGCAGTTGGACCCCTAATTCCCCTAATTCAAAAATCTGTGGGTTTGTGATGTGGCTTTCTCAGCTTCTTGAGTGCTTAGTCCAATGTCAGACAGGACCTGGTGAGAGGGACAATGTCATATTGCAAGCTTAGTGTGGGCTGAACTCTGCCATTTACACTGAACTCCCATTTACTCACTTGTCTCTGTGAGTAAACTACTGGAGCAATCCCACTGTTTTTGTTGCAATTCAGAGAGTTGACCTAGGCTGCAAGTGAAATTTTAGTCCTGATCTACCCCTTTGAATAATAATTTTCTGTTCCTTACTAAAATGAATCATCTTTATTTTTTCAGGAAAGGATGAGAAAATGGTAATTATGCACATATTATGTGGACTTTTTCATGTGGATCCACTGAGAGAGTAAAGAACTGTCCTGGCAGGCTCCTAGAGAAGATTTAAGGAATGGATAGGAAGGAAGATTGATTATATCTGGGGGAAAAATAATCCCAAACTCCTTCAACAGGAAGAAGATTGATGGAAATCAATAATGTTGAAAAGCAGACCTACAGGCAATAATAGACAATTAGATATAAGTTTGTTGTGAAATATGGCAGCAAAAAGTCAAAGCAGTTTAGAACTGCAGCATATTTAGAGGCATCACAGCTAGAACAGAAGGTGACAATGCCCCTCTCTGATTTCTGCTAACACTACAGTTAGAAAAAATGCTACAGTGCTGGGCACTTCAGGACTAGAAATACACTAAAAAAAATCAGGAAAGTGCCATGGATAGCAACTGCTGTAGCAAAGTACCCAAACCTCTGTGAAGGAACAGTAAAGACTGAAATTTATTTTTGATTAGTGCAACTTGAAAAATGAGACTGTGTTTTCTTTGTGGTGGTTATAGTGGTTGTTGTTGTTTCCCTGCCCAAAAAATACAGCTCTGTGGATACTGAAAAAAAAGTCAATATAAAAAGAATCTTTATTTTTACCAAAATGGAATTTTTATTGTCTTCTATTTATTGCTTCTTTTTACTTTTTTTTAGATATGTGGCATTATTGCATTAACAAAAATTGCATCAGTATGTGGCATTTTTATGTATTATTGCCATTTTGTATTCTGGGCTGTGATTTTATATTGTCAGAAAAAGGATAGAATTCAGTGGCTGAAGGAAAGGCACTTAGCAACGTTCAGGTACTTTTGGGGAGGTCATTTGGCCTTCCTTCAGCTGTGGCTCCCAAAAGGCATGGGTCACCTATTGATCCTGTGCCATACCTTCCAGGATATAGTCAGTACCTCAGGTGCTGCTGTGCCCACAGGAGAGTAGGCACTTGCAGCCCCTAAAACAGCTCTGGATGTCCTTTTACTGTGACTGAATTCTATATAGAGAATTTAATAAAATAATTTCAATTTCTTCATATTGTTTTCTTTCTTAATTTCTGTTCGTAGAGAAGATGCCAAAAAGAACCCTCTCTAAGGACAAGAATTTGTCTCTGATAAATATCTAGTGAAATCATATAAAGATACAGAAAGTAAGAAAGGTAAACAATGAACTGTAGAATCAAAGGAGGTTATTTGTGATGTCTTAAGAATCAGGGAGGATTTTGATGACTGCTAGGATAGCTTTTGAGACTGCCTACCTTCCTAGCTCGTCAACCTCTATGTTAGCTGCTCACCTGTCACATAGAAGAAATATTGGAATTAAATGACTTTTTTATGTTTCACTTGATACTTGTATGATAAACTCAGAGCATTTCAGACAAAGCGGACTTCAAAGGTGGTTTTACTAGTGCTTTAAGGTAACCAGGGGATCCCTAAGGAGGCCTGAGGTAAGAAAGTCCCACTTCTGGGCATGCCCAGGGATGTAATTTTAGAAATGGAAGGAATTTTGTTCTCTGTGCACTTACAGGAATTGGTGTATAAGTTCAGGAGAACTGGCTTAAAATCTCTGCATTTCAAATTAAGACAATGTAAGATAGTCTGGATCTTGCTCTAAGTAAGAGATAAGATGAAGCTAACTACCTCATCTACAGTTTCTCTTGCTTTCTGCACTGTGAAAAATCTGGAATATTGTTCACTGATTTTTCAACAAGCCTTTTCTGAATGGTGGGAAGTGCCCACCCTACTGGTATGAGGATATCTGTAATACTCCAGTGTGATACAGGGGCAGAGATTGTAACAGTGTGACCAGGACCTTAGTGATAAAGACAGGAAGTAAAAGATTTTATGTCCATGGAGGCCACATGACACACTTGTTGGAGACAGAGCCATTTACGGTTATAATTATACCTCATACCTGTCATATTTAGATAAGTTTTTCCTTTCCCTCTTTCCTCCCACCTTGCTTACCACGTAACATTGCCAATTTAAGAACATCAGTTTTATGAAAAACCCTTTAAAAAACTCTAGCATCAATGATAGCATCAATGAGGAAAATAGTGTTCTGAGAAAGGAATGAATTGCTGAGAAACAAGTTGTCCTCTTTCTATCTCTTTCTCTGTATACTTCTTATGCCTACATAAATTCTTTGAGTGAGTGTACTCTCAAATGTCCTCTTTTCTTTAGAGGGAATTAAGGTTGATTTTTTCTTTTTTTTTGGTACCTAGAGGAAAGGTAGTAAATGAATATTGGCATATAATCTTGTTTTCTTGGAAGTTTTGAGGCAAATTATTATAATAGATGTTATTTGTACTAAATAACACTGAACTGTGTGCTTCAGATTAAAGGAGTCGTATCTGTTGAATATCTTTAACAGAACAATATTCCTCCAGCCCAACAAATCTTTCTGCAGATGAGGACTGGGGAAGACAAGTAAAAGGTGATGAAAATCGAAATGTCGTTACAGATTTTGCTACATGAAATGTTATTAATGCAAAGAAGAAATATTTAAATTGATTTAAGGACCATAAAAAAGCATCAAGAGGTATGATCAGTTTTGACAAGGTTCATAAGTGAGCTGCAAAAATGTAGAGCGTTGTAACAAAATGCAGTGTTACTCTTATTTAAAACGTTTCCATGTACATGACAGCAACTGGAAAAGCATTTGTTTTGATATGTTTCTATGTTTTATAATGTGCAACATGAGCTTTTTATATAACCAGACTGTACAATTGTTGTGGTTTAACCCCATCCATGTGAACTGCTTCTTCATTTCTCCCCTGTGGGACCAGCGGCTGAATTAGCAGAGAAAACATACGGGTTGAGATAAAGGCAGTGTAATAGGTAAAGCAAAAGCTACACACAAACTAAATAAAACAAGGGATTCATTCCCCACTTCTCCTGAGCAGACAGGTGTTCAGCCATCCCCCGGACATCAGGGCTCTGTCATGCACAATGGTTACTTGGAAAGACAAACATCATCATTCCAAATGTCTACCCTCCTCCCAACGCTCCCTGCTTTCTTCTTCCCCACCTTTATCTGCTCAGCATCATGTCATATGGTCTGGAATATCCCTTGAGTCATTTTGGGGTTAGGTGTCCTGGCTGTGTTCCCCCCAAACTCCTTGTGCCCCCGCCAGCCTTCCCCCTGGTGGGGTGAGGAGCAGAGAAGGTCTTGACTCTTGTGTTAGTGCTGCTCAGCAACAACAAAAACCTCTCTGCACTAGATCACAAATCCAAACCAGAGCCCCATATAGCTTCTATGAAGAACAGTAACTCTATCCCAGACAAAACTAGCACAGCAATATAAAAATTAATATTATTTTATCTTATTTTTACTTAAAATTATTCACAATCCATTGTGTTACAATTTATTCACAATTTGCTCATATTATTTTATGTAACTACACCAGAGTTGAGATCTGCAATGCAGCATACAATTATTTAAGGTGCTGTAGATCACACAGCATCATCAACTCCCACTGATGTCTTCTCAGCTTCAAGAAGCTTCTCTGCTTCAAGAAGAACTGTAAAATGCTGTGTGTCCCCAATCAGAATCCCTGTGATATGCAAGGCTGGGAAGCTGTTGAGAATGGGTTTTGTTTTGGAAGTTTTAACTTTCCTTTTAATCTTTGAAATAAACAAGCAAAAGTGTATTTGCTTAATAAATTCACAATTTCTATGTCTTTCATACTTTTTGTTGTTAAACAAATGCTGATGTATCACAGACATGTTTGTAGGACCTATACAAATACCATTGTCTCCTGCATGTGCACACTTGCAGCTTTTGAACAGCACTTAAGCAACACTTTTGGTTTCTCAGAATGAATATACTTGTATTAATGAATTAAAACAGGGATCTGTAATTGGGAGAACTTGTCAGGCAACCTGTTCATTTGATCTCTCTTCTTAAATCTAATTCAGCAGTTTTCATTTTATGAAATGATCAAAGCCTGCACTGCTGACATTATTTTGGTCAGGTTGGTAATCTGGTCTGATAGTACATAGCCTCAGACCCCCTGATGTGATTGCTTAAGCTTAATTGTCATATTCCACAGAACTTTTCCCATTCTGTATGGGGTTTTTGTGTGTATAAGCACATACACAAGGCACAAGCATTTGCAGATATTGTGAATGTGCGGATATTGCTAGGCCATTCCTCAAAAGTACTAATCAGGAATTGAACTTGGAATTTTTATTCCAATAGGATGAATTTGAAGTTTTTCATGTCAGAATCGGTGAGCCAATTTAAGGTTCTACTTGTTTATATGCTTGCTGTTGCCTTCTGCATCTCACTGTGAGTCTTTTGCAGATGAATCCTCACAGTTTTCTCAGCTAGCTCTGCAGAAACAGTAGTGAAGGCTGTGCCACAGAATTGTGATACTACTCTGCAGATGTCTTGTCACATGAAATAGACTGCATGTGGAGGTAGAATGAGGAAAAGGGAATCCTGCGGTCTAACCTTCATCACCTTACTTAGTCACGGTGAAAGGCTAATCTGTTCAGGTGACCTCTGAAGTCTGGAAAAAATGTGGTGTCCTCTAGAGGGTGGTTCAGTATAGAGAGTTTAGCCTCCTTGGTAGAAACTGGTATGTAAAGCCAGACATTATGGAAGACCTACAGTGTGTAACAGAAAGGACTATGATCTACTCAAATCATGGCCACATGCATCATTTGGCCAGAAGCAGAGATATATTTCCCATGTATAAATATAAAAAATTAAGACTGGGGGGGGGACAAACTATTGGGTGGGAAGCTGTTGAGGTTTATGGGTAAAGGAAGGTATAATTAAGTGGTAAAATAGAACTATAAACAATATAAATTAAACAGAAAATATGGATGCACTGGAGCCACATGAATTTGAAGACATATAAATGCATGGTTGTAGATGAAGAAAAGTGTCCCACAGAGAGTTTTGGCTAATTGGGTTAAGGACATAATTGGATATATAAATGAAGTATTAATTAGAAAAGCAAAGAGATATTTCTGCTGTATTTGTTAATGAGACTGATATTGAAATAGCATATTCAGTTTTGAGTCCTGCAGTTAAAATAGATGGTTCAGAGAAAGAAAAAGTTTGAAAGCTGGAAAATGTACCTTCTGATGGGGAGGATAAGGATCTCACTGAAAAGGTCAAGAGGTGATTCAAACTAGTCTGTGTGCTTCTTCCTAGGAAGTGAAGATAACCTTTGTAGAACAAAAGACATTGCAGTATTCAATAGCTAAAACTGGCACTGCACAAATTCAGGGATAATTTTTTAACCAATATTATCATCTAATATGTGAGAAGTTTAGCAGAGATAGGATAATTCCACTACTGAATACAGTCAGCCATGTCTGGAAATTTTTCTAGCTGAATGCTTTAAACTGTTAGTGGCATGCTAATTGTTGAACAAAAAGATGAACTTTCCATATGGGAATTCAGTAACTAAGCAGAAAACAAAAGAAAGTAGTATTCACCATTTCAGCCTCAAGGTATGGCTTTGAATGAGAAACTTCTGAGCAATGTAGGGTGTACTGTGCAGGTGTTAGTAATAAGTTCTAGATTTTGTCTAAAATAAATGAATTACAGCTCAGAATAGAAACTGGATAAAGGTCATATAAACCTTTTCATTTTACAAAACATTGGGCACTGGCTGCGGAAAGGGAAGTGAGATCAGACATGAAAGACTTTCTGATCATTTAGGCTTCTAAATGAACCCACTCTCTCTTCTAATTAATCCACTCTTCAGTTGCCAGTAAGAGCCCAGAATGCTGTTTCCATCCAGAACTTCCTCAAGTATCCTGGCAGATAGGGCTATAACACAGGGAACCTCTACACAAAATATCAATGTGATTTGACAGGAAATTAGGAAATTAACTGCTTCCTAGTGGTATAATTCCTATTCAGGAATATTTGAATCATGAAGTGCTGCTTTAATATGCTGTCAGGTACTAACTGTCCAGGCATGAAGTATAGTATTTGGCCAAATCTTGTGGCATCAGAATCTATCAGATCTATCTATCTTACTTAAATATAAGGAAAAAAAACCCCAAAGCTGGAAAAAGAAACAATAGGGCACTAGATAAGTGGGTAGAATTATTGTAGTTTGAAGATGCTGTTAAGCCAGGTTCTCATTGCGCTTAATATCTGTGCTCATGGGAGCAATTTGTTGTGTCATATACTTTTCTATATGGATGCTAGAGAAGGGAGAATCAGGTTCATTGTGTATAGTCCGTTGCGTCCCTGTCCTAGCTCCTCAAATGGAGATCTGTAGTGACATGCAGGCCATGTTTACATGTACAGGTTTGGACAGTTGTGCTCCTGTTCCATCTGTGCTCTCAGACAGCTGGATGCAAGCCAGCAGCATGTGTTATCATAGGGCTAATCCTAAAATAATAAACCAGGTAACATGTAGTTTTTGGGCTGGAGCTGGCCTATATCCAGACCTCAAGTGAACAAGTAGCAGCATCTGCTTGTGTGGATATGCTTGTACAGTCACACAGGATTTTGTGAATCTTTGCATTCCCAGGATGTACATATTTGATAATATTTTTGATCTCTTTCCATCTGTCGTTGAATTTAGGGGGCAAAGGTAGGGCAGAAAAAAAAAAGTAATTCACTGATATTTTGCGGACTAACTCAGCTAATCCTTAACTTTTTATTTTTGTGGATTATACTTGATGTTAAGTATGGTGCATTTTATCTCAACAGCAGCTCTTTATCATTTTTTCTTTCCCTTAGTGGAGGGGAAGGAGGAGGAGAGAGATCAATATGCTCTTGGTTATCTTGGGTTGTCAATGAGCAGCATATTTCTAGCTCAGATTATTTCAGTAGATGTTCTTGGAAGTGGCACTTGAATATGTGCACATAAAGGCTGCAGATTTTGTTTCTTTTTCTTTTTAAAAATTGCCTGTTGGTAAGGTTTCTTCAACTGAGGCTGATAGAATTGGTGATGAATGAACAGGCAGTTTAATCAAGACACATAACACAGCTGCTTGCTTTGCTCCTCTCTAACGTGTGGCTATGGGGTAGTTTTTCTCAGGCAGCTTTAAACTCAGGCTTCCTGTGAGAAATTATGGCTTTTGGCCTTGGGTCTGTTCTGATCAGCAGCTGTCAGGACTGGGCCCTGTTGATGACCTTAAAGGGCTTCTTAAGATATGAAAAGAAGGTTTTTAAAAGGTGTAAAAGATCAGAAAAAAGTAGGCAATGAAATTACAGTGTAGTATGTGAGCTGGCTTACAGTTTACTCTACATACCCATCCATGAAGGTAATCAGGGTCATCCTGGGAAGCATCAAGGTGGAAAAAGTCCATCTGAGTGTTTAGTGCTTGACCTCCTGTCCCAAAAAGGAGGGACTGGGCTAAACCCTGGGAAACGGAAAACTGTTTGAATTAGAGTCAGCACAATTTAGCAATGACTAAACCATCAGCATATTATCACATTATTCTCATACCAAAACAAAAATGCAGCTACTGAGAAGGAGTTGACTCTATCACAGTCCAACCCAGGGCAATGCAAATTTCATGTGTTTTCTGTCATAGAATGTGAAAATCTGAAAGCTCTTGTCAGAGAAGACAGAAGTACTACAAGACTCAGGTTAACACACTAATTCACCCTAAGGTGTCTCACTTAAGGATAGTTCCTATCCCTATTATGAAAGTCTTGGCCAATGAGTGTTGCTGGACTTAAATGTGTTCACTAGGAGACATCCTGATTAAGCAGATCTCCTGAGTGTATATCCTAATTAAATGGTACATCCAATAATAGATGTTGCAACAGGTCACTGACTGGGTGACAGGATATTCCTTGTGAGCTCCTGCTTTTGAAATCAGGTTTGTTTATTTGTTATGATCCACTGAGAACAGGAAAAAAAATCATTCTATATAATGAATTCTAAATTTCTCAGCAAATATTCCAATTACTTTATTGTGTTTAATGCACTCACAGCACTTTACAAAGAAAATAGAGGGAAGATTATAAATTAGTGTTTAATTATGTAACAGATTAGTAATACAATTTTAGCTAAAAAGATTGACAAAAAATGATGAATCAGCAAAAATAGACATGGTTGTCAATAGGTAGGTGGAGAATATTGCTTTTACTGATACTACATTTTTGGAAATGTTGAGTCAGTGACACATCTCAGGTAGTAAAATCTTGATTTCATATATTTATAGAATTGCAAAAATTTTGTGAAAGAAAGTTCAGAGCAAGATAAGAGAAAATCTCTGTGTCCTGCATCTTTTACTGGGTATCACAGCTGTCTGGTATTGGCAGCTCCCAAGTACCAAGGAGGAGGATGATCCAGGTGCTACCACAAGACTGAGTGCAGTGGGGAGCAGCATCAGCTCTTGTGGGCTGGGGAGAGGTTTTTGAGGGTCTGTCACGGAGTTTGCAGAGTCCCATATCCCTTCCTGTGCTTCTGAGTTGGCTGAAGTCAAACCTGACATCAAAGACCTGTTTCTGGGGGAGAGTTTTTTAGTAACTCTCTTTCTTTCTATACATTACCTGATTGCTTTGAATTTTCTCTCTATAAAAAGTTAATTATAATAGATGAAATTCTTATAATCCAGGCCTTTTTGAATCTGAGAGATGTAAATTCTTTCTTTTATAACCCTGCGATATGGAGAAAATCTTGATAGATCCACACAAGACTGCTTTGTGAGGTGGAAATGGGGAAGGAATGGGCAGGAATTCTTTACATTTGCAGAGCTCACACATAACAGTTCTGTAGAAATCAAGCAAGTCGAAATAGGAGGAAAGAGGGAAGATAGAAGTTGTAAAAGCATTTCAAAAACACAGTGGCAATGGATAAAAGAAATACTGAAATATCAAAGTATTTTGATGTAAAAAACCCCCCAAGAAATTGTAGCAAAAGTGAATGATGAACAGTCAGCCAAAAAACCCAACAAAACAAACCAAAAACCCAAAGTCCCAGCATTAATCATGTTTTTGTCAGCATTAGAAATTACTAAAAAATTAAGAACTCCTAACTGTAAAGCGTATGTTTGCAAATGAAAGCACCTACCTTCTGCTAGAGCTGCTTGCCATTGTTTGCAGAACTTGAAACAGCAGTTCCTTCACTTAGTCTGGCTACATCTTTTTTTAGAATTCTAGACGTCTCTATTCTTCTTCAAGGTACTTGTCATTCTGATATTCTCTGCTTGTTCAGAAAATGATAACATTATTTAACTTTGAGTCTATTTTTCCACAGTACTATTATTTTTAAGTTTTAAGGAACGCACCTAGATATCTCAAATCTTTTTGTTGTAAAGAAGTCTTTTTAATGGGTTCAGAAACAAGGTTTCAAAGTGTTCCGTAGGATTTATAATAAAAAGGAAGTTTCCAAATGGTAACATATTTAGTAGCCAGTTGCAAAAGGAATACTGGGTTGTGACAATAAAGAGGGGAGGAACTTCTTGTGTCTAGTATTCAAATATTAACAGCTGTGTAGTAATGCTTTTAATTTTTATTATTTTGTCATCCTTGTGCTTTCCTTTGCAAGATCACAATTAATCTCTTTTATGTAGATTTACTTGTCTGTTTTAAGAGTTGTCTCTTGCAATATTGATATCAAATATTCTGGTCCTTGAGAATTCTGAGAATTTAAGTGGTATCTTTCCATGAACTGAAGAAGCTTTGTTAACTTTTAGAATTCTCTACTTGCTGATCAGAAAAAAAATAAAATTAAAAAATAAAGATTTTTAAAAATCCTTCTTGTTATTAGACATCATGTATGTATATATTCAGGGTGGTAAGAGAGGTTAAGAAGAAGCAATGGTCCAAGCATGAGAATTGTCAAAGTTGGCCCTCATAACTGCATGTGCATCTTTAAATATAAACATGCTGCATTTTCCACCTTTCTTCTTGCATATACATGAGAGTAAATAATTGTATGGACATAACTGTAGATGAATAAATCCTGGTGTTATAGAAGTATATATATTTCTCTACCATCTGAGGTGCCTTTGTGTGTCTAACATTAGGTTGCTACCTCTTGCTGCTTCTGCGATTATTCCTATGAAACTGTTTCACACTTAATAACACTCTTTTCATGCAATCTTTCCTAATACTCAACTTACTGAAACCATTACTTCTAGAATTATACATTAAACCATTCAACAGAGTGCCGACAGTTCCTCGCTCTGTAGTTGCAGACTGCTAAAATAGCCACACCTGTTGTGATAATCAGTAGGACCACTGGAGAATTTATATTAATATACCTTAACCTTTGGAAAATGTATTTTTTTCCTTTTACAAAAACCACTCAGAACTCAAACAGAGACTTCAGAATCAACTGAGGATTAGATACGGTGTTGTTTTAAAGACTGATTCAGAGTCAGAATCCAGTTTAAAATTCATATACAAGTTTTGAGTTTAGATTGGGTTCAGATTTTGATATCTACCGGTGCTCAGATTCAATGTTATGTAGCTGGTAAGTAGAAGCATTTAATCTGTATTGGTTAAAGGTGCAGCTAAGGCCCAGATTCTTCCCACCTCATTTTAGATATCGTTACATGCGTACATGTGAGAGAGACAGAGTGAGAAAAAAATGATGGGAGATTTTGGGTGGGTTGTGAAGCCTGTGGACAAAATCTGTAATTTTTATACAGACAAAAATGATAAGGGGATCCACTTATTTATAGGAATCTACTTTGTTAGAGATTTAATGTTATGATGGATTGTCTTTGGGAGTGTGTGGAAACACATGAGCATTTAGTCTTTATCATTTCAAAGGAACTTAAGAACATGAGTAAACAAATTTCACAACATTTGGTGAAATATACGACGGATGTAATGGAAACTCATTTTTCAGAACTATGATTCCTTCTACTCTGCTCTTGTCAGACTCACCCTGGAGTTCTGCATCCAGCTCTGCAGTTCCCAGAATGGCATGGACCTGTCAAAGCAAGTCCACAGGAGGACCATGAAGATGGTCAGAGGAATGGAGCACCTCTCCTAAGAAGACAGGATGAGAGAGTTGGGGTTGTTCAGCCTGGAGAAGAGATGGCTCCGGGCAAACCTTAGAGCTGCCTTCCAGAACATAAAGGGAACAGACAGGAAAGCTGCAAAGAACTTTTTACTAGGGCATGTAATGACAGGACAAGGGGTAATGGCTTTAAACTGAGAGAAGGTAGATTTAGATTAGATTTTAGGAAGAAATTCTTTACTGTGGGCATGGTAAGGTACTTGAACAGGTCGCCCAAAGAAGTTGTGAATGCCCCCTCCATCCCTGGAAGTATTCAAGGCCAGGTTGGGTGATACTTTGAGCAACCTGATGTAGTGAAAGATATCCGTGCCCATGGCAGTGGCTTGGAACTAGATGAACTTTCAGGTCCCTCCCAAACAAACAAACCTATTTTATGATTCTATGACCTTAGTTATGCAACTGAGCGAAGAATGCCTGTGTGGTATTTGAAATGGTGGTTGATAGAGGACTTGCTCATTCTGTTCAGTTACTGACGAGTTTCATTTCTATCCATTAGTAGAGCTATACACATTTATCTCTTCTATGAACTAATTTTTTCATGCTATTGATATCTTTCTTCCTTCATAGGTGGCTGGAATGTGGTCTTTTGTAATGTTTTACTAAAACAAGATGTGAAAGCTGTTTACTAAAACAAGATATGAAAGCTGTTGTGTTTTAGTTATTTCTTGTAGTTTACTGTTATACAGGGTAAGATGAAATAAATTGATTATGATGTCCCTTTTTAGCTGACATGAAAAAGGGAATGTTGGTATTGTCCTGGTAGGTCTATGCATCATATACTACACGTGGTGGGGAGCAGAGTGAAGTTTGCATTGTTGATACAGGTTTGATCCTCTGCTGAGAACTGTGTCCTACCTAAAAATGAATTAAAAAAAAATCAGTTGAAGGTGTATGGGTTAAAGTCTATTAAAACACTGTTTTCTAGAAATGTGTGTGTGGGTGTATAGAGCAATTAGGCTGAGAAAATTCAAAGGATAGGGGACAGTATAAGTTTTCTAACACCTTTAGCCTGCAGAGATCAGCACAAAATCTTTTTGTGTGCTTTTCTTTTTTCCCCCTAACAACAGAATTTTGTCCTCAGTACAGAAGAATATACTGTAGTTCACAATGTAATGAAGCATTCAGTGAAATGCTCTTAATTTAAGTGCTACTGGTTTGAGAATCAATGGAAATCTTAATTAGAGTATTTAAAGTAGCCAAATTGAATCTAAATCTTTGATCAACTCATCTTTAATCTGGTTATTTCTCTAATAGAAAATCTTAGCATTTAATTATAGAGGCTTACATTAAAATATTAAATACCATAGTGTTCTACTGATCTTTTCTATGTGGCTTTGAAGATTGGGAATCTTCCTCCTTTTGTAACTGTCATCAGAGAATTTTCTTACTTCCTTGTCTTCATAAAGCAGGTAATTTGTCCATGGTTCTTTTTCTGCACAGAGGTTGCATGTCTTTTCTTAACTTTTTAATCTTATGGCCCACTTTATAACCTGAAAATAGAGTTACAATTTGATTATGACAGAGGCTGGGAGTGGCTAGGAGAAAATTTTCTTTACAAAATAATTCTCAGTAAAATATTTTAAACTGATCAAAGAATAAAGGAAAAGGGGTGTGGAAGAGGGTTACAATTTCTTTGTGGATGGACATTTTTTATCTGCACAGAGATACAGCACAGGGGTGCTGTTAAACACCGAAGCATCATACCAATTTGCATTCCACTAGCAAAAAAAAGAGCACAATCACCTTTCTGTGCTCCTTGAAGCCCTGCATACACATTCTCATTCAACTGCTGCTGGGCCACCTGAGATCAGGGGCATTCTGCCCCTTCATCCTCTCATGAAAATCTCAGCTGCTCACAGTATTGTGTTCTGACTATAGTGAAATCAGGTTGAACTGAGCTAGTGCAGGTCATGTGAGTTTACTATTACTGGAGTTATGGCTACATAACTTTTGTAGCCTGGATCATACCTTTTGATTGGGTTATTATTATCGTGCCACTAGAGTACAGATGCCCTGGCAGGTCAGAAATGCAGTGTAGATGCAAGGGGTGCACATGAGGATGACTGCACATGATGATGCCCTCTGCTGGAGTGGAGCAGGCTGTGTGGTCGCTGCCATGGTACTTCTGGCTCCCTGGAACACAGATTCAAATTTCTTTGGGTTACTTACCTCCCCCTGGCTATGTTTGTGCTCTTAACGTTCTTCTTATCTTACTGCATTTCAGTTGTTTCTGACATCAAGATGTGTAGCTAATAGTATGAAGATAATTACTGGAGAAATTGAAGCCTTGACTAGAGGAGATATATCTGTTACTTTGGTGTAATTAATATTTTAATGAATTCTTGCTATTATGAATGAAAGTAATATTAAAGAATGTTGCATTATGCAGCTTTTCTGGGGCACCTTTCTTTATACTTACTTCTTTTCACCTGAACTATGTCACTTCTATGAGTTTCTAAATCCCTACTGGGTAAGAAGAGTAGAAAGTGAATTTCTTATCAGTTGTACTGTTGGTTATAACAAATGCCTTGGCTTTTTCCTGAATTTTCCCACTTCCTGCTTTAGAACTATCAGTTCCCTGGGAGTGTGTTTTCTGTTAACAGGTGTTGAAAGAATGAATTAGGCTCTAGAGATGAGGTCAGATACTAACTTAGAGGGTAGTTTTAACTTTTTTAGTCCAATTTTTGAACTTGGTAATTTCATGTCTCCTGCACATTCTAGAATTCTTGCATAGAAAGGACTACAAGACATTATTTAGTCTGTCTCACTAAAGACAGATTGACAAGACCTGTAACACTTCAAGATAGATTTTTGTTCATGCTCTTAGATATCTCCAATGACAGGCGTGTCACAGCACCCCCAAGCACTCTGCTTGAGTGTTCTTGCTGCCCTGGTTTTGTGACTGCTTTTCTTGTTTCTAATCTTAATCTTTCTTGCTGCAATTTAATCTCATTACTTTGTAACCTTCATGCCGTGGGCTTAGAGAACATATTGATGTCTTTTGTGTAAGATATTTCATATAACATTGCATTTCATCTGTTATTTAGTATTGTGAATTAGCAGATAGGTGTAAGATTTGTAGGTATGACTAATTTGACTGAAGGATTATTGATTTAAATGTCAGAAGAAAAGAACAGTAGGCAAGATAATCTGCTAAAACCAAGAGAATTACATGGACATTTAATGATAAGAAATCCCAGTAGAAATGTTAGATACTGCTGTCTGACAGAAGTCTTCATGATAACAAATGCTATTAAGAGTATCTTGTGCTTGACCCAAGTAATTTACTGGGAATAGGAGAGAGTCAGTACAAATGTTCAGTCATCAAGGGAAAAAGAATTTGGACTTGTTTGTTTGTTTTGTCTTTGTGGTTATTACAACAGCTAAATAGGTGGATCCCATAAGCAGCCAATGTTAAGAAAGCAAAATAGTCACGATCTCCACATTTTTTTTATGAATTAATATACCTCTACTTGGTTATTGTTGAGATATTTTTCAAACAATAAACTGTGCTACTACCACTTGCACCAAGTTCTCTTTCATTATGTATTCCCAACAGCAAAAGTACTTTTACCAAAACCGTCATGACAATTTGTCATTTCTGAAGTGGGCATAGTTGAGATTTTTGGCACTGGTGATGTGCAGGCTCCTTTGTAATGATTTCATACGTACCAGTAACAGGATTTCCCCACGTTGCTTCTCAGTCGTTCAGGAGCTGTAGAACACGTAGGCAGACACAGAACCCTGTCCAGTGCCTGGAAGAGTTTTTAAAGAAGCAGCAACTGGTAGCACAGAGCAGAGTAAATATGTATTCCAAGAGTTGCCTTCCCTTGCAGTCATGGACCTCATCGCAACTTAGAATGCACCATGGAGATTCTGTTACCTGTAAGGAGTAAAAGTAACTAATTTATTTTAAAGTCTGGAGAAGTGATGATTTCTGCCACTCCTGCTCTGAGTGGAAGATTTTTCAGGAGGCATCATGAATCTCCCAGATATGTTCAAAGATAAAAGATCAGTGATGGAGCTGGAGCTTGTATCATTAGCNTTTTTTTTTTTTTTTGTTCTTTGGATAGGGAATTCTACAGCACTTCTGTTTTGCAGAGCTGTTGTGAAGCTGAAAGGTTCATTAAGAAACGTTGGTCCATTTCTGCAAACGGCAGCTTCACAGTAGTTTTCCTGGGAAAGGCTGAAAATAGTTTGTAGAGATTTTTCTTGTGCTATTTCTGGGTTTTCTGCTGATGTGACATACTGCTTTGATGTCCCTTGCTAAATAACAACATAATGTCATCTGCAATGACTTCACAGTGCAGAGAAGATATGGAAGTTTGCAATTGTTCATTTGCTGTGCATATTTGATGGAAAGTTTGCAGTGGGGTAACTCATTCTGTTTGTCGTGACTCCCATTAATCTGAGATGCACTCTGCAGCTGTGCTGGCAGCACTTCAAACAAAGGAGATTCAGACTTCTGTAGATTGAATTGAAGTACTGAATTTCTACTAATAATACAAAATTAAAAAGTAGTGTAACCTTTATTAGTGCATTTTCAGTATGCATTTTATGGAGGTAAAAAAAATATTCTGAAGCAATTTGCAAAAAATGTCACTGATTAGGATACCTGTGTGGGTGCTTTCACCTTGGAAAGGTGATAAAGCCAGTATATATTCACAATGTGGGAATCTTTCTGCTGTGCAGCTCTGTTTTAATACAGTGCTGACAAAGGTATTCAACATATTTTCATGCTGCCCTATATTTAGTGATTCTCTATAGTATTTGCAGCCACTAGCTGTATGCCTTTAGATATGCTATGCAGAAAATAAAATAAAATGAAAGTAGGGAAGAAAACATTCTTTTAAAATCGAATTTGTTGATGGAACCAAAAAAAATCCTGTGCTGGTAAGTGGAGCAAACAAAAGTGATGGGATATGGAAAGATTGTTTTCTTCTCTCTTGTATATTTGCCTTTTTGATTAAAGTAAGTTAACAACTATGTACTATTTAAAGCTTTTCTGCACATGCCACAGGGCCTTTAGTGTCCTGTCATGATGAATCATCATGTATTAAAACTTTGCTATGTCAGACAGGCTTTGCTATTTTGTGATAGTGTTGATTCAGCAAATGTGAGATGGGAAATCAAGCAGGAGGGTACTATTAAAATATAAACCAGCTAGTTTCAGAGGTGTGAAGTTACCTTAATGACATGAGCCGCTGGTGGAACAGTTTGACATTCAAAATACGAAGTGTAGGTAGTCACTCAGTCCTTCTGTCAATCCCAACCTGCACCTTCACAGGCCTCATGACATTCAACTGTTGCTGAAGATTGTGTCCTCAAAATAAGGAGTAAACCTCTAATTATTTCAAGAATCAGTATGTTTTGTTCATGTATTAGGGTGTTCATACTTAAAGAATGATATGATGTTGACACTTCCTGCATCTCTTTTTATGTATAACTCAATGGTGTTAAAAGAACAAATGAGTAAAGTCCAGAGATATATCTAGGCACATCTCTAGCAACCTTACTTGATGTTATCCAACAGCAATGAATCTGCTTGTAGATCAAAAGATAAACTGTGGCCTAATGGTTCATAAATGTAAGACTATGTGTGTATCTTGAAATAATATAATCTCTGGGCTCAGTTTTGGGCACTGTAATTGATATCTCTGTTATATGTACTGCAGGACCTGTCTTTATGTGTCTTTGGCAGCACTCCCACAGAAAGATTTAGTGTTGGTATGTTCATCTATAAGAAGGCCAACAAGTTTCATGTCAGAGTTCCTTAAAAAAACCCAGCCAAGTAGAGATGACTTTATGTTCCTTGCATGAATAGTGTCACGGCCTCCTATTTTCCATGACTTTGACTTAGTTGGTTAAGCAAAACAGAAACTTTACTGTTTTCATTATTTAGCACAGTTGTGAAAAGGACCACATAGTCTCCTGCTAAAGATCACACATGCTTCCAGAACTCTTAAATCATTAAATAAACTGATAAATAAACATAGCCACTCATAGTCACTCACTTTCAGAGCAGACATGCATAGGAAGAAGCAGATGTATACATCTGCTGTGTTTACCAAGTGTGATTAAAAATGCAGCAAGAGAACAGTTGCGTCACAAAATGCCTGTTTGTTTAGCTCAAATGCTTCACTCAGAACACTTTTCACTTTGTGCCAGCTTCTTGTTCGATTGTACTTCATCATGGTAAACTTTTGGGGATTTTGTGTGACTTTCTATGATTTTGGGGAGGATTTAGTAATTGGACTACCTCCTGCTTAGAAATGACTGCTTCCTGGAAAAATGGGCCCCATGAAAATGTTTCACCACTGCTATTAGCAATAAAAATGATGGGAACATAAGTTTCACTGAGCAGATGCACTGTCTGCTCACAGTAGGCAAATACCAGCTTCAAACACAAATTTAGATAAGAAATCTAAATTTCTTGATAACCAGACATATTGTGTTTATCTGTCTAGTCCTAGCTCCTGTCATTACTGTAAGTGTTTCAGATAAAAAGAAGCATGTGCTTTCCGTGTAAGTAAGAGATTAATGGCAGTATTTCAGTATTGAAGATCTTACTCAGTTTGTAAAGGGCTCCTGCAATTTGACTTCTTAATATAGCTTTTCCTCTCCCTCTTGTTCTCCCATTTCCTCCTCTTACAAATGGAGTACAAGTGTCTGTGGTTTGTACCCAGCTAAGTGCTCTTCTCTAGATACACTTGTATTGAATGCAGTTTTTCTAGGAGAGATTAGTCTTAGCATATATCTGGAATGCTAGAGTTCCTTCACATCATATTTAGCAATCCTGTAAGCAGTGTTTCTTTTTTAACTTCCTCTGTCTCCATCACAAACACTTTTATATTCCTATGCATTTTACTTTATTCTTGAGCTACAAGATAATGTGGTTTGTGTAGGGGTTGGATACCAATTATAAAAGTTTTTCATTCATAAATGCTCAGTTTTTTTAGGAAGTTCAGATGAATAACCAAATCCTAATATTCAAGAGCTATTCCACTGTTACCACTTGGTATTAGTATTGTTACTGATGATTTTGTATTTGGTATAATAAAGTCAGTAGTTTTATTTGCAAATTAAAGCATATTGGAAGATTTTCTCGGTGAAAGCTTCAGTTTTAGTGAATTGCTTATGATACTTTGTATTCTTCCTTTGCATGAGGTCTAGTCTGCAATGCAATCTGTTCAGAGAGAGATACATTAAAAGCCTCCTCTCTTGTCTCAAAATGGGAAGACATTAACAGGTATTGAAGGCTGTATTCTGTATTGCCAGTTCACATGGCAACCAGTTAAAAAAAACCCAAAACCAAACCTGAACATAATATAAACTGGAGGAATGCAAAAGGAATTTGCTGTCCATCTTTAAGGATACTCCATTCTCCTCTGTCACTTTATGCTGCTGCTGTGTAGCATGCAAGTATTTTTGAATGTGAAAATATTTTTTTAGTT
This sequence comes from Campylorhamphus procurvoides, assembly GCA_013396655.1. Classification (NCBI taxonomy): domain Eukaryota; kingdom Metazoa; phylum Chordata; class Aves; order Passeriformes; family Dendrocolaptidae; genus Campylorhamphus; species Campylorhamphus procurvoides. Next base: position 1,229,796 of record WBMV01005164.1, on the reverse strand, counting down.
GACAAGAGCAGTGGTCAATAGAACTTATCCTTGTAGTAACAATGGAAGTATGCAGTTTTGGGAAATTAGGAAAATAATAAAGCTAAAACAAATCTTGCAAGGCTAATTCATATTTCTCTGTGGCATTATTAATAGTGAAAAGAAATACTCTGTGCTGCAGTCACAGCAGAGAGCTGTCTCATCATTCACAGGACAGGGCCAGAACAATCAGAAGAAATATAGAATATTGACTAAGCTGTAATTGAACATATTTTACCTTCTAAATATATGCTGAAAAAATTCACAGGAAAGTCCCTTGCATTTTATTCATGTGTTAGTATGGTTGGTGGTACAGTAAGTAAGAGTAAATGGTTTAGAAAAATGTCAAACTTTGTATTTTGGCTGCGAACATTTTCCCCTGCTGGCAGGAGCTAAAATTAGAGTAGATACAATTGTATTGTTATATAAATGCATATTTTGCAACAACTGCAGTTGCTGCCTGTCCTTGCAGCAGCAAAAAAAGAGACACCAGTAGGTACATGGGATGATTAGGGGAGCTTGCATATGTTACCTGGATTCCAATCAATATTACATAATTATTTTATAGTTATGAAAATTGCTTTATTGTGAGTACTTCTTGGTAAACATTTGTCTACATTTACTGACAAGGTTTCCAACACGTACCCTTCAGCCTTAGGACAATGTTTAAATTTGAATGACTGTCCCTTGACCAAAAATGAATATACTTTATCAGCCTGCAGGAAGAGGATGGAAAACTGACTAAACACAGAATAAGGAGGCCAAGTTTTTTATATACAGGCAAACTCTCAGCATCACCTGAAAAGCTTGTCACAAAACGCTGCAGGTAAAAAGAGAGGAACTCTCACAGAACTTTGCCACTGAGTAACCTGTGTGTAAATAGTTTAAATGTTGCTCTTACTAAGGTGAGCTGGTCTGAAAAGACTCCAGGGTTCAGAAGTAACTCTCAAGATGCACCAAAATATCATGAAGATATTTAAGGTACAGCTTGAAAGGATGTCAAATTCTGCATGTTTGCAAGACTTACCTACCTCTAGAACTTTGTATTTTTCATGCTTTAGTAGTGAACAATTTTGCTTTAAACTCTAGGTATTGAATACCTCCGGTGTGACATGATTAGGCTGAGGAATAACTCCCATGTCTTTTTGGCATGCAGGCTGTGGAGAGGACTGACTTCAGGGGAGGATCTGTAAGGTTAGCGCAGGGACACAAGAGGGTCATCAGTTGTCAGGCAAGTGCTGCCAGGTGGGCCCTAGAAATACTCCAGGAGGGAGCAGTCTGGTGCAAGTCCTCTGAAGCAGAGCTTGATCAGACCTGTGATGGAGCTGGTTGGTGGAACTACAATAGCTACAAGCTTGAATGTCTCTGAAAAGAGCTGAAAGAGCTTTATGGACTCTTCATGATTTTTGCTATTATTTATTTATCAGGAAAGTGGGTCAGAAAGATTCAGTAACTTGTATTTCTCGTGAACATTTTTGTTATCTCCATATCTCAACATCCTGTTTTCTGCAGAAAGAAGATGGACATCTACAAGTACTTGTTTACAGTACTTTCCAGCAGTATTTTCCAAAGAACTCACTCTCAGCTTTACCCTGCTTGAGTAGTATTTTCTGATAGGATGAACATCTTGTGCCTCATGAATAACTAAGCTCAGTGGGGTGGGAGGTGAGTCTGTAGCTCTGCAATTCACCTGGGAGAGAAGAGGCTTTGATCTCTGCTTTTTCTCTGCATACTTCGATACCTGGAAGTGTGCATGTGTCTGGGCCAAGCTACATAAGCCTTGTTTGAATGTCCCCTGGGGAATACGGGGTTGATGTTATTTTACCGTGTTGTTCCAGTGTTTGTGCACAAGAATTGGCCAAGAAAACGCATTGTAAGAGCAATAAGTAAGCCCCTATAAACATCAGTTGCCTTTGCTCACTGCAGCAAGTGGGAATGTCAAATCACTCTCGTTCCACTTTGAGCTAACTCATCTCCAAAACAATGAATTCTCATCTGAATTACCATGATCTAGATGTGAGAGAGTCTGATGTCTTGTGTCTCACAGTCTCATGGGACTCTGAAATCCCAGTTCTTTTTTTCTGAAACTTGCAGCTCACTTATTCCAGGAACTGGAAAACGTGTTTTGAGAAAAAAGGGGTGGGGTTTTTTTGTTTATCTGTTTTTTGTTGTGGTTGCTTTGTTGATGGGGAGAAGTGTAGAGAGGAGGTTTTGGTTTGGTTTTGTTTGGTTTAATTTTTTTTCTGATTTTGGTTTGGTCTTGGTAGAAGAAATACTCTAAGCCTTGACTTGGATTTTCAAAATGTTTTTGATTCTGCTTTTAAAGTTGATGTATTATCAGTAGACGTAGGTTTCAGCTTTTATTTTGTTTGATTTCCTGACCAGTATTCAGACGCTATTCACTCACAGTTAGAGACTTCAGTGAGATTAGCACACAACCTTAACACCCTTCAGGATGCTCTATGCTTGCTTGTAGCTCTATTTAAATGGAAAGTTTGGCCTTTTACAAGGTCACAAGCAGTTTTTCACTTTTCTTATGTAAACTTTAATATGCAGAGAAGGTCATTCTTTTCAATACCATCCTCATTCAACAGAACTAAGTCTTAAGTGAATGCTTATTTAGCCTGGTACCTGAAGCTGAGCCAATACAGGGGTACATGAAAAAAACATGATTCATGTCTCTGAAGATGAAGAGAAGGTAGACCACCAAACTTCTGGTTGTAAATCATACTGTGTATCTGATGTTACTCTGACTTATTTAAATAGTATTTGTTTTTTTTAAATAAAACTCTCTAATGGTGATACAAAGGAAGGTTTTAGGTATTTGGATATAGAGATTTGGCCTGGAGTTCTATGCAATGTAACAAAGGCTATTTGTTTGAATAATGAACTGGGTTGACTTCTGCATAATAGCCAAAAGTGCTTACCGAAATTAGTTATTCCTTTTGGAACACATTTTTTTTTATTTCTTTCATAGATGTATAAAGTAATTTTTCCGAAGTAGTTGAGCATTATATTTTTGATATGTGAAAGGAGTACAGGACCTATAATGTTATTTGACTACTGGGTGTCTCACACTTTATAATCCTTAAATAATTCTGTGTTCATGTACTTTAGATTGCTTAATAATGACTAAAATTGCATTTACAGTGCTGTAGCTTAACCCCAGGAGCAACTAAGGATCACACAGATGCTTGCTCACTCCCTTCACCAGCAGGATGGGTGGAAGTGAACTGTAAGGGTAAAAGTGAGAAAAGTTTTGGGTTGAGATAAGAACAGTAATGAAAAATAACAAAGAGACAAAAATAAAACTGCCAAAAGACAAGTGATACAAATGGAAACAACTGCTCAGAACCAACTGACTGATTCCCAGCCAGTCTTCAAGGAGTGGTCCCTCGACCAACCATCCTCCTCATTTTATTGCTGAGCACCATGCCATACGGTCTGGACTATCCCCTGGGTCAGCTGCGGCCAGCTGTCCTGGCTGCGTTCCCTTCCACCTTCTTGTGCACCCCCAGCCTGCTTGCTGGCAGGACAGTATGAAAATGCCTTGACTCTGTGTAAGTACTGCTCAGCAGTAACTGAAATAACTCTGTATTAGCAACCCTGTTTTCACCAGAAATCTGAAACACAGCCCCTAGTACCTACTGTGAAAAAAATTGACTCTATCCAATCCAAAACACACTCAAACATGTTTTAATTACAGTTCCCTATAGGCCAAACTATAGTATCAAGGCATAGAAGTATTTTATGGTTTTTCTTTTTTTTTTTTTTTGTGGGTTTTTTTTGTTTGTTTGTTCTGTTTTGTTTAATGAGCAAAGTCTTTAGCACAAATGGAATACAATTCCCAATACTAGATGAGAATGCTTTAGACCCACGGCATGTTTTTCTTTTGTTTGACATCCCCTTCTCCCCAATGTTTTTCTAATCCTATTATTTCCTTTCTTCAGCAGTACAGAATACAGTAGTCGCATCCCTGAGAGGAAAGGACAGACTGACAAGATGACTCGCTGCTTATGCTTTGTTGATAGGTTGTTTAAAGCCTGCATTTGTAATGCAGATGGCAATAAACAGTTTCTAAGCAAAAGCTGATTAAGGAATTTAGTATCACAAAGAAATTGCTTACTTAAGCAAAACAAAAACATTAATGGAGCCCAAGTGATTAACCAAAAACCCCAGCAACCCTCTCAAAAACCAAAAGCAAACCAACAAAAATCACAAAAGCCTCACCAGATACAAGCCTCTAAAATGGCCAGTTTCGTGATGGAGTCACTCAACTTCATTAATTTAACATTAAGTTAAGAGATTCTAAAATACTGATCATGGGATCACATAGCATTTAAGAGATTTGAACTTCAGTTCTATAAAGATGAGGAGGCCTTATGGTTTAACAAGCCCTGAAGCAGGATGTGTTTCAAGGAAAACAATCCAATGAGTCAGTGTGCAAAATTTTTTTTCCCTTCATTTTCTGGTTTTATGCACATGCAGCAGCTGTGAATGTAAATGAGGTACTCAACTTCTAATTAGAACTGAGCCCTTCTATTATTTTCACCTTTTTGCAAGTTTGGGCTTAGAGTCCAAATCTTATTATTTGAGTTAGCCCTCATTTCTGTATAGGGATAAAAGAATTTCAGCCAGGTATGGCTGTGAACTGCTATTAGTCCTGACAATCATCTGTCTTCTAAGCTACTGTTTCCACACTGCTGTCTAATCTCCACTAACCCATCAATAAAGCATATTTAGTGAATTTAGTATATTTTCTTGAATTTTCTGTGGCCTTCCTTTCTTGCCAGTTACTTTAAATTTATAAGCTTTTGTAATAAAGGTCTGTTCTTTAATAGACTGGCTTTGGCTTATTTAGAGTCATCCTCTGAAATGCCCCACATGGAGTTGTAATTTTGCTTCATTTTCTTGAAACAGGAATCTGAGCGTACTGTTAAAAGTGGAAGTTTAACACTGGAGGCAATCTGTGAATTTTAGACTAACAAGCTGGATGTATGACTTCAGCTACAAAATGTGTATGAAAAAATCCTAATTGAATAACATCCTACAAAATCAGTGTTCATAGGAAAAACACAGAAGGATATAGACTCCTTTGGGTAGGAATGGAGATACAATTTTATACATAGCTTTTTGATATTTTGGCTGACTGTTAAATACAGATAAGCTGCATACTAATCCCAGTGCTTTCTTCTGGGGACGCAGTCATCAGAAAGCATCCGCCAGGCAGTAACCAGCAGACATGCAGCGTGCCAGCACCTGAACTAAAAAGCAGCTGTGACGGTGTCAGTGGCAGAGTCATCGTTTGATGTAGCAGCCAGCACCAGCTCAGCACCTCCCAGGAGAGCAGGTGAAATGGAATTTTGTTCCATCAGAGATGCCAGACTGGATCTGGCCAAAGTCCTGCTTCTCCTGGCATGGGCAGGAGTAGAGGAGGATGGAGGTGAATCAGAAGGCAAAGAGGAAAGGCCCAGATAGGCAGCTTGGTTTCTCATGCTGGGGACTGTGGGAGGCAGAGGACAGCAATCCCTTATACTCAGAGGAACCTAACCCTAACCCAGTCCTGCTCTCCAGCCTGACCCTCTCCTTTTGCACCCACACACAGACCCCTTGGTGCAGCAGCTGCAGTGCAGTCTGGGGCTCCAGCCTGGTCTCAGTAGGCAGCAGGACCATAGGCAGTGTGTCATTCCTGGCTGCCTTCTGAGAGCTGCCTCACTTGCCAGTCTGTGTGCTCTTAGCAGCACTTCTGTCACCTGGCCTGAAATGCAAATGCCTGCTAGGTGTGCTAACAGAGCTGAGGGGCCAGTGCCCATAAAAATCAAGGGGTTTGGAATTAAGCAACCCTGTAAAGGCAGTTATGTGATCTCTGCTAGTCTGGTATTGATCCTTGTACCTATCTCTGGTGGTGATACGTATTTCCTTCTCTGTCAGAGATGAAAAGCTTCTAGGATGGTGATGTGCCTGAGGAAACATGAGAGATGAATAGCAGAGCAGCAAACTGAATCCAGGTCACAGCCCAACCTCCTAGCCAGGAGCATGGCCTTTGTTTGCTTGCAGCATCACAAGTCAGTCTGAGTCTGCAGTGAAGGACTGTGGTTCTCTCTTACTGCTTTGTAAATTCTGATTTGAGCTCTGGGAATATCTCTCAACTCTATAAATGTACATAATTGAAGCAACACTGGGCACTGATTAGTGATCAGAACATATGATCCCATCCATAAATTGGCTTAGGTCTCTGAAAACCTCTGGTCTCTACTGCCGTCTCTACATCTACTGAAAGAATACTCTCTATTTCACAGCTAATTAAGAAGATTCTAATTTCTGTCAGCTGACATCCTGTCAGCTCCACCTTTTTGTAGGTAGGTATTTTACCACTTCATAGAGTGAACTCAGTTGAAGCATTGGTGTGTCTCACCCTTGAGAGATCTTCTTTATTTGACTTTAATGTGTTAGCTTTTTAAAATATGTAACCTAAAAGCGTAACAGGGTGCAAAATTTGAATATAGTTTTGCACCTGATTTTATGTTTATTGCTGTGATATCTGACCTCCTAAGATCACTGATTGGGAGTTTGACTAGTGGTTTTTAGCTGCCTACACTTTCAATTCCCAGAAAGATGAGCAGGGATTTTCTCTTGGAGATAAGGAAGAAAAAGAAGGGTGTATGTCCCGTGGAAGCAAGGAGAAGTGACCTGGGAAGCATATAGAGATGCTGCTTGCCACTGTAGGAAGAAAATACATGTGGCCAGAGCTCAACTGGAGTTGAAGCTGCCAGAAATGTGGTGGACAGTAAAAAGAGTTTTTTCAAATATATTAATGGCAATAGGCAGTATAGAAATGTTATTGCTCCATTACAGGATGAGGATGGTCACCCCACAAACAGGGACAGAGACAAGGCAGAGATGTTTAATGCTTTCTTTGCCTGTGTCTTCAACATGAATGACATACCAAGGGGCTCTCAGTTCCCTGAGCTGGAGGACTGACTCCAAGTCAACCCGGAAATTTTGTGGAATATGCTGCTCGTGCTGGTCTCTACAAATCTATGGGACCTGATGAGATTCATCCAAGAATCCTCAAAGAGCCAGCTGGTCTCATCACAAAAACTCTCAATGATTTTTTCGCAGTCTTGGGAATCCAGAGAGATCCTGGCTGACTGGAAGCTGGCAAATATTGCCCTAGTTTTCAAGAAGGGCAAGAAGGAGGACCTCATAAACTACAGGTCTGTCAGTCTCACTTCAGTGGCTGGTAAAGTTATGGAGAAGATATTCTGGGAAGTATTGAAAAACACCTGAAAGACAACTCAGGCATTGGTCACAGCCAGCACAGCTTCATGAGAGGAGAATCCTGCTTATCAAACCTGATTTCTTTTGGCTGGAAGGGACAATGTAGCTCACTCAAGAGAAGCCAGTTGATGTAATGTTTTTGGATTTCAGTAAAGTGTTCTACACTGTATTTCCTTCTGGACAAAATGTCCAGCACACAGCTGGATAAACACATCATGTGGTGGGTGAGCAGTTGGCTCACAGGTCAAGGACAGAGGGCAATAGTGAATAGGGGAACATCAGACTGGTGACCTGTCACTAGTGGGGATCCACTGGACTCCATCATGGACTCTGTACTCTTCAACANAGGTCTGTCAGTCTCACTTCAGTGGCTGGTAAAGTTATGGAGAAGATATTCTGGGAAGTATTGAAAAACACCTGAAAGACAACTCAGGCATTGGTCACAGCCAGCACAGCTTCATGAGAGGAGAATCCTGCTTATCAAACCTGATTTCTTTTGGCTGGAAGGGACAATGTAGCTCACTCAAGAGAAGCCAGTTGATGTAATGTTTTTGGATTTCAGTAAAGTGTTCTACACTGTATTTCCTTCTGGACAAAATGTCCAGCACACAGCTGGATAAACACATCATGTGGTGGGTGAGCAATTGGCTCACAGGTCAAGGACAGAGGGCAATAGTGAATAGGGGAACATCAGACTGGTGACCTGTCACTAGTGGGGATCCACTGGACTCCATCATGGACTCTGTACTCTTCAACATCTTCTTAAATGACTTGGATGCATGGCTGGAAGGGACACTAAATAAGTCTGCAAATGATACAAAACTGGGAAGAGCTGTTGACTTTCTCAAAGGTAGGGAGGCCCTGCAGAGAGATCTTGACAAATCAAAGGACTGGGCGATCACCAGTGATAGGAAGATCAATAAGGGGAAGTGCTGGATTCTGCACCTGGGATGGGGCAACCCTAGATGTACATACAGACTGGGGAATGAGATTCCGGAAAGCAGTGTCGCAGAAAGGGACCTGGGGGTTCTGATGGATGGCAAGTTGAATATGAGTCAGCAGTGCCCTGGCAGCCAGGAAGGCCAACCATGTCCTGGGAGGCATCAGGCAAAGCATTGCCAGCTGGTCAAGGGAGGGGATTGCCCACTCTACTCTGCACTGGGGTGGGATATTATGGGCAGTTTTGGGCACCACAGTATAAGAAAGCTATTAAGCTGCTGGGGAGTGTCCAAAGGACGGCAGTAGAGATGGTGAAGGTCTTGAGGGGAAGTTGTATGAGGAATGGCTGAGGGCACTTGGTCTGGAGGTCAATTACCTCAGCCTGGAGGAGACTGGGGTGAGACCTCATTGTGGTTACAATTTCCTTGTGAGGGGAAGAGGAGAGGCAGGCACTGATCTCTTCTCTGTGGTGACCAGTGACATGACCTGAGGGAATGGCCTGAAGCTGTGTCAGGGGAGGTTTTGATTGGGTATTAGAAAAAGGTTCTTCACTGAGAGGATGGCTGGGCACTGGAACTGGCTCCCCAGAGAAGTGGTCACAGCACCAAGCCTGACAGAGCTCAAGAAGGGTTTGGACAATACTCTGAGGCACATGGTGTGACTCTTGGGGATGGTCCTGTGCCATACTAAGGGTTGGACTCAATGATCCTTGTGTGTCCCTTTCAACTCAGCATATTTCTGTGATTCTGAAAAATAAGAAGAACCTGAGGTTAGCAAACACTTAAAAAGCTTTGTTCATTTTTCCAGATGAACTACTGTCTGTCTTTTCATCTCCTAATTTAAAAACATTTTGATGAATATTATTGAGTTCCTTTCAGTCTGTTAGCTGATTGTGAGATGGCACACAGTGAGATTGCATTATCTTTATTTCCATCNGTCTTCAACATGAATGACATACCAAGGGGCTCTCAGTTCCCTGAGCTGGAGGACTGACTCCAAGTCAACCCTGAAATTTTGTGGAATATGCTGCTCGTGCTGGTCTCTACAAATCTATGGGACCTGATGAGATTCATCCAAGAATCCTCAAAGAGCCAGCTGGTCTCATCACAAAAACTCTCAATGATTTTTTCGCAGTCTTGGGAATCCAGAGAGATCCTGGCTGACTGGAAGCTGGCAAATATTGCCCTAGTTTTCAAGAAGGGCAAGAAGGAGGACCTCATAAACTACAGGTCTGTCAGTCTCACTTCAGTGGCTGGTAAAGTTATGGAGAAGATATTCTGGGAAGTATTGAAAAACACCTGAAAGACAACTCAGGCATTGGTCACAGCCAGCACAGCTTCATGAGAGGAGAATCCTGCTTATCAAACCTGATTTCTTTTGGCTGGAAGGGACAATGTAGCTCACTCAAGAGAAGCCAGTTGATGTAATGTTTTTGGATTTCAGTAAAGTGTTCTACACTGTATTTCCTTCTGGACAAAATGTCCAGCACACAGCTGGATAAACACATCATGTGGTGGGTGAGCAGTTGGCTCACAGGTCAAGGACAGAGGGCAATAGTGAATAGGGGAACATCAGACTGGTGACCTGTCACTAGTGGGGATCCACTGGACTCCATCATGGACTCTGTACTCTTCAACATCTTCTTAAATGACTTGGATGCATGGCTGGAAGGGACACTAAATAAGTCTGCAAATGATACAAAACTGGGAAGAGCTGTTGACTTTCTCAAAGGTAGGGAGGCCCTGCAGAGAGATCTTGACAAATCAAAGGACTGGGCGATCACCAGTGATAGGAAGATCAATAAGGGGAAGTGCTGGATTCTGCACCTGGGATGGGGCAACCCTAGATGTACATACAGACTGGGGAATGAGATTCCGGAAAGCAGTGTCGCAGAAAGGGACCTGGGGGTTCTGATGGATGGCAAGTTGAATATGAGTCAGCAGTGCCCTGGCAGCCAGGAAGGCCAACCATGTCCTGGGAGGCATCAGGCAAAGCATTGCCAGCTGGTCAAGGGAGGGGATTGCCCACTCTACTCTGCACTGGGGTGGGATATTATGGGCAGTTTTGGGCACCACAGTATAAGAAAGCTATTAAGCTGCTGGGGAGTGTCCAAAGGACGGCAGTAGAGATGGTGAAGGTCTTGAGGGGAAGTTGTATGAGGAATGGCTGAGGGCACTTGGTCTGGAGGTCAATTACCTCAGCCTGGAGGAGACTGGGGTGAGACCTCATTGTGGTTACAATTTCCTTGTGAGGGGAAGAGGAGAGGCAGGCACTGATCTCTTCTCTGTGGTGACCAGTGACATGACCTGAGGGAATGGCCTGAAGCTGTGTCAGGGGAGGTTTTGATTGGGTATTAGAAAAAGGTTCTTCACTGAGAGGATGGCTGGGCACTGGAACTGGCTCCCCAGAGAAGTGGTCACAGCACCAAGCCTGACAGAGCTCAAGAAGGGTTTGGACAATACTCTGAGGCACATGGTGTGACTCTTGGGGATGGTCCTGTGCCATACTAAGGGTTGGACTCAATGATCCTTGTGTGTCCCTTTCAACTCAGCATATTTCTGTGATTCTGAAAAATAAGAAGAACCTGAGGTTAGCAAACACTTAAAAAGCTTTGTTCATTTTTCCAGATGAACTACTGTCTGTCTTTTCATCTCCTAATTTAAAAACATTTTGATGAATATTATTGAGTTCCTTTCAGTCTGTTAGCTGATTGTGAGATGGCACACAGTGAGATTGCATTATCTTTATTTCCATCTTCAACTAGGCTAAAAAAGTTATATTCACAATTGTGTTATCAAACACGTCTATATTGACAATCAAGGAACTATGCTGATTGACACCATCCAGGGAGTAGTCCCATATTGTCTAAAGAATATCGGTGCAGAATTTTGCCAGCAAATTAAAAAAAAACTTCTCCCCTACTTAGATTGTCTTACAAGTTTCACCTTCTGATACCAACAGGACTTATTTTAAATTTAAGAATATATCAGGAGAAAAACAGTTAAAACAATCCTTATGGCTGCAGACACAGTATTGTAGGAAGGATTTTTAGTATAAACTATAATAAGCATTACAAAACTATATAGTCAGTATAATTTGTAAGGTATTTTGAAAGAAAAATCTTTGCTTGACTCTGAATTATTAGTTTAACCCTCTGGATGTTGGTATTAAAGTGTTTCATTCAAGAAATAGTAACATAATGTAAGCACACTTGCATCCTGATTTGGGTTCTACATAAGCCTGAAGGCACCGAAGAATTTCAAACAATTGAAGAGGCAGTGTAATGAGGAGGCTTAAATTATGCAGTGATAGTATTCTCGCTCCCAAGACTTTGTGTGTTTTAAGTTTGCCAAATCTGCTACAGCAAAATGGAATGATTGAGAAAAATGTGAATGGGGGTAAAACTTTCACAGAAGAAACCCCCAAAAAGGGAGGGTAGGGGGAAGAAAATAAAGTGAAACATGGAAGTTTTTGATTTAAAGTTTAAAGTGTTCCAGGGGCTGTTTTTCATGGTGTATGATGACCACTTGTTCAAATCCTGATGCAAATTCATCTGAAATGTGTGAGTTTTGCATGCCTAAGAGAGACAGGATTTAGCCCCATATGGCTTATCACTTTGATCTTCAAAGGTCAATTTTGTATTGCTGAGCCAGTTCTGAATAAGTCCCCAGTTAATTAGGTAGAGAAAACACTTCTGTTCAGAAAAAAGGTGCATCTGCTCAGTGTTACTTCTTTTGCAGCACAGAAATTAATGGCTGCAAACAAAACAATGTCTCCTTCTCCATTCTCACTGTCCTTATAGAACAGCAATGCAAAATACACCTGCACTAGCTATTCTGATGTTTTCATCATCTATGCTTCCTGAATAACTACAGTAATAGATATAACTCTTGCATGAAGTGAATTCTGTTTTCTTTGGTAGAAATTGGATTATCCTTAGCTTTTTGTATAATATCTTTAATGTAAACTACATTGCAAATCATGTTATAGAGGAAAAGCAGCAACAGCAACAACAAAAAAGCAAAAAATAAAATAGAGAATACTAGCTATAGACAAGAGAGAAAATACAATCTAAAAAGAAATTTTGTGTTAATGAGATCAGATATCAATTTTGCCTGACAGAAAAGATGTTAACACACAGAAATAATAACACTAAGAGATGAAGCAGATAGACCCTGGTTAAATGAACTGAGGAAAAAGAAAACTAATAATATCTTTAGCAGAATTTTCTGTATGAATAAGTAAGCAAAACCCCTTCCAAATCTGGAGACCCAGTTCACCAATAACTTTCTCCTACTTTGCAATGCTCAGCTGATTTCTGTGGTGGAATGGAATAAGCTTGGGAAAACTGAGGGTCTGTTTTGTTTTGATTTTTTTTTAAATTCAGATAAGAAAGCCATTTTACTAATATTTTTATTGTGAATACTCTTTTTAATATTTATTTCACTCCTCTAGCATCATAAATCAACAAAACCTTAGCCTACTTAGTCTACAAGTGAAATAAGAAATATCTCTTTTTACAGACAGAGGAAGAAGAGGTTATAATTCTTCAGTGTAGGAATACAAAACTGAAAACTTTTGGGTCAGCTAGAAACACATCTTCAGTGTTTTTACTGGAATGAGGTTACAAAATTTCTTCTGCCACAGATCACTCTCCCAGTTGGCTTTGCATGTCACATGAATGAAATAGAGTGTTGTTGACAGATATACTTTGCATGTAACAAGCTGAGAATTTGCGTTTTGTTTATGTCAGACTGCAGAATTTGGACTTTATTAAGTCTCTACAGGAATCCTCTTGCACTGCAAGTCAACATGAAGCAATGGCCTGAACAATAAATGCTGCAGATTTAAGACCCATTCGGCAGGGGACTTGTGCAGATTACTTCAGATGTATTCAGAATCCCATAGATGCTTCCAGAGCCTGCATGTTCACATGCTGGGAAACGATCCAATAAGGAAGTCAGTTTGTGTTTTATGATAATACCTCTACTGCACACTTCTCATGTAGTGCAGTGTGTCCCCAATATTATGCTTATATTCTCTAGAAGAAAATACTGTGAGGCATTCTCTGTAATAAAAACCTTCCGTTTTCTTTGCCCACAAAATGTGTGTGGAGGAGTAGAGGAGATCCAAGTGGATTGAAAGAGAACATTCATGGTTGAAACGAGCTCAGCTGGCTGTTGTAGATTATATGATTTACTCTAACCACAGGTATCTCAAAGAAAGGGATCCTAAGTCCTTTAGTAGGCACTTACAAAAAAGATTTGCCTGCAGTAGGTTTTGCTTAGTATTATTATACAAATTTTTGCTAAAAGAATAATAAAAAAATATCGTGGAGCAAATGCAGAGATAAAATCTTGGATCAGTGGAGTCCTTGAGTTTTTGTCATTTCTTTGGTATACTGTATACTTCCCAGGAACACGGGTAAAAATGAGTTCCTTAATGCAAATCCTTTTGTATGATGTGAATATTATAATGATGAATCAAAGATAATTTGATTCGTATGGCATTTTTCCACACGCCTACTCATCTCAAGGAAGAAGGAGAAACGTATCTGCCTTTCCACCTACATAACAACACAAGGCACCTGAACTTAGATAAAATAAGCTCTGAGTGTTGATATACTCACTTGGATGGATATATTTATCATGCTCTAAGTAAACGTGAAAGAAACATCAAAGAAAATGTGTGCTGCCCCAAGAATGGGTTCAGGAATACAAAATGCCAAAACCTGTTGTTGTGCATCCCATTCACCTAACATCAGCAGGCTGATATTGGATTTTGAGCAAAAAGAGTAACCAAATAACTTTTGATTGTAATTTGTCATCATAGTGGGAACTCCTTTTTTCTATTATCATTAGTTTTTCTAAAACCCAGTGAACCTAAAGAAGTACCTTACTTATAGTAAGAAGAGGGTCCTACTTTGAAGCTCCTTTCTTTAAAATACAACTCTGTGGCAAATGTTTTCTGTTATTATTTAGCAGAATTTCTGATTGATGTTTAGATAGTAAGACTTGGCCCTTACTTCAGAGAGCTGTAGTTGCACACTATATATCGTGAGGTAGTGAGTAGCTGCTTATAAAGCAAGTGGGTATGTCAAAGACAAGGGTGTTCCAGAAACCAAACCATGTTGCCTCATTCTGAAAGCACAGTCCTCTAGAATACCATGTAAGAATCACCATTAATTATATATACATTTCTGTCTGTGCAGTCTTTTTTTTTTTTTTTCCCCTCTTAGCAGGCAGAGCTTAATGTACTGCCACAGATCTTGTTTTAGCTTATTGAGCAGTTTATGCTGTGGGACTTTAAGCAGACGTTTCTTATTCCTTCTCTCAGAGGAATCTCAACTTTGAGGAAAGGGGAAACAGAGTGAAGGAGGAGGCTGCAGACACAGTCTCTGACCTTAACCCACCTGGACAAGGTGAATTTTCTGGCTCTGGGCAGGCTTGGGTTGTTTGCAAGGCAGGTCCCCTTCTGCTGTGGTATGTGCCTTCTGCCTCACTGGAGAGATGGAGGAGGCTAGTGCATGGCTGTGACTCCTGACACCTCAGGCTGCCCCTGTGCTGTATCTTACTGGAAGTTTGTGCTTGTCTTTTCATGATTTTGGTGATGATCCAGTGTGCCATGGGAGCTGCCTCCAGCCCTCTCACCTGTAAAAGCCAGCTGGTCAGAGTGGTTATTGCATGGAAAGGAGTGGTGAGAACAAATTCCCTACCTTACTGATTACACTTAAAGTTGGGTAGGACAAGCTTACTCATTTTAGTGTTGTGTTTTTTTTTTTTTGTGTGTGTGGGGTTTGTTTGTTTGTTTTTCTCCAAGAAATGAAGAGAAACAACAGGAATGGATATTTCTACTTCTAATGGCCAACACTTTACAGTTCACTGTGAGACACTCTCGGTTGGGGGTTGCGGTTTTACATTGTATTGAATCAAAGGCCTTTATCTTACTGTGTACAGTCACTTTGGATTCTCATGGAAACTTTAAATCACCTTCTGCTTTATTTTAATTGCTTTTGTATGATGATTTATCTGAGCACCTGTTTGAGATTGAACCTACTTATCAGAAGTATGATACAACCTGAAGAGGAAGCTGTAGACAAGGAGTTTTTTAAGATATGTTCACTGATAAATTGGTGCAAAGGTGTAATGATGTTAAATGATAAGATACCTGTAAGGTGAATTGTGCTTAAGCAAATGGAATGCACCTTTAAATTAAAAGGGCAATCAGACTAATGATCACTTTTGAAAGAGTTAATCACAGAATCCCAAAATCTGCCATGTTGGAAGGGACCCACAAGGATCATTGAGTCCAACTCCTCGCCATGCACAGCGCCATCCCCAAGAATCACATCATGTGCATGAGAGTATGGTCCAAACGCTTCTTGAGCTTTGTCAGGCTTGGTGCTGTCACAGCTTCCCTGGGGAGCCTGTTCCAGTGCCCAGCCATCCTCTGGGAGAAGAACCTTTTGCTAATACCCGACCTAAACCTCCCCTGACACAACTTCAGGCCATTCCCTCAGGTCATGTCACTGGTCACCACATCCTGGTGACCCTTTGATCAGGGATTGCAGTCGGCAAAGGGTTTTACTTATTCCACTATTATTTTTAAGTGTTTAAATAACGAGGTAGATAATGGTATGTATTTTATGTGTTTAATCTTTTGACATTTAAAAATGATTTTCCGTATCTTCATTTCCTGCAAGCCTTGGATAAATGTGATCAATTCAGTTTAGATATTGCACATAAGAGTCCTTATGCAAATAAAGGAAGAAGATGATTTATGCTTTCAGATGTAGGTGTATTTCAGGGTGGTATGTACACATGAAAGCAATATACAGAGGATTTGCCTTGCTCACTTGAAAAAAAATGATCATTTCGTATCTTAAAGAATGAAGACTGTAGGAAATATAATACAGTAAAATGAAGAAGCAAAATGGCTAGAAAATGCCATCCTAAAGATGCCATCCTTTAAATCCTAAAGAATATCGTCATATAACTCCATGTCTGACTATGTGAGCCATAGTGAGAGCAGTCTGAACTGAGGAAGAGAGCTTTGGAAGTCACTTGAGCAAAGATGGTAGTGAAGGCATTGGTTTCACAAAGATACAGGCAAAGAAATCGTGATACTATATTTCGTCCAGTTTACAACTGAATGGATGCTTTGATAGAAGGTACTTAACATTTAATTATATTCTCTTTGAAATAACCTGTCTGTGAGCAAAGCTTCTGTCTAACCCTACAAATTAGTGGTTGTGTTATGCCCTGGAGTATGAGAGTTTACTGCCCTGTGAAATTGTTTTTGTTCTATCTACTGTAGCATAGTTTGTTCTCATTTTTCATATAAATATTTAATGAACATTCCAAACGATGAAAAATGAAACCCCTTTGGTGACTTCCAAGGGAGCTATGCAGTATGAAATAGGACTTCTAGGAGCAAACTTATTGAAATTGGTAAGCTCAAATCAGTAACTAATTTTGTCATTTAATTTATTGTTATAAATACAATTATTTTAGATATATGAGAAAAGTTTTGTCAGCATCTAATATGAGAACTTTACCTTAAAACGGTGCAGTTATTGGATAGTTACAAGGAGAAATAGATACAGGAAATCATCATATTTGAATACATAACAAGGAGCAGTTAAAGGTAACTGTCAGGCCATTGTAAAAAGCCACAAAGAAAATACATATAATATTACCCTTTAATTAGTATTTTGAGTCATTCATAAAAAAAATAAAGGTCTCTTGATTGCAGAGCACCGAATTGCTTGTCAAATATATCTGATCATTGATTTAAGTTGTCCTAGAAACCAAAGAACTTGTTACTTCAAAAAGACTTTAATGCAGCGTTTAGAGATGTGCATATGTGCCTGTACATTCAGATCCTTACATATGCTGTTTTTCTTGGCCAGTTTTCTGGGGTCTGTGAAAAAAAATCTGCAGACGTACATATGGGTATTTAAAAATATATCTACAGTTTAAGATACTAGAATATTCTTGGAAGCTGCATAGAAATGTATCNGGGGGATGATGTGTACGTATGATGCATAAGACCACAATCTTAACTAGCAGGCAAAGTTACAAATTACATGCATCATTGGAAAGACTTTGCCATGGTATTAGGATCAAACTGGTTTTTGTCCCTTAAGACTAATCACGGAGAAAAGAAAATTGTTCTTTATGTATTTTGAAGTTTAGATTTAGTGATGTTGAAGAAAGCCCTGTAATATCTAACATAGCTTTTAACATCTAACCTGTGTTCAAGGGGACTAAATATATAATAGAGGAAAATTCTATCAAGGGCTTTTAATGAGCATAAAGGCACCTTCTCTCCCCTGGGCTAGAGATTATTGAAGGGTGGAATGATGTGCCAGCATATATTTTGTCTATTCTTCCATTCTTCGTCACAGCCTGAAAAGGGACTATCAGGCTAGATGAACCCTTAGTCAGACCCATAACATGTGGTCTTCTGTAGAGATTCCCTTGCCACTGGAAATCCAGGGAGCTCAGTTAGCAAAATTTAATTAAACTGACAGTTGGCAGGGAACTTTCAGCCACAACTGTTCAAAACCCCAAAACTCTTCCAAATAAAAATATGGAACTAAGTCCTTCTGTGGAGTTGCAAAAAAGAGATTCTTTCCTCTCATATATACAGTTACATTAGAAGGGAAGCATTTTGTCCATTCTAGATTTCAGTCACAATAATATGCCTTTTTCCTACTCTCTTCAGTGACAAGCAAAATGTAACAATTTATTTTTCGAATTTTTCGAATTTTTTCATCATTCATTATCAGCAAAGAGGTGCTTGCTGCTCACATGTGGTCTGAGAAGTGATAGTGAGAGTTTCCATCTCTGTGAAGCTCCTGTGAAATAAGATGAGGGGCAAATTTATGTTCACACTCCACTGTAACTATCCAGGTACAGGTTGTTCCCCTGTAATGAACAGGTTTCCTTTCTGACAGAGTAATCCATCTCTGAGCGAGGTGGAAACTTTCATACCCCAGCTTACATTAGAGTAATTATTTTTCAGTCATATCTTCTCTAGAAAAACTGATTTTGAGTGAGTCATTTCAGTCCCATTGTACTGGTTCACACTAGGAAAGGATGATCCTGGCTTTGTAGAAGTATCTGAGGAGAACTGAAGAGAGAATTTGACAGATATTTTGAAAATAATGAGAATGTGCTCAACAGGAAAATACCAGGAGTCTGTGGCATAAGTAAAATATTTTCTTGTTCTTTCCTTTGCTAGTCACTAGTCACTAGATCTAGCACTTGAGACAAGCTGGGCTTCTTCCTGGCTAGCTGTGAGAATGAAATTGAAGTTATCTATTGAGACATAATCTTGATTGTTTCTCAGAATGTACATCTCTGGCAGGTAGCTCTACGTACATGCTCTGTGCTCTGTTTTTGATAGATCCTTGCCTGTTTCATTTCACTGCTTCTGTTGGAGGGACCTAGGCTGACTAAATTCTCCAGTACCACGGGCATCATTTCACTGTGTCTTGTTAAAAAAAAAAAAAAAAAAAAAAAGAATCTCTTGGCTTTGATTTTAAATCATGATCTCATTATGCCTGAGTCGAGCTTGGTGTGCAGTGCCAATCTGAGGCATGCAACTTGGACGAAAACACTGTGAGAGCAGGAATTCAATTTAGTAAGTCCCATGTGGGATTGCCTCTGGACTTTTATCATCAGCAGCATTGCCCTTCAGCTTCTAAAGGACTGCCCTGAATCTATCAGCCACACAGATGGTTAAAGGTGATTGCTAGGACATTCGTATATTATTTTCCAATAAATAATTAGATAACTTCGAAGAAGCTGATCAACAGTTAATTCTATTGCATGTAGTTTTGTGCTCTTAATGTCCTTTTTCCAGGACAGGATTTTACAATTGACACCTCTGTAGCTGCTGGTGTCTCTTTAAGGGCATGATAGACATATTTCCTTCATTAAATACTTTCGGGCTTGGCTACAGTGATGATAGTGAGGAGACTAGACATTCTTGTTCTGTGTCACATGAGACAGCATAGGACAGTGTCCTTATGCACTGCTTGAAGTTGGAGCATGCCTTGCAGATTGTACACAAATGTCTATTATGGGTTCTAGCTGACCTCAAGTGCATATGCCACTGTGTGGAAATTCATGAACATAGCAAGCTCACTGTCCCTGACCTTTCCTGTCTTCTTGTAAAGAGATACTGTACACAGCACCTTAAATTGCTGTGTATGTATACATATATATAATGTTGCTTTTTTCCCTGGAATGAAATCTATTTTCAGACAAGCTATCAGGAGTAGTATTCTGCAGTTCATGCACTTTTGTTATTTTTCTCCCATATTAATTTTCTGGCTACTAAAACAAGTCAGTTCCTCTGCAAGAATCAGGCACAAGAAAAAAGAGGGCAGAAGTTGTTTGTGCTCTTTGGGGCTGTCTCTTGCTTTTTACTATTTGTTGTGATTTGACCTCAGCTGGTAGCTAAGCCCTACACAGCCCCTCAGTCATTCAGCCTTGCAGCAGGATGGGGGTGAGAATCAGGAGAGTAAAAGTGAAAAAAATTCATGTGTTGAGATGAAGACAGTTCAGTGGGTAAAACAAAAGCCATGCGCACAAGCAAAGCTAGACAATGAATTAATTCACCACTTCCCATGGGCAGGCAGGTGTTCACCCATCCCCCAGAAAGCAGCTCTCCATAATATGTAACAGGGACTTGGGAAGACAAATGCCATCACTCTTGCCTTCCTTCTCTCCCCAGCTTTATACACTGAGGGTCAGCTGTATATGTCCCTTGGGTCAGCTGTTCCGGCTGTGTCCCCTTGCAGTTTCTTGTGCACCCCCAGCCTCCTCACTGGTGGGGTGGGGTGTGAGACAGGATAGTTTTTGATTCTGTGTAAGCACTGCTCAGCAGTAACAAAAGCATCCCTGTGTTGTCAGCATTATTCTCGTCCTAAATCCAGAACATGCACTGTAGAAGCTACTATAAAAAACCCCTAACTCTATCCCAGGCAAAACCTGCAAGCTATTGAAATGAATTTCCTTCTCCTTTTCCATCTTTCTATCACTGAAAACCTTGTAAATGGTGGGAAAGGCATTCCAATTGATACTGTCTCTTCAAATACTGAATTCAGTGGAACTTTGTATCTCTTTGACCAGTTGTGATGCTTCTAATATACAAAAAAGTATTCCCAAAGTTGTAGTGCTTTGTCTGCTATCAGAATTCAGAATCTGAAAAATCAAAAATTTAAAACTCAAATTTTTAATAACCTTTATTGAGTTCTTCTGGGATTTGAAAATGCACATTTGACTTGAATATTTCAATGCAAACTCCCATAGTAGCTTTATAATGAAAGGTTTGGAAGGCCCTTCTCTACTCTCTCTCTTAGCAGAAATATGTATTTCACTGGTGAAACTTACTTAAATAAGCAGAGCAAGTTCTTTAGAAGACTAGAGAATCAAAGATTCTTTCCTACTGCATATTTTTTCCATTTCAAAACTTGACAGTGATTAATCATAAAGCATTGCAAACAGAGGTATATTATTATTTTAGTAGGAGGCATTTACAGAAGACTTTGTTTTAGGATCAGCACTATTTTTTGTGCATTACACTGAACAATTAGTGATTGTATCACAGCTCTCCAGTCCTTACTTGCTTTGTTATTCTTCTCTTTGTCTTCTGTGTTATCTTCAATTTTTTATCCTCCCGTACTACTTTCAAGTAATGTAGGATGGATTTTTTATTACTGCAAGGTAGAGTTTGTTTCTCATGAGTCCATGGGACTAATCATGTCTTTATTCAAGATATAACTCTGAGTAAATTGAAGTACCATCATTTTCCCTGGTTCATCTTTTGACAGATTTGATGGGCAATATATTTCAAAATTAACTAATTTTGAAAACATATATTTCTGCATTTTTCTTTTATAATGTGTGGGATATAAATGCTCCATGAATAATAGATTTTTGTCAGGTGTGATTTTTGATAGCTTTTGGGAAAAAAGAAAAACATAATGGAGGATGCTTAAAAATGTTACATGTGATAGAAGAATTATCTCAAATTACTGAAACCATGTGATCAGATGAGTTGCATGGACAGAGGAAAATACTTCAGGCCCTTGATGTGATAGTTTGTTGGTCAAAGTTCTACTTAGAAACTAGGTGCAGGCTGAAAGAGGCTTTTATTTCACCTTGTATTAACAGCATAATGGTGTCCACTACTTTGCAATGCTCAGTGAAAGCAATTTTGTACTTAGTGACTATTTTTTTGTGTCATTGTTGGGGTGTTTTTTTGCCTCATTGTCTAAAAAATGTCTATCAAACCTTGTATTAAAAGGGAGTGAGCTGCAGCCATCCTTTGTCATTTACCTGATACACTGAATACAAAGAATCTATGACACAGCAACCACTTCCTTCAATTTATTTTACAGCTAATGATGATTTACTGTAGCCCAGCTAATATTTGCATGAAAAGAGTTAGGTCTGGATTATTCTAATTTTAAAACATTAAAATTGAGGCAGAAACAAAGCCTGAAGAGCACTTGAAAGATTTAGTCTATGGTAGAACAAAGAAGGGTGAAGCTCTGTGGCAAGGATTAAACTGTGGTCCAACCACCTTCCCAGTGTTTGATCTATTTTCCATGTACTAAGCCTTTGTTGATTTACAGAAATTGCTTCTCATCTCTTTGACAACCACATTAGTAAAAGTATCCAGATTCCCCTTTTTCTGTAGTGCACTGTTAGCATCTTTAATTCTGAACAGAGTTGCATCCATTCATCATTGAGCAGCTTGGCTGAAGTTGAGTGAGATCCATATATTCTACCTGAGACTTTCCCAGTTTGAACTAGGAAAGGAAAAGCTCTTTTTACCATGTTACATTAGCTGTGCACTTTTTTCTGTTCCTGCCTGCATGGATATCAGCTTTCTCCTTGTGTTTTTCCTTCTTTGATAGTAGGTAGAGCACTCGTTCCTTTCAGAATGTTAATGAGAATAAAGCCATGTTTCTAAAATCTGAAAAAAGACAGGCAGGGTTAAATCCTGTCCTAGTACAACTATTGATGGACCACGTAAGCAGAATTTGATCCTCTTTGCTGGTCATTTCCCAACAAGGCATGGCAGTGCATTCCCACCATTTTAGAAATAGTGTGATCTGAATCAGATCACTCATCAGACCTTCTATCCAGAATCCTTAGTAATATGCCTGCAGTATGATTTACAGAATAGGATTAATTCAGAAGATTAATTTGATCTTTGTGTCCTCAAACAAAAGACAGATGTGAGTAATTAGACAATTTATAAAAGTAAACACTTCTGTATTTCTGCAATTTATTTTATATGTGAAGGAAACTTTCCTGTCTGGACATCCAGGAGCCTCTCTGGCAGTCACACTCAGACCACCTGAGGTGGGATCAAAGTCCCTTCACAGTGGGCAGCTCCAGTGAGACAGCAGGTGCCCTGCTTGACTCCCTAGATCCACTCACACAGTCAGACAAGGTTTTCTTACCTTTTATACTCTCTCAGTCTAAATGTGTGAAAGTCTGGGGTCCTCAGCTCCTGTTGTGTCTCAGTTTGTGCAAAGGGATTGCACCAGTTCACAGCCTCTTGTCCCAGGCTCCCACCCCGCAGAGCTCAATCTGCAGCCTGCACTGCACCTGAACGTGGAGCCACCTGCACTAAATCTGTGTACACAGATAGCACCTTTCATCCAGGAACAAGGAAGAACCTTTTCAGTGTCTCTTATACTCCAGAATTAAAACCATTTCAGTGCTTTTACTTTTGTCCTGATGTTTCTACGCTGTTGTTGCACACCTTAAAGCAAATTAACACATGTTGAGTTTGCAAGGTCTTCTTTGATTTCAGCATAGGTCTTCTGAATACTCTCCATCTGCTTCCTTCAGCTGTAAATTCCCAGGCCCGTTGCAGCCCTCTGTGCATGTCTCCTGGCTAGTCACTTTTGACCCAATGTCTTTTTTTCTTTATGAATTCACCTAATCCCAGCATTCTTCAAGAAATGACCAGTTAGCTGATCCACTCACTCCTGTATTTTTCAAGAGATATTTTATCACTTGGTGTTAAATGCATAGAGACAACAGGCTCCTCTAATTGACTTTGTTCTCTGATCCAGATCTCCCAAAACGGCACCATACACTTTCTTGGAGCTACAGTATCCGTGCGGACATCTTTAATTCAGTTATATTTTTAAAATTAGGGTAGGCTTCTATAGGTTTATTTACACAGAAAACTGTGGAGTCACTAACTCTTCCCTTTATTTTAACTCCTCTCTTACAAAAGAAGTATTGCTGATGTTTAATATCACTGTATTTTCAATTGGTGTAAAGAAACATAAAGGCCTGAAGCAATATAAAAGACTCAGCTTCACTCTCAATTTTTTATTACCCTCAGTGGTAAGAAGTCAGCAGATAAAATTCCTTAATATTTTTAGATCCTGATGGTATTTTTGCACAAGTGTCCAACTCTCAAAGTACTTTAAAGTCAGATAAATACAGTTAGGTACTAATATCAAAGTAGATGTATGAATTTAAAAAATGTAACCTGCAGCCTAGATACCTTTCAGCCTTCCTAATTTTTAATGTAACTTGATCACAAAACTTAATAATTTCATAAGCTGTTGTGTTTGGAAGAATGAAGAGTGACACAGACCTGCCGGGTGCACAGGAAGGACCACTCTACACAGGGTGAGGAGTAAAATGGCCGTTTATTGAACAGGGTGAGGGGTTTTTATAGGGTCCGGCTAGAAACGTCTGCAAACAGGGCATGGTCTAGGGAGGAGTCAAGGTGGTCTGCACCAAATAAGGAAAATAGAGGGACGGGCTACAACCAATAAGGAGAGACTGAGGAGGGGCCAGCCATATATGGTGCATCCACACTGCACCACAGGCGGGCCAATGGGAACAGGGGAAACGGCAACCAATCACATAAGCATAACTACGGCGGACTATCCAATAAGAACATTCAAACAATACAAACGTAATTATTCCTATTCTAACACATACAACTGTTAACTATTCTATCAAAATTTTTAAAAACTCGTCAGTCTGTTTCGGGTCTGCCCTCAATCCAAAGCAAGCCCTCTTGATGGGTATGTTTCTTATTTTTCTGTCTCTTTGACTGTCTCCAACTCCAGTATTCAGTTAGTCGTACTCCCACAGAAGAGGTGGATGTATTCTCTGTAAGATAATCATAACTTAGAAGAGAACTTCAGCTTGTTCCTGCATGGCTGAAGTCATCAAAGCTCCTGATGAAATTTCCGTGAAAGCAGATGAGGCTCCTTGAGCACAAGGTTGCAAGTGAGCACTTAAATAATGTTATCATGGGCTTAATTTCAGTGTGACATGTAGAGAATTTATGCAGTAATCCCCATTATCTCCACATGCATCTCCATTTTGTTGTGGGAGTCTGTAAATCTACATTGTGTTTACTTTCTGGGGACTGGATTTACCTATAAGATTCCCTGTCAGAAGTGATCCCTTCTTGATTTCCATTGCAAATGTGCACTTATAATTTCATGTAGAGAAAACCACAGTATTCTCTTTTCTCAGTTTCAGCCAAAAATTAGCTGACACTTATTTTTTGAGTCTATTTGTTTTAACTTCAAATTTGAGGCTCTTTTTTGAATGTCACATTCAAGTTCAAACACCAGTTGGCAAACTCAGACTTATTTTCATTAAGTATTTCTTTACATGCAAATTATTTTGATTGTTCAAATTATGTGAAAATAAATATTGGTTGACTAATCTAAATAACACATCCCTAGTTTTAAGAATAATTTTCTTGATACTGGACTGTATGGTTATAGAAATGCATGAAGAAAGATGAAAATTGATTTTGCTACATAACTCCTTGAAGATAGAAAAAAGTAGAAAGGATTTTTTATTTAATTCCAGTGAATACAAGAAATCTGTGATTATTTTATGACCACAAAGAAGAAGAAGGTCTTCACTTGTAAAAGCAGACCAAGAAGTTTCAAAATGAGAACATTAATCATAGCTGCTATTTTTCTTAGAAGGCATGATTAAAAGTCAGGTTGCACTGCCACTTGTACAGCATTTCAGTTCAAAGGAGGTGACTGAATGCAATCTCTGAACACCATGATAGCATTAAGAAGCATGAGAAACAGAAGTAGGGTACCAGCCTAGTATTAAAATCAGCCAATGCAGGACAACTTAACTGAAAACTCTTTCATGTCACTGGTAAAATATTCGAAATAAACAGGGTGGGGAATGGAACAAAAACCTGTTAAATCAAAGAGCACTGTAGGGAGCAAACTATAGTAAAAGAAGAAAGGTTATATTTATTTAGAAAAGAAAATTTTAACAAAATCCAGCCCTTCTTGTGGTGGACTTTGTTTTCCTGGCTAAACATAGTGAGTTACAAGGAGTTCTATAAGCTCCTGTGCTATCTTCATGATGCACTATAAACCACTGGGTATTGTGAGTTGGAACCTAAACTTGTAGGCGAGCTGACAATTTTTATGCCTGACCCACCTCCAGAATTTTTTGAATCAGCTATGTGCATCTCAGTTCCCTAAAATATCAAATCCAAATCTTGCAACTACTCAGGCTCATTAATATGGGAAAATTTAGAGAAATGGAGGAAAGAATTAGGGCCATATTCAAGCAAATTTACTTTTGGAGAAAAACCACAGACCAGGCTTTGAGTTCATGCTATTACTTTGATATAAAACAGAACTGATGTTACTTTAAAAACATAGTTTGAAAATATTTTAGAATTTATGAAATTTCTTTTCATAACCTGATTTTTCCAGATCTTTAGGAAAAAATCTCCAAAATAAAGGGAGTCTCCCTTACTCATTAAGGCTGTAGCTGGCAAGTAGCCAGAAAACAGAAAATAGTAGTATGTTTCTTTTTGTGTATTACGTCTCTGCAAGTTCTAAATCTGCAAGTAAGAAGAACAATGCTTCCCCAGAGGGAAATATTCATACCTAATGCGATGATAAAAAAAGACATATCTGTGAAAGCATTGCAACAGTTGACCAGTAAATATAAGTGGAGGCCAATTTCAATTACATTATTTTGGCCATAGATTGTTTTGAAGTTTAACTGGGCATCCCATGTCTTTTCTGAACTAGCTATATGGGGATTTACCATGGAGAGGAAAAGTCCTCCCTCACAACCTTCCAGAATTCATTCCTTTCAGGCCTTGTTTTTTTTTTTTTTTTTTTTGGCTGGCTATGTGATTTTTACCCATTCATAAACATCTCCACTGTAGATGAATTTTTCTTTTAGCCTCTCACTTTCAAGACTGTGAAAGTTAGCTTTCATATACACAAATAGCACTAAAGAGTCAAAGGATGAAAAATGTGTAGTTTGTGGGTTGTTTCTTTTTTTCTCCAGACCTGAAAAAAAAATTTAAAAAGTCAGTAGATTTCATGATGGTGAGAATATCTCTTGCAGTTATTTTCCATCAGATGTTGATGTTAATGGAATATGTATTGGTACACTTGGAACTGTTTCTTCTGGGGAAAAAAAGCAGGGAAAAGGAGAAGAGAATATTTTACTGTTCAGAATGGAAGTATAAAATAGCAGATTTCTCTTGCTTCATATCACCTTTCTGATGACTGATGACATCTGTTTCTGATGACTGAAGCCAATAGCCAGTGGTCTCATATGGAGGCAGAACTGGTTTTTTCTCTCTTCCTTTTCTATTTTAGAATCAGCATCTGCTTTGCCCACGATGTACGGATCTGTGAGAGCACATGTGTTTGTGAAATACGCATGGCTGTAAGCCTGTGAATGCATGTAGGAATGTAGAAGATGGTTTAAAAAGGAATGGATGAATTGTATTTATTAGAATTTTCTGTGTTCTTTCATGTTCTCACTTAATGCTTTGTAATTTTTTATTGTTTTTTGCAAAAGAATTAATAAAAGTAAGATACAACAATACACTCTTTGCTAAAAAGCCTTTTCTAGAACACTAAAATAAAAAAAGAGGGATTTTGATCTCCTAAAGGATGTTAGTTTTGAGTGGAAAAACTCATGACTTGTCACTGATATGGTAGTCAAAAAGCATCATAGATCTGCTTCTGCAATAAAAAGTTTGTCACAAATATTAATGGATTTTGAGAAACTAAGTTTTACTTAAGGAAAAAAGTCACCAGTGTATGGGCTTGAAATGCAGAATGGTTTTGCCTGTTCAAAGTTTATAACAAAATCTCTCATCCTCCATTATACTTTAGTGTATTGGATACTAAGTGCTACTTTTGTACATTCAGACTGAATTATTGTTTAAATTCCTTGGGTTTTAAAATTATTTTCTTTCTATTACCTTGAATCAATAAGTACTGACTTAATGGCTGAAGAATTAACTGTCTTTGCAAAAGTAAGTCAGTGAATTTTTTGCTGAGGTATTTGGTGAGCTTATGAGGAAATGGAAAGCCACAAGGGTTTGGGTTATTTCCATACTGCAGGTAATTTGTAACTGCAAAAAAGGAGGTGCATCAAAATGAGATTTTATTTAACTAGATTTGAACATGAATAGCAGTGAAGATACCTGGTGGAAGCACAGAGCCCGCTGAATGCTCGGGTTCTTACTCATAGAGCTGAGCTACCCTGAAGTCCATACAGCTACATCAGTGATTGTACTTGAGGGAGTTAAGTGCTATCTGGAAAAAATATTTGTCTTCATTCAGACCTTCCAGCTACAGGACTTTGGCATTAAGGAGACATTTAATTTTGAACAATTATTGCTTGAGAGATTTGATCTTTGACTTGTAATTATATCTTCCTAGGTGTTACTCCCTGTTGACTCATATTCTAGAAGATTATTCTTAAGGGAATCTAGGGACACACAAAAGGATGGCAGCAAGTTGGTTGTAGTTTAAATAATAATTACTTACAATTACTGATTATCAACATTAGTGAAAGTCTCATGCAGAACCATCACTTACCTTATTTTTCTGTAACATTCAGATTTCTTACTATCCAGATTTTTCATATTTTTCTGTCTGCTTAAAAAGAACATCTTGATGGACTCACAGATTATCCTGGTTTTTGTGCACACAACTTGAGTTTGGGGCATCTTGTAGTTTTTAGTATCTTCAACAATCTTCATGCTGATCTAGGTTCCTGGCAACTGGAACAGACTTTTAATATAACCAGGTCTAGATTTTGTAAACTTTCAATATGATCAGTGGAAGTACTGAAAGAGACAGGGAAATGCAATTGTCTGCTTTTCCTCATGTTCTTCTACATCATATTGTACTGTCAGAAGTGTGCAGTGTCCTGTGAGACAGAGGCTCTGCTTGCAACAGCACCCTGTGGACCTCACAGGAGTTTCTCACTGAGGCTTCTTCTGAGTCTCTGACATCTGTTCTCCAACTTGGAATAAAAACTTATCTGCCTTCACCTATTTCTGCAATATTTTTTTGAAACTTTCCACAGGCCTACATTAAAATTTTGTTGGCCTAATGACCAGTCACATGTAATTCATCTTAAGAAAAGGAAGTGTCTACCTGAAGGCAGCTGAGAAATTCGAGTCAGGTAGGAGTGGATCCCAGATATGCCCTGGCTGTTTGTTTTGAGCTTTTTCAGGAACAATGTGAATTATGATGAAGCTGCCATGAAATAACCGACTTGCAATGATGTATACAGAGACAGGTGAGGTATACCTCCTTATACTACAAAACGGACAGCTTACCAAAGCTTGCATAGCTTGATCCCTTCCCCTTTACAGTGCTAAGGCTAGTGGTATATTTATGTGGGGAAATAAAATAGTTTAGAGGGTAAACAGGTTCTGAGTATTATGACGGTTGGGGTCATAACACTGATCACACTTGAACTGAAAACTGTCTTCCTTTTTCTTTGACACAAAGACAGTACCCTCTCTTGTGTATCCTACAAAGGTGATCTATATTGTGGTGCTGAGTCCTAGCTGGGGTGGGAGACAAATATAGCCCTTGTATTTACATTTATCTTCATAATTCATTTTTTTCTTCAGTAAATTCATTTCTTAGTGCAAGTTTTCTACCAAGTCTGTTTGCTATTTTGCAAATACACATTCAGTGTCACTTCTTCTGGCACCTAACTCCATATGGTTGAGTATTTAATGGTTTACAATCAGCATGCCATCTTGTGACTTCAGAAACCCTGGGAGTAAAAAGAAGTATTTATTATTATAAAATCATTGTAATTGTAACTGCCAAAATTATTCAGGTAGTACANTCCACTGGTAGAATCATTGTAAAAACACCAAAAACTCAGAAGTTTATTGGGCCAGCATACTGACAGTATCTTCAAAATCTCCCATTTTTTTGTTTGGTGATAATCTGGTTTCTGTTTCCCATAAGATATGTTATAGAGAGCACCTGTAAGCAAACCAAACCTAGCCTGGAACAATTTGCTTAAGATGTAATTTTTATCACATTGTAGAAAAAGAATAAGAAACTTGTAGATCTGTTTACAGCTTCATTTTTAAAAGCACATGAGTTGCCAGCTGCTAACCGTGGTCTGAGCCCCTGATCACAAGTGAGGCAGTTCCTGCCATGAGCCTGGTTTCCAGCTCCCACCTCTGCTCTCCTTCTCTTTATCATCCGCCGGCCCCAGGTGCTGGGTATTGCACTTGATAGGTGCTAGACAGAAGACAAATGGATACTTGTCATCACTGACACAATGCGGTTCATACTAACTGTTTTATTCCTCAAATCAAGCTCTGGAATGACTGAGAATAGCCTTAGCTTTACAGATCTGAGAAAAGACAAAAGAGGCTTAGCACAGATGGGTGCTAAGACTTTTATTTTACCCCAGACTAGCTGAAGAACTACTTCTCAACAGTGCCCTCTTAATATCTTTGAAATGTGTGACAGATGCACACTTAATTTCATCTCCTATGTCATATATGAATTAGGAAATGGGTAGAATAGCAGTGGGTAGATTATTGGTGTCTGTTCCTAGTAGAGCTACCTGAAATGATGCTATCTGGCTAACTTTCTTCTTGATCTCAATAATAGCTTTTAGTACAGTGCCTTCTAAAGCCTTATCGTAAGCCTTTTCATTTGATGGGGCTTGAATGTATAACTTCAGTTTTAGCAAGAAGTTACCTCTCATTTCCTCATACAAATGATAGATTTATCATCATTTGGGCCAAAGGAAATTTAGACCAATGCATTTCTTTAAGTACATTCCCCAGACACTGAGGGATAACAAAGGTTTTAAAAACCAGCCATAGGGACAAGCAGTCATCATGCCAAATCACTGAGAAATGCTGACAGAGTGAAATGAGTAGACACTATTTGTTCTTATGATTCAGAGCCATAAATTCTCCAGGGGCATTAGATGTCTGAACCATCTGCCCTTTGGCACCTCTGCAGCAAATGGTAAATCCATTGGTATCACGCATGAGACATCTGCTTTCAAACCTATTCCTTCTTGATTTGGGGAAATCTCTCTTTTGTTCACACTTCATAAGATAAATCCCGACTATTGGCCTTAAAACTTGTCCTTTTACTACCTCAGCTACCTATTTTGGAGAAATAATTACTCCTTATTCAGTTTGCTGGCTCATAGAAATCCTTTTTCTAGGCACTTACCTCTCTCTGTGTCTGGGCATTCAGCCCAGACTGTAGATTTCCAAGGCAGGAGGGTGCCAAGAGGTTAGACACCGTAATGTTGTGAGTACCTTTGTGGATCTAGCATTCATCATTAGCTGAAAATTGATACCCTGTTATTTGTTTGAGCAACAGTTGTATATGGAATATATAGGTAAGGATGTATACAAAGTGGTTTTTTGTGTTGGAGGTAGCCTACACAATTAATTATAAATGTAGCAGCAAGGCTGAAGTACATTTTATTTTGTTCCTAGTAGTACTTAACACATTCTTCAATGCAGAGATGCCAAGATACACAGTACAGTCATGACTGAACTTGCTGCTGCAATGATGGAATGGTGTTTCTTCTACACTATTTTTGTGAAAATAGCCTTTTTAGATACTGTAGTTTTTCATTGCTTGATATCCATTTCACACAGATTGTAGATGGCTGTATGTAGTTTATTATATATATGCATTTTGTAGTATTTGCATTTGAGTTTTATTTCGATAGAATATTTTTTTCCTAAGGGCCTTTGCATGAGTAGAGGTAGTTGAAAAATGCACTCAAAATATATGAGGTAACAAATTATTCCTTTATGCCATTTTTTTGATATGTGTTACTTTTTTGTGCTTAATGACTCCGGGGACATCTGAGAGCTTGGCTTGCTCCCCCCCCCACACCCCCCGGTGTCTCCTTTTTTTGAAACAATGGATTGCTGATTGTTATATTTATAGGATATCTGCTAAATATTTCTCTTTCATTTCTGCCTTGTTACCTGGGAAAGAGGTTGCAGTAAAGGACTTCTTGAGTGTCTATCACTATAGCCTATTACCAGCTTAGATAATTGGCCAAAGCTTTTCACTGTACAGTTTCCATCTTTTCATTACTGGATATTCAAAAATGCTTGGTGAAAATGAGGATCACCTGCTATAAACATTTATTTGTTGTTATTGGCAAATTAGTTGCCCATCATGGAAAGCCAAGATGTTCATAAAAATGAGAAGCAATTTAATGCCAGAAAAAAGCTCTGTATTCCATTTTAAGGCAGATGAGTAAATTATTTATGTTATATTGTTATACTATTTATAGATGGTAAAGAACTATGTAAAAGCAATTTTTGTTAGAAATGGCAGACTTGCAGATATTTCTTTCATGTAAAGCAGAGAAAAATTCAGGACAAGCCTATGCTGTAGAGTGAATTTCTCAATCTAATAAAATAATAATGTAACATCACAAGTAATTGATGCCTAACTGAAAAAGGTGATATGTTTGTCTGTGACTAAAACTGGGTGATGTAATTTAAAAGTTGTTATTTTTACACTGGCAGTTGATAATTCTATGCTTCTTTTATGCCATGTCTAAACTTGATTCAAACTTAGGATCTGCCTTTGCAGAGAGCTATTGAAGTCAATGAGATTCTGCAAAAGCAGCACAAAACCTGACAATGAATCCTCAGCGTTTTCTAAATATTGCATAGAATAGAATAGAATAGAATAAAGTATTTTAGTTGGAAGTGACCTATGGTGATCATGTAGTCCTACTGGCTGTCCAAATCAGGGCTGACAAAAAAGTTAAAGCATGTTATAAAGGACATTGTCCAAATGCCTCTTAGTCACTGACAGACTTGGGGAAGCTTTGAACTCTTCCTACTTATTTTTTTGAGTAAAAGAAATAAAAATACCCTCAGGAATACCTCTATTTTGTTTGCTAAATATATTAAGTTTAAGAAAGCTTACACAAGGGACCTCAGAAAAGTCTTCATGTAAGTTTACATCCCAAGCTTCACCTGGTTGGACCCTTGTTTTTGTTCAAACCCCATCACTGACCATGTGCATCAACCTAATTAGTGAAGTAGTTTGGAAAAAAAGAAGGCTAACATTTTGATAGGGAGGACAAGATTGCTGAGAGTGTTGGAAAGCCTCTCCATACACAGTGTAGCCATCTAACTGGGACTTCAGTTGACTAATTATCCTTAATACATAGAAATGTATGTGCCTCAAATGATCTTATATATCAGAAGACAAATAGCAGTATTGATTAAAAATAGAGCATCTCTTTTAAAACACATGCTTATACACACTGAAGGCAATCATCAGTGTAGAAGTATTTAGATATAGAGATGAAAACCTTTTTGCTTTGCTTTTGTCTAGTAACATGTCACTTTTTATTAGAGCTAAACATTTTCTCATTTCCTTAATTTTCTGCATTTATCAACAATTAGATCCTTCACAAAAGGCTCTTATGTTTGGAATAACAACAGGCAAGAACAAATAATGATGGTATTTAGATGTAGTAATGAGAAACAGGCAATAATTCTTAAAGAAAAATAATTAAAATAGGCAAATCACCAAACAGAAAGATCATCTATTGTGTAGGAAGCTGGTGCCACTATGGAATCAGTGATTCAAGAAACAGGCTCAAGGAAGTTTCTCCTTGCATGCTCAAACATGGATAACAGTATCATAACTGGAAAGCAGAGATTGCCCTGAACTGGTGTAAGAAAGCTGTTAGAAATCACTGTGTTTCTGCAGAAATTTGACCCTTTTTTTTCGTGACAGGCAAAACATAAAGATTTCAATTAACATTTTCCTCTCTCTGTCAGGAAGAGATATAAATATAATCTCTGAGTTTGTGTTCATTTGCTGATTAGTAATTTAGAATATTCAATGACAACCTCTTAAATAATTAAGACAACTTAATTAAGAATGTCATAATAAGAATTAAAAGTGATCTGTATGTATTCATTAATGAAAGAACATTGCAAATTCTCTGCATTGTACTCTCCACTGAAAAAGCAGAGGTGAATGACCATACCTGATACCGAAGAGCCACATTATGAACAACTTTGTGGTGAGAGGAAGAGGAGGGGCAGGCCCTCATCTCTTCTCTGGGGTGATCAGTGACAGGACTGGAGGAAATGGCCTGAAGTTGTGTCACGGGAGGTTTAGGTTGGATATTAGAAAAAGGGTGACTGGGCACTGGAACAGGCTCCTCAGGGAAGTGGTGACAGAACCAAGCCTGAGTTCAAGAAGCATTTGGATGATAATCTCAGGCACCTGGTGTGACTCTTAGGGATGATCCTGTGCATGGCAAGGAGTTGGACTCAGTGATCCTTGTGGGTCCCTTCCAACACAGCATATGCTGTTATTGTGTAAACATAAGATAACTGCAAAATTGTGGCTCCATGATTCAATGCAGTGCTCTGGCAAGGCTGCATTCTCGGCTGCCATGAATTAGGTAGGTCTTGTGGAAGTCAGTCCAGTTGAGCCTGAGGGTGGTGCTCGACAATACAGCTCAGGATTCAGTTTAAAAATGTATTAAAAAAAATAAAGTAACAAGTAGTTGTTGCAAACTTCAAGGCAACATTAAATGTGTAAGTACAGTGAATATTTCAAAATGCACAGATAATTTTACTTTTGGCTGTACTGCTGTATCTCAGATAAGCACCTTGCTTTCTCTGCTGCCTGGTTAACTGTAGATTATCTTAAGTGTGGATATTTACTGTGTTAATTTCTTTTTATCCTTTTAATTTTTTTTAGGAGGTGTTTGCATTGCTCAGTCACTCAAAATCCCCCGGGAACCAAGACCAGGAGAATTTGAAAAGATCATCAAGCGCTTGTTGGAAACTCCAAATGCTCGAGCAGTGATCATGTTTGCGAATGAAGATGATATTAGGTGCCTGTTTCCTAATTATATGTATTGCAGATGTTTTCTCTTCACAAAGATGCTTGGTTTCCTTACAGAATAGAGAAACAAAGGACTTTCAGATTAACTCCCATGTAAAAATTCTTGGAAATCTGATGATAAGAAATTGAGTTGTAATTGTACAGTGTGCCGGTCATTTATTTTGTGCAGTTCTGACCTGTTCTAGCTCCTAAGAGTCCAGTGCCAATAGATTGTTATTTGGTGACTGAAAAGGAAGAAACCAATAAGAATACTAAAAAAATATTCCTAAAAATGAAACAAATTAACTTGCACTGTATCTTGAGTTCATTACAGCTGTTGTTGAATATGCTGTAGACTGTGAAAACTATTGACTATTTGGTTAGTGTAAGTTGACATGCATAGCCAAAATAAATGCTGGGGATTCTCAAGTTCTTTGTCAGTGCTGTTTGTTTAATTAGCCATTTGTTGTTTGTTTGCAGGCGAATACTGGAAGCAGCCAAAAAAGCGAATCAGTCTGGACATTTCCTCTGGATTGGCTCAGATAGCTGGGGGTCAAAAATTTCACCAGTTCAGCAGCAGGAGGAGATTGCAGAAGGAGCAGTA
Source organism: Campylorhamphus procurvoides (assembly GCA_013396655.1). Classification (NCBI taxonomy): domain Eukaryota; kingdom Metazoa; phylum Chordata; class Aves; order Passeriformes; family Dendrocolaptidae; genus Campylorhamphus; species Campylorhamphus procurvoides. The sequence continues at coordinate 1,194,736 of WBMV01005164.1, read as the reverse complement.
ACCATTCTACCCAAAAGAACATCAATAGATGGTAGGGACGCACATGGCACAGACCTCTCATTTTCTGCCAAGATTCAAATACTATAGGTCTCTTTAAAAAAAAGAATTAAAAAATCATGTAGTACTTGATTACAGGGAGATCAGGAAAAGTTTTCCAACTAAGTAACTTGAGTGGGCCTGATCCAAGGATCATTTAATATCTCTTATTGAGATGAGGAGATCCTGAATCTGCAATTAGGCAATCTTATAATTGTCTACTAATGAGGACATTTGAGGTCAAGAGTTTCTTACTGGTAGCCTGTGTTTTTTTTTTTGGGACAAGTAAAGAGAATATTGGATGGTTGATAATGAGTAAGCTTCTTTGCTGGGGAGGACATCAATCTATGCCCTGCCTTCCTCTTCTAAACTTACCTTAAGAAACTACTATATTAGCAAAGATTCTAACTTGATGGGTGAAGTGAAAGTTGGTTTGAAGCACCTTATTCCTGTGAGGGTACTGAACATAGTAAGTTAGTGTCTAGGTAAGTGCACTAAACTAGTAAATGATTAGAAAAAATGAGCTTTATTGATGTTACATGGAGAATTTAGCCACAGGGAGATATTTGCAAAGAGCTTAATCCAGATGGGATGTGTTAATCATGATTTGATTATGACTGCTGGATTGTAGGAGTAAGGTTGGTAATCAGGTTTCAGCAGGGATCTTTAGTTTCTCATCTGATGTCATTAGACATATAAATAGAACCAGAAGTTTAGGTGTTCTGGAAGCCCTCTGATTCAATGAAGAGGTACCCCATGATGTTAAATGGCCTTGAAATGAAATCTAATCTTTAGATGCTACTATGCTCATTAATTTCATTAATTTTCTTACTATAGTAGTTTGTATCTAAAGTTTTTTTGGTTCTTATATTTATAAAAAATCTGCTATTGTCTTTAAATTACTATTTTATACCATACCATATCATATTTTAATACTTCTTTGCCTTCTCTTGAATGTAGGATTTGATAGATATTTTCGGAGCAGAACACTTGCTAACAATCGAAGAAATGTCTGGTTTGCAGAATTTTGGGAGGAGAACTTTGGATGCAAGTTAGGATCACATGGAAAAAGAAACAGCAATATCAAGAAATGCACAGGTAACTGTGAAAGTAAAACATTATCTTAAAATTGTTCATAGGAGTGCAGAAAAAGAACTGCTTTCTTTTCATCACTTTTCTGCCTCCATTCAATTCTCCAATGCATATTGCTGAGTTGTAAGAAAAGTGTGACATTTTTTCTTAAACCTGAAGAAAAAATTCATGGACAACATACGATAAATCTGGTAGTTAATTTGCGCAAATCCAGTGATGGTACAGATTTTGTTTAAGACCTGTGGCAGTGGTTCAATTCTATTCATGTTTTCAATGACCTGCTCTCTCACCCCATCTGCAACTGTCAATATGATTTTTTTTAGCAAATGGGCACATCATAGTCATATTGTTATCCCTGAAGTAAAAACCAGGGTTTGATATCATATTATAGAACTAAAAGCCTCTATAAAGTTTGAGCAAAAACTCTTAAGTAATTATCACTAGTTTTCATAAACCTGCTTGCTCAGGCATCATATCCAGATACAATTGTCACAACGGCTAACACAGCATCATATCAGTAGCTGAGTTTGATCTTCTCTATGAGCTGTTTCCATGCTGTTACTTGCAAAATTTATTACAGGAGTGTTACCTTCTGTGACTACTGCAGATTGCTTATTTTACTTCTTGTGTAGACACCTGTATTAAATGGCAGGGCCCCCAGTGTAATTTCCTTAGTTACTTAGTTTACTTAGTTCCCCAGCATTACTGGTCATGCCCACCATCTCTGTGACTTGTGGCAGCAGCAATACCCAGTTTTCTGCACTATGTACATAAGTCGTCTGTGATGTGCCTTGATTTTCCTGGCAGTCTCTTCTTTTGTTGAATAATATTCTCCACATGGAAGATGAACTTTTTTGTTCACTGTCTGTCCCAAGGTTTCTGGCTGCCTGATGGCACTTTCATGCAGCCTTTTTTATAGGGGTGCCCTTCCAAACCTTCTGCATGCAAACACCCTTCTCCTGGCTTTGTCTGACAGACACACTGTGCACATGCATCCCTGCACCTTCTGAACCATCAGATTCCAAGCACATGTATTCCTTCACTTTCTGAGCTGTCAGATTTATTGTATGTGTACTGTGCCATCAATTCAAGCAACTACTGTACTGGGCTTAACAATGATCAGATACATCTCACAGAAGTATCAGAGCTGTGCATGCACTCTCTCATTTCAGCGCTGCCTTGTCTTCTGCTTTTTACCACATACTCCACAAAATAAGAAGGGTAATATTCAGTTCCTCACAAGCTAAATGATAGCTCATTACTCTAATCCTTTACTTCTCGGCCTTGATTCATATAGCAGTAAGTCATGGCTGGGTAGTTACCCATGTTTGGAAAGGCATTATTTTGTTTTTACTATATTAAATGGAAAATACATGGGTTTTTTTAAGTTCTTCAGGTGGAATGAGTGGTGTATGTGCTGTAGTTTGTGAAGCTCTAAATGTTACCACAGATGGTTATATGACTTGTCTCAGGCTCATCACATCTGTCAAATTAAATTGCCAAGTGAGAAGTAATGTGTGAAGTGCATAGGCTGTATCTTGATAGATCCACAACAATTTCTGATTGAAATGGATATCCGTATATTTTATTAAACAAAACTATGGTGTGTTCTCTGTGACTTAAAATAGAAAGAAAACGTATTTTCTGCACCCAGGAAGTTAACATGGTATCAGGTGGTAGGATGAAGACATGGTCAGTCTTGTATGATGGTTGCACATGCATTTTCACCCACAGGGGAAAAACCTATGAATTCTTCTTGCAAGAGTACCTACAAGTGATAGGAATCTTGACTAAAACCACTTAAAAGTGGCGTACCACAATAGAAAAGACACCTGTACAGCAACGGACCTGAAACAAACTTGTGATTCATCGTGAACTCTATGCTTATCTAACTCAAATTTAAAGGGTTGGGTAACAAAAATAACCAAAATGTGTTTATTTTAAGTAAACTGAAACAAGAGATTGGTTGGGGGAAGTTCAAAGTAAACCTGTGATTTAAGGAAAATCCTAGGTGGAGACTGGGGAAATGAACTGAGGCCAGTCTAGACCCCGCTAATTACAAATGGCATCTTGACACACCCCAATTCATTTGTCAGGGCTTCCCATGTGCAAAAGAGAGCCAGCAAAGAAATTCTGCCTGGTTCTCCATACCCTGACTCTCAAAACAGATGAGTCAGTGTACTATGAACTATGTCAAAGATTAAATATCCCACCCTTGCATTTGTCTTTCCCTTGTGAAGACAAAGGCACATGGTTTATTTCATGGCCAAGTCTGCTCTGAAATAATGGTGATAAATGAAATAAATTAATGAATCCCCTAATTTCAATCAGAGCTGTTAGATTTAGTTGTTTATAACTTAATATTGAAAGCATTTGTTCTCCCAGTGGATTTTCTCTGATACTTTATGTGTAGTTTCTCAGTCCTAATTTTCAGCTCTGTTCTTAAAAGGAATATGCAGGTGACTGTGCTCAGGAACAGATTGCTCAGGAAGGTTGTGGAGTCTCCCTCACTGGAGATATTCAAGAACTGTCTGGTCACAATCCTGTGCCATGTGCTCTAGGGTGACTGCTTGAGCAAGGAGGTTGGATCAGATGACCCACTGTGGTCCCTCCCAACCTGACCTATTCTGTGGTTATATGATTCTGTACTCCCATCTCTAGCTGAGGACTTGACGACTGAACTTAAAACCCCCATTTATTTTATTTTCCTGCATTTTTATCTGGACACTGCAGATAATAAAATTCTTTTTGTGCTTTGCCCACCCATACAATTCATATATTATGTCGCTGTCTCTGGAACTGTTCAAGAGATGTGACACTTGGTGATATGGTTTAGGGGTAATTATAATGGTGTTAGGTTGACAGCTGATCTAGATGATCTTGAAGGTGTCTTCCAACCTTGAATGGTTCTGTGATTCTGTAATGTCAGTAGGGAGTAGTACACTGAAAGAAATCCAAAAGCTTGAGATACAGCCATAATCTGAAAATCTCCCTCTCACATTAAAAGGCAAATTGATAGGTATAAAGTTTTCTCAGGCTTGAGATGTGTTTTATTATGCCTTCCTATTTATCTTACGTAGGTGGTACTTGAATATTTTTCTCATATAACATTTGTAATTCTCAACAACAACAAAACTGATATCCCTGTTGTCTGTTTAGTTGACTTATTCATAGCTTTAAATTTTTACTACCTGCAGTGAGGATGCTACTGATCTAATCCAATTTCAAGCATTTTTTCTTCCTATGAAGACACCAGAAAATGCTTAATAGTGAAAAGCCTTTCTTTTCATTCCATATAAAATCAACAGCATTTTTAGCACTAGAAGTCCTGAAGGGAATTTATTTTCCTTCAAGGTTAAGAATTACCCAACAGCATAAGCCTTCTTACTATTTCTGTTCCTATGCATTTCTGATTATTACAGTCAAGGGTTGTAATGGCTTGAACAGTTTATTTAAAGAAAACTGTATTTTAAAATCCTATTTGTTTGTGGTTGCTGTTGCTTCTTATTCCTAAAAGCATTTGTGCTTTGGAGACACATAAAATAATAAGTTTCTTTTGAGTTTGCCTGTTTGTTTGCTTTCTGATTTTTGCCATTTTACAGAAGGCAACAATTCACCCAAACTTTGACAAAGTAATCTCTTTGCTGCTGTTGATTTGCAGCTAGCTCTATGTGTTTTTGAATGTGAATGTACATTGATCAAATCCTCAATATTAGAATAGTTCATGGAAAAATATTAGAGATTTGTTTCAGCTTTTCTGGAATTAAAACAAGATAAAATTAGGCCATTAACTTAGTAGGCACAAAACAATAATTCAATGACTGCCCTTAAACTTTTTTTTATTCAGGGATGGAGAAAAGCATTTACAGAGAAAACTCGATTTCCTTAGTGCAACAAAATGGAAAAGACTAGAGCACTACTAGGACAGAACCATATGTAGAAGTTACAAGAAGCCTTACTTTACATACCTTTTTCTAGGGCCAGGTTTTCTATATTCAGTAAAAAGATCTTTAGTGAGACATGAATCTTTCAGGGATCTACAACAGTCCTTCCTTAGCACTGGGATCTCTGTGGGAATGAGAAGTGAGGAGGTGAGAAGCTTTTACTCATCCCTGTACCCCCAGCAGAAAACTGTAAAGACAAAGACAGCATTCATCCTTTGATTCTTCAAGAGGAAGAGCTTGCACCATGGTTGTGGGAGATGGCAGAGGCTCTATGCCTACTTTAAATTTAACATCCTGAAGAATTTTCATCATAATCAGCTTCCCAGTTGACTCAACTGGTGGGCCAAGTTTCTGGTAGCTGAAGATGTAGCCTTAGGGACTGAACAGTTTTATTTCTGGCATTGTGTTGTTAGCTCCAGCTAAGTTATTGAGCTATTACTTGTCAGTGCTGCCTTAAGATAGATTTCTAGATCGTCTCTTTCTTAAGGATGAATGCAGAAGGATGAATACAAATATCTGAAAATGAAACAAAGACATTACAGAATACTCTTTTAATAATTGCATGGAATAGGGGTCTGGACAATGTACACCATCGCTCTTTCAGAAAAGCAAAACACAGTAGTAGGAAAAGAAAGCAACATTAATGAAGAAGAGTAAAGGGAGAAGAGTAAGAATTAAATGAAATCTAATCGGATTTGCTTCCATTAACCTTACAAACTGCTAATATTTCATTTCATTTTAACAAAAAATTCAGAAGCCCTCTTTTTGTATGTATATATATATACATATATATTTAAATGTATGTGCTTACACATGTGGATATGTTTGTGTTTTTATGCAACAGGAAACAAAGTTGCATACTATATCATGTTTTAATGGGTGAAAACGTAGCCTCAAATTCAAATCTGACATAAGGAAACACAATTTCATTGAGATTTGTTCTGGGCCTTCCCCATAGAATCTCTTGAAGGCATGCATTTATCATAGTGTTTACAGTCTTTGAATAGCAAAATGTGACCCTTTAATAAAACCTCACAAAAAACGTTAATTAAAAATCTTCATGCACATCCCTACAGAAGTAGTCTCCCACCTTGTTTCGTATGGTTAGTATTTTAATTACTCTGCAAACCTAATCAGCCTTTAACGGCTTATAATGACTGACTGTGCTGCTAAAAATAAAGATGGAAGAGTTTCCAAAATTATGTAGGGACCTGTGTAAATTAGCCTAATTTCAATCTGCTCTGTCAAACTGAATTATTTGTTTCACTGGAAAAAAAAATCACAGCACAGTGTAATAGAAATAATGAGTACCTAGAAATTTTACAGATACATTACTTAATTATTTTCTTAACTAACCCCTTTGAAAATACAATTGCCCCTAAAATATTAATAAAATGCAGTAAATTTACTCCTGTGTGTGCAGCCACATCCTGAAAAGTTTATAGAACAAATTGAAAAGCAGAATGGGAATCTTTCTGAGGTACAATGCCTTGCTATTTAGTTTGAGTAATGGTTCCATTACCATAAATCACTGCTAAAGTATTTTTTTTTTCTTGATGAGACCTACAGAAAGTTAAGAAAGTCAGCATAGATGCAGTTGAGACACATCAGTTTGCCACATTTTCCAAAGGCAGTAAGCTCAGGAGGAACTGTTTTAGAGCATACTTCTGTGCCATGTCCTCTCCCTCTGTGTGACTTGTGCATTGTGACCAGGATGTTTAGGCATGAGTTAGAAAGGGCAATTCTTATTCTTTCTATTCTTTTACCTTTCTTTGCCATTTTCTTGATTCCTCTTTGAAAAATACCTTCTGGAAAAATCACAGAAGGATTTTTGACATTTTATTTATAAAATCCTTATTGCTGTTGTGTGAATATGGTAAAACCATGTAAAAATCACAGTAGCCAGATTTGCAGCATGATAATCAGGAGCCAGGTTGACTGTTGAATCTTTGCTGCTCATCACATCAATTGAACTCAAAAGACTTTGAGGAGTATTTGTCTTAGTCTGAGCTATTTCTTACTCTGCTTTGTACATTATCTCAGAACTAAAAAAATTGTGTGTTACAGGTAGCTGTGCTGCAGTGGTCCCATGCTGCCCCTAATGTAGCATTGAATCAAACAGCATCATGTGTGATTAATACGTGGAGTTAAAAAGCATTTACTTTAGGGTTTAGGACTGTAGATCACATCCCAGATGGCATCACGACCTCTTCCAATAACTTGAATGGAATTTAATCTCTGTAACATGTTACACCATATGCCATAAATTCACCATTTTTGTTAATATTGTCTAGTTCCAAATTTCAGAAGCCTTGGTAGTCAGTTCCAAAGAAAAAGTTGATTCCTGAGAATGCTGAGTGACATTCTGCCAAAATTAAGACAGAAATACAAAATTTTTTTGTGCTATTCATCAGGTCAGGATGCTTACACCAAATTCTCTCCTGATGGTGGCAAACTGACAAGCTAGAACCTTGCCATCTCTCTTGTGTCAGTGTCTAATAAACAGATAAGTGATAGAAGACCATAGCTTAAGGTATATTTGACCAAAGTATACACATTCAGTTGTCTTACAAAGGGCCAGTCTTTTGTTACAGAAATGACAGAATTTCAAAATATTCAAGTTGAATAGTATTTCATTCCAGCAACTGCTCATGACCAAGAGCTGCCAAATCAGGGGACCTAACATATGCTTACCTATTCACTGATTTCTACATTTCACTTGTGGTCGTCCATCTTGTTGTTTCACCAGATGTGAGTATTTTTAAATCTCTATAACTTGTCCAGTGGAATGGCACCTTTAAATCCTAAAATTTCAAATCTAAATTGTGAAAGCTTAGATTCAGCTACAAAGTTTATCATTAAAAAATTCTTATTCTAATACGAAAAAGAAGTTGTTTATATAGTCCACAGAGGTCTTTGTTTCACTATAATTTTATTAATAAATAAGGATTCAAGTTTTGTGTTCTGTCATGAAAGGCATCAAATTTAGATTTATAATATTTTTAGTTATGAATCATAGTCCACTGCACAGTAATTTAAATAGAATATCTTCCATTTTAGCTTTGATATAACTGCTGCCAAGTTGGAATACTTCTGATATATAGGTGTATCTGCACATGTGTTTGCTAATAACTTCCGAATCCAGAAATTCCTATTCCAGCTCAGAGCCACAAGAAGGTCAGATCCTAGTGAATGAATTGGTGTTTTAAGTACAATTTTTTGTGAACTCTGGAAATGTACCTTCCAAATGTTGCATCTGAAAACTTGTAAACAGTATTACTTATGATGTAATTCAGATGTCACACATGTAAGAATGTTATCGGCACTCAATCCTTATTCTGAGGAGACAATAAGTTGTCTGTCATTTCCAGTACCAGCCAAACCACTTTGGACAGATTCTAGTAGAATAGGAAAGTCCATAATTGAAGTGATGTGTGCCATTCTTCATCTTTTGCTCTCCTGGTCTGACACAAACAGACCCTTGCTTGTGAATGGGAAGACATGTTCTGTATAAGCCTGTAACCCATATATCCTTCTTCGATAGAAAAGAAAATTGCTTTTTTTTTCCTCTTTGAGCAAGTTCCTGTAATCCTGCCATGTGAGAGAACTGGGAAAACTGTTCTAGTGTTGTATATACATCTGTACAATTATTCACATATTTCAGGTTACAGTGCTGACATTTCTTAAGTATGAAAATTTGATGTAAATACTTGCTTCCTGAATAGACACTTTGTTAGAATGTAAATAATGCAATAAAAATAGTTTATGTCTTCATGAACCATTTGCTGCTTAGTTTCCAATGTCCTTAGATGTGGTCAGACAGGCTGATCTGCTCTTTGTACCCTAATAAGAGGGTAGTCATCCTTCAGAACTGTGGACCACTTCCCAACTACTCTAGCACTGTTCTTTGAACTAATCTGTTTGATAACTCTGGAGATGAGACTTCATTGCTGAAATCAGCAGCAAACATGTTAATTTGGTTGAAAATACTCTTCCATATTCACTATTAGTGGTCCATGATGTGTTTTCTCCTGGTTATGGTGGGGGGATACCAGTTGGGGCAGAGAAAGAGTGGCTGTTGTGAGATACCTTCTTCCACAGGAAGCCCAGGTGTCCTGAGACCACATCTGAGTTATCGAATGGTGCATCTCTGCAGAGTGAAGCAGTTGATGATGAGCATCTGAGGCCACATCTGTACCCCTGCGAACATGCTATGGATTGGTTTGCCCTAATTGCTGTGTAGTGAGACTGGCAGGACTGCTCCACCAAGTGAAATTGCAGGCAGTCAGAAAATCTGTTTCAAAAGTGCATTCCTTATCCAAATAAAATATGCGTGTAGATGCACATGAAGGACTGAGAGGGTAGAGCTGAAGAAGGGTGGACCCCCCCATCTAGTGTGTTCAGAGTCTTTATGGTGAGGGAAAGGAAATTGCTGCTTATGACCCTGTTCCCTCTGAATAAGTCAGTAGGATGTAGAGCCCTCTCTGTGCTCAGGTCCTGATCACAAGCAGGATTTGATTGCTTTTGCCCTTATTTGCAGAAGACCACTAACTGCAAACTAACATTGCATTATTTCACTTATTAGCAGTTCTGAGTGGCAAAAAGTCACAGAATCACAGACTGTGCTGAGTTGGAAGGGACCTGCAAGGATCATTGAGTCCAACTCCTGGCCCTGCACAGGACCATCACCAAGAGTCACACCATGTGCCTGAGAGTACCATCCAAATGCATCTTGAACTCAGGTTTGGTGCTGTGGTCACTTCCCTGGGAAGCTTGTTCCAGTGCCCAATCACCCTCTGGCAGAAGAACCTTTTTCTAATATTCAACCTAAACTTCCCCTGATCCAGCTTCAGGCCATTCCCTCAGGTGCTGGTCACCACAGAGAAGAGATCAGTGGCAACCCCTCTTCTTCCTCTCACTAGAAGTTTGTAGACTGGAATTTTTCAGCCTGGAGAAAAGGAGACAGAGGGGAGACCTCATTGCAGTCTACAATTTCTATTTAATACGTTGCTTAACATTTATATTATTGGAGTATCTGTTGTTTCAAAATACATATCTAAATTTACCAGTCCATAGTTTCTCAGTAGCTCAAATAACGCAGCTTGTTTGTTCTGTTTTGTAACTGCAGAAACGTATAGTCTTACATGTATACTGAAATACGGAATGACTTATAAAATTAACTGCTGATGCAGTGGTTCTCACAAAACACTCTGTTCTCTATTAGTTAATACTTGATTTACAGAACATCAGCAAGCTAAAACAAATATGAGCAGAAGGGTAAAGCAAATGGTAAAACACAGGAAATTATTTAATCTTGTCACCTCTTTACTGATTAATTATGTTTTATATTAAAATGCATCTCAACTTATTCAGATGTTAGATACCATCAATACCACAAATAGTTCTACATTTGTTATAATACCAATTTTATAATTACTAAAGGTAAACTAATTGGTTTCATAATTTCATCAGTGAAAATACATGACTGCTTTCATATCATGAACATTTTCAATGAATTGAATAGTTATTCACCTGTGAAATGTTCCTGATTTATAAGTAATTGCACACCTTTTAAGAAGAGGAGTTCAGATTGGTCACCTGTAAACAGATTCTTTTTAATATCCCAAGTAGAATTTTATTGCAGAAATAGTCTCAACAAAATCAATGGGACATACATAATGGACTGTAGTGTAAATCTGTGTAGAAAAGGAGGTCAGAATTTGGCTTTTAATGGATGAGTGTGGCCATTAAATATACCAGCTATAGTTCAATATTTCCAGAATATTATCTGCATCTAATGTATGAGATAGGTGTTTTTGTATGGAGGTTCTTATGGGAGGTCAGGTAAAAGCGGAAGTGTACCAAATTTGTGTTAAATAGGGGAGGAGGAGTATATTTGTTACATTGAACTTGCACCGGTTTAACTGCATGGCTGGGCATAATGATATTTACTCTGGACTAGTGCATGTTTAGGGTTCACGGGCTTGTACTTGGATAGAGATCATGAGATGGGATTTACTTAAGTCTCCAACTTCTGGCAGGCCAACTCCATATGTCTTGGTAAACTGCTTAGACTGGTATGACCCTGTGAGGATGACCATCTCTCTGTATGGACTGCAAATAGACCTGGATGACTAAATTGGATGAGGTATCCTACTTTTAGATTGCTCAAATCTAGTGAAATGAATCCCATTCAATGGTTGCATTGGTCATCACCTTCTCAAAAAAGTGATCTGTCTTCCCAGTTCATGTAAGACCCCGGTGATAACTCTAATATTTGCTTGTATTAATTGTATTACTTAAATGTTTAGAGGCAATTTAGCATTCTTACAGGTATTTTCACAGATTGAAACAGAAGGGCAGTTAATACATGGGAGTTCTCTGTACATACATATCAGCAAATATTCCTCAGAGCTGAATATGTTCCCTATGGATAATATCAGATTTTCAAGATGCAGTATCCTGTTGAATTATACAAAGTATTTTAAATGGACTTGTTGAAAAAGATTTATATTTAATTTTTTATATTTAGGTTTTGTTTTAAAATTAAATATTTGATTATTCTGGCTAAAATAGTTTTATTCTGTGATGAGATAATACCAGCAGACAGACAAATTAAGGCTGTAAAATCTTTGATGTATCTACTTAATATATATGATCTGTCACTGAGACAAATGCAGCTGTGATGTGATCTCACATGCTCTGTGGAAAATAAGTTACTTTCAGTATATTAAAGTGATACTCTGGGATGAAGTGTGCTTCCTTTACTGGTATCTTTGGTCGCATCAGTAGACAATGAGTGATTAATGCTGTGACATTTTACTAATGTGCCTTCACGATTTACTGAAGTTCCGTCAGCCAAGGATAGTCTTGGTTGATTTGTTACTTAGTAAAATGTAAAATATTGAAAGGGAAAGTCTATGAACTACATACATTCTGCCCGACCCCACTAAATATAAGATTCAAATGCCTTCAAAAGCTCTGCAGTCATGGGGCAGGTGGTGTGTTGAGGCCATGGAATACCATGCTTTTACGGGTTCCCTTGCTTCTGATCTGTTCTCTACTTTTCCACGTCCTCAGATATAAGCTCTTTGGGCCAGAGATTGTATTTTTCAGATTTTATTGTTGAACATTGTTTTTCTTTCAAACAAAGAAGAAGAAAAATGAGGGGATATTTGCATACATCATAAACCTGCTCGGAGGATCCCAGTGGAATTGAAGTGCCACATAAGTATTGTTTGGCTCATAAAATAAGGGTGCATTTCCACTCTCAGTCTTGGCTTCTGACTATTGGCAGACTTTTCCCTGAGCCATACTATAGAAAGAACAGTTCTTCAAAGACTCTCAGATAGATCAACAATTATTCTCTGATCTTGAAATGAACAAATAATTTCCAGCACCAGAAGCACTTCAAGGTAACATTTTAAATTGACTGTGACTTTTGGAACTACAGCAAATGAAACAATTTTATTCCTTTTAAATTTTGAAAAAGTGACTGAGTCTCTAAAAGTGGCATTTTTAGGAACATTTTAAGTGCTGGCTTGCAGAGTGATAGAATAAGCTCCGCAATTCACTGAACCTTCTTGCAGGATATATTAGAATCATAGAATCATGGTATCATTAAGATTGGAAAAAAACACCACCAACAACAAGTCCAGCCTTTGACTGAACCATGTCAACTAAATCATAGCATAAAGTGCCATGTCAGTCATTTCAATTTCAGAAATGAGGTTTTATATTGCATGTAAAATCTGAAAATATAACAAACGCATGGACTAAGTGTGCAGATTACTGTAATAATTGTTCTTTTTTTAAACTTTTTGGACAGAAATGTTAGCATCTGCACAGAAACTACAGTGGACAAAGAAGTGGTCATGTGGTCTGCATTATACATATATATATATGTATGTAACATTCCTTAATTTACAGATAAAAACTATCTAGAAAGAAAAATGTGCAGACTAAAAATTAGAAATTGACTTTGTAGTTAGTAATTCCAAATAAATAAACATAAGATTACAAATGGTTTCACAAAATTTGGAAAGAGAAAAGGAAACTAAATTTTCTGTCTAAATTGTTAATTATTTACTGATAGATAAAGCATATTCAGGGATTAATTCCTAAAACTCATTGCATTTTTTTTGGATAGACCAGATATATATATATATCATTCTAACTTTTCTGCAAAATTAGAGTATAAATATCACAGCAAAAAATCCTACTCATGAACTTTTGATACCTTTCCCCTGGATTTTAGGTGAAATCTGTAGTTGCAGCAGTGTTTTAAAAAGGAGAGAGGAAAAAAATTAATGAAAATAAGAATTCATTTGCCGTATTAGATCATGAAAGTGTTCATGGCTGCAAACAGAACTGAATGTGAGTATGAAAAGGTTTCTTATATTTGCAATTTCTAGATGCAGTGGGAGAGCATAGAATGTAAAGTTTGATACCTGACAACGTGCAGGAAAAAGGTCACATAAATATACTATAGCTTTTGCACTTTCCAGCAAGAACTACCTATAGCCTGGATATCAGCATTTGTAGTAAAACTTTCCTGGCACTCTCTGTTAAATATTGTTCCTTTAGTCAGGCTCTGACTGAATTACACCTTTGCAAGCTGAAGTGTGAGACTTTCAGGTCTACATGATTTGAGTTGAATTTTGAATGAATATTAAGGTCACTTCCCATTTTATCTGAAATGTTTTTACCAATTCCTCTGTAAAATTATTTTTCATATAATCTATGATGATAATAAAGGAAACAGGGTTTGATACATGAGACCAAAGGTTTTGCAACTGAGTTGCACAGAGATAAATACAAAGGATGTATAATGGCCAGATCTTCAATGCTGTACATGAGTGTTGCTTTATTGACATGAAGAGCTATGAGATTTGAGAGGATATGGCCCCCCAAATGAGAGTAATAACTTGATTCTTTGTGGAAATCACAAAGAGGTCAGTGATCAAAGGCTGAGTAGGACAAGAAAAGCTTTAAAGGAATGATCAGAAGGGAAGCTACATTGCTTTTCACTTCAGAAGGCAAGAGTTAGATCTTAAAAGTAGGGTGAGAATAAGCAGAGCTTTGTAGGCTGGTTGCACAGAATCTTGAAATAAAGACAAGAAGTTTAAACATCCTATGAAAAAGGGTAACCAACCAAGAATCTGATCTCAGCAATAAAAATTCTGAAATTTTCTGGTATTGATGAAAGAAAAATTGTATGTGAGAGTGGACTGCAGTATATATACTGCTGTTATGGGGTTCTGTTTCCCACAGTTTTTAATTTATTTATTTGTTTGTTTGTTTGTTGACATTTAGCATGAATCATTCTTCTGAAAAAAAGTATCAAAATTTCTTGCAGCCTCATTCAGTGTAGTATTGAATCATGTTGGCTCTTACTTTTACAGCCTTTAACATCAAGGCTGTATGTTTCCTCCCAGTGACATTAGAAAAAAGAAAGCATGCTTTTAGAATGTGAGTGGTGCTTTTACTATCTTCCTCATCTTATTATAGTGCTCCTTAAAAAACCAATAATAATAAAAAAATCCTATATTAATTTCTTTCTTGGTTTATGTATTTATTGGTCGTCCATTTTAGAAAGGTGTATCTGAGCATACACTGGTTGTGATTACAAAGGTGCTCATTTGTAGTCCTATCTTGAATTTATTCTGGTGCAGTCATCCAGACAGAAACCAGCATCCTTTCTCGGGGTTCTCCACTTTTTGGTCATTTACAGTATCTCTGGCTGATGCCTCATTATGGTATTTATTTGTCTGAAATGTCGCTATGTGGAATTTCCAAGTATCATGGTTTTTATGATGTTCAATTCCTTAGTAACTTTTATAATACTGTGTACATTTTGCTATAGCTCAGTACATTAATTTTAAATTATGCTTGGAATGCTAGTTTAAATTAATTCTCCTTTTAGAGTGAGGAAGTTAATTACATTATGATTAAGCATTTCAGGTGTAATTATGCTTTCAAACAATTTAGTGTGCAGTATTGAGAAATACAGCTAAAGTCCCGCAAGGTAGGCTGTATAGGGGTCACTTATGCCTCTGTGCAGGACTACCCTGAATTCAGTAGCATTCCACAGTGGAAGGGTCTTAAGAATGATTCACCTCTTCAAAATCAAAGATGTGACTGTAGAAGTAGAATGTCAGGCGGAGCTGAGTATACTCACCTCTTACCAGTTATATATTTCCTGAATCCCAACTATGCTAATTCCTCCAAGAGAATGAAACTTTCTGAAGAATCCAAATCTAATGCTCTTGTAGAACTTTTTTTTAATTATTATTTTAAACTTATTTCCGAAATTTGCAGCATTTATGTCTCTTCTTTTGTCCTGACTTATGACCCCTTGGAAAAAAAAAAAAAAAGAAGTATCAACTTTGAGAAGTTACTGTACATGTATTACAGGGACATGTTATTCGGCTATTTTGAAAGACTAATGGTTTGGGTTTTATTCAAAGTACATGATAATTGTGGAAATCTCATCTTTAATACAAGCTATTTTTGTTCAGATGAGTCCTTATTTGTTGTTCCTTATTTGTGGGGACTATTGTATTCAAAGAATCATAAAATCATTAAGGTTGGAAAGACGTCTAAGATCATTGAGCCCAATACTGCCATGTTAACCACTAAACCAGGTACATCTATTCTTCTGATATTTATTAAAACACAGCCCCTGTTTCTGATGGATAAACTTTTCTTGGGCAGCTGTTAAAGGAGCTTTCTCTTTCCTTTTGCAGTATTCGTGCTACACAACAGACAAATTCTTGGTTATTCATAAGTCACCCAGGGTAAGAATGCACTCAGCTACATGGACACAGATACCATCCCAGCTATGAAATTATGTGAGCTGGCAAGCTTTGGTGGAGGAGGAGCATCCAGTGACTGTGTAGGCTGAATGATTTTTGAGGCTCAAAGCAAAGCAAAGTCTCCAGTCAGATCAGAGAACATTTTACTTTTTGTTAGGCCATGTACAAACTTTGAGATTCCCTGTTTCAAAAATGTGCACTGAATTCATGCAGTATGGTTTCACCACCACTTCATGAATTGATAATTTAGGTTCAAAAATGTTTCCACAATGAGCAGCTGATGATTCAAATGCATACTGATTGCTAATACTTTTGGCTATGATTTTGATTCCTAATATGATTGCTTGTGAATAGAACTATGCTGTACAAACCTAGGTCTGTTGTCCATCCATAACCTGCCAAAAAACAAAGAGAAAAAATGGAGAGGAAATGTTACTTCTATCCTGCCCCATGTCATGTGTTGCCTACCTGCCTAGTTGCTTATCTGTTTCATGCAGTAGTTTATTAACTGTACCCCATAAAAAGTTTTTACACCCGTAGATTCTGTCTGGCCTGTCTTCTTGCACTTCCCTTGGCCTCTGTCACCTACATAAACTGAGCTTAATGAGGTGATTCTGAAATTAATTTCTTCTTTTAAAGGTTAAATATTTCAAATAGAATTCAATTGTGATGTAGCTTAGAGGACTTGGATGGAGGTACCAGCCTGAGTCCGGTGAGACTGTGTATCATAACACATAATTCCATTGTGCTGTGATGTTTTCAGCTTTGGGAAGTGGATTGCTCCCTGGTTTTACCTTATTTGCAGCATATTGCTCCATACTGTAGCAAATCATTCTAATCACAAGGGGAGAGCAATAATTTTCAAACTTGCCTTTGGTAGTTTCTTAAAAAAGCCCACTCAGAAAACAGATAATGTGCAATTTATAACACAGGTGCTGAACTTTTCCTTTGAGATGTGAGAAGTTGGGTACAACTCTGAAAAAATATGTAATTCTGACTCCACAGCACTCCAAGATGTGTACAGGACTGAAACCTAGATAATGCTAACAATGAAGGAAGAACCTCCAAAAATGCCAGAGGCTGATGCCTGAAGCAGAAATTGCTAATTTACCTCAGCTATGAAATACAGAGTTGTTAAGGCATTAGAACAGATGGGAAGAATTATAGTGTTATATGCATTTCACTATAAGAATGGGGGAAAGGAAAGAATTTTATTTTTATATTGCCTGCTTATTTAATGGTTTTATTTCTCTGTTATTTTTATATCTTTTCTTTATCTTTTGCTTGCACCATAATTCATTCCTCCTCTTTCTTATTTATTTTCAACTGTAGAGTTTATTGAACTATGTCGAATCACTCTGTAGAAGCAACGTTTGGATTAGCCCCCTGTTTGTTAAGCCTTAGTGTATAGTACTTAGGTACATTCAGGTAGGCTTGAAAAGGAGCAAATAGCATGAGTTTTCACAGCAACTATTCAGTGTGACAGTCCTACGGGTATGAATTGTTTTGACTTTTCTCACTTAGAGGTGCCAATAGTCTTCTGTGGCAACTGATTCAGAATTGAGACTCATTCTCCCATACCGCTTGAATGCATGACTTGTTTCCATTAGCACTGTCAGGGTGTTTAAAATCGACTTGCAATTTTGTTTCACCTGCATGGTGACTCAATGGTAGAATGTATTAATAAAAGTTTAGAAATAATAATGGTGTTTACCCCTTGACTTTAGCAGACTTTGAGGATGTACTTTAATAGTGTCACAAAACTAGTGCAAGTTCACGCAGGAATAGATTTATTTCTTATGCTCTGCTAAATTTCCTGTGGAATGTCGAGTGCATTAGGATCCATGGTAACCGAACCTGCTGCAGGACTGTATTACTGTGCTGTTGATAATGCAAGTCCATCTAATTAGCACCAAATGTCAGGGTACTAAGAGGAGCAGGTGGCACCATTTGTATCTGAAGTAAATATAAACACTATTTATGTGCAAAACCAGGCAAAATAAAGCCTTTTGTAAAGTCTGTTATAGCTGGTTTGTGTGATTAATAAGATCTCAGAGAAGATAATTATAAACCGTGACCCATCAATAGAACCGATAATTTCAAGTCCAGGTTGAACCAATTGCCATTGATAGGAAATATTTTGAGCTTGAGACCTTAAAGAAACAAGATTTATTACTTTAAGATTGGAGACTGTAATATTTGGGTTTTTTTTAAAGTCCATGGTTCATTCTTGATTCATGTTTTAAAAGTTTTTAGGAGTAATAACAACTGTGAATAAAAAGAAGGTGAAGAATTTTAATAACCTTGATTTTCATGAAATATTAGGGACTGCAAGGAAGACCTCCTTTGGATTGTCTTTAGATAGACTTTAAAGACTTAAAGCTCTGAGTGACTCATTATATACATAATGAAAATGTGAATGGGTCTGAAGTGAATGGAAACTGCTATTGGTCTGTTTGGACACAAATGCCTTCAGAAATCTAACAAAAATAATTGTCTGGAGGTTCTTTACACAGTTGTCAAACAAGGAATAGACAGGACAGATGCCATTTATGGGCTCCAGTAAAAACTTAAGTGTAAACCATAAAAATTTAAGTGTAATTCATGTTTATGCCACAAACTATTGCAAGACCAGGGAGCAGGAATAGGACTGAAGATGCATTTCTATCTCAATTACTGTTTCTCACTGCCAGAGGTCAGTTTTCATCAGGAGCAAAAGTAGGCCAGGATGCTGTAATCTCTTGTGCCTCAGACCTGATGCTGTCATAGATATCTTGGTGTCCAGGGTGGGACCCCCTGGGTGAGACCTTCCCCTGGTGCAGCCAGAATGCCAGGCTGCAGCACAGAGCTAGCCTGGTGCTTGGGCACCACCTTTACAGCTCCATGGAAAGTTTGAAGGTAAATAGCTTAAAGGTATGGGTGCCTTTACATGGGTCATCTACACATAGAACATTTCACCTACAGCGACTACATTGTCATTCTCTAGACTGCAAACGCTAATTAATTTTTATGCTATATCAGTCTTCTTAATCATCTCACGCACTAATATTCACTAAAAAGAAATATATCCTCTATATTAAAAATTTAGGCTTTTACTGAAACAGCTTGGTAAATCTAGCAACTGATGCATAAATAAGATTTTCAATTCCATCCATATTATGAAAATAGTGTGCTTTATTCCATATTACATTTTAATTAAAAAATGTGTGTTATCTATTAACACATTATGAAATGTATTTTATTCCCTTCCATTTATAAATTCGATATTGTCTTCCTTTTTCCTTTATTTCTTTTTTTTTTCATTAAAAGCAATTTGATGTTGAGAGAAAAAGGGAGACCGTGATGAATATTTTAATGTATTTTGTGAAAAACCCAGAGTCTGCAACATAATAATTTTAAGAGGGTGAACTTTTAAGGAGAGATAATTAAATAAAATTAGTATCTAGCAGGTCTGGAAGTACAGAACATATTGTACAGGAAAAAAAAATAAACTTCCAGATGAAAAGAACACCCAAACATATCCAAAAAACATTAAGAGAGTAGGATCTCTTAATAAAGAAAAAATATAAAAAGCAACTTTTCCAAAAATAAGATATTCCTTACAGCTATATAGGAATAAAAAAAGAGCCAAACAGCTCTTTTTTTCCAAACAAGGGAAAAATGTAACTGGGCTTAAAAAAGCAAGTAAAGCTATTTTTTAAATGCTAAAAGTTCCCATCATAAAACAAATATTTAAATTCAAAGCAGTTGCAGAAAACCATTGGGTCTTTAAAAATAATATCCAGAAAGATAATCTTCAGCACAAAATATCAATTTGTTTAAGAGAAAAATAAATACAGCTAATTTTTTACATCAACATAGCACATTCCAATAGTCTTATTGTCTTCTTCATCTCCTTCACAGGGCAGCCAGCAATAATGTATGACTTGTTCTTGGACCGCTCTAAAGTAGTTAGGGAGGGAGAGATCTTGTAGGTCGCAGTTTGTTGCTCTCTTTTTGCTGCTTTGGAAAAACATAAACTACAGGCTGTTGAAATTTTTCATGGCATCTCCAGTGTGTTGGTATCAGCAGGGCTTCAAGTGACAGACCCCATCTCTCCCAGTACTTTCAGAGATCACAGAATCATAGAATGTTCTGAGTTGGAAGGGACCAACAAGGATTATAGAGTCCAACTCTTAAGTGAATGGCCCATAGAGTGGTTGAACCCATGACCTTGGCATTGATAGCACCAAGCCCTCCCAAAACTTGTGAACTCTCCTCTGTCCCAGCCTTCACATATTTCTGAGTCCAGAGAAGTGCTGCTGCTTTAAGAGTGAAGATACCAGTGACTGGCAGCACCTGCCTTTTTGTGAGTGAGTATTTCCTGGTGCATGCAAAACAAGGCATCTCTATTTGCACAAGGTAAATGATATTCTTATGTCCTTGCGAAATGAAGCTTCTGTTCCTACTGGAGTACAACTCTGAGGCTGCCCAAAGTCATTCTCTTGCCACAGAGAAGTGTTGATTAAGACCTCTGAACACCAATATCCTTCTTGCCTCAGAGAAACAGAGATGTCCAACTTGTTTTGCCCCGCAGCATCCTTGGAAATTTACAGAGAACAGGTGATTGCTCTTTGGACAAGACTACTGCTGTGTCTGAGTTCCTGTAGTCAGTCTTAATGTGACTGCCTCCTCCCTCCAGTCTTGAAGAAGTCAATGACATGTTGATTTTCAAAATAATGACATGTTGTCATGCAACTGTGTGCTAATTGCACACAGGCCTGATCAGTCATGGGAAATAACTGTGATAGGTACCATCTACCACTCATTTTATTATATGTATGCACGAATGAACATGGGTGAACAACATGCAGGAAGGCTGCCTCTTGGTAGTGCTCATGCTGCTACAGTACCAGAATCATGGTGCCAGAAAGAAAGTGGGAAAACTGCCCTTTATTTTTTCTTTCTTTCTTTTTTCTGGGGACAGCTGAACATGGTTATGAGGGAGAGTGAGGCAGAACAGATGGGGAGTGGTAAATGTCATGAGTGGGGGTGCTGCTGCACAAGTACAGGCAGCAGACTCCTAAGGGGAGCATGGAGCTGGCAGAAAATCTGCAGGGGACTTGCAGAAACCTCCCTGAAGGAAAGAGGATCTTGATGGAGAACCTGGGCAGACCATAGTAAATTTGCTGCAGTCCAGGAAGCTGATAAAAATTGTTGACCTAGAAAAGTAGAATGGAAGTACCTACTTTGTGAGGTACAGTGAATAAAGTGAAGATTATTTTTTGCAAACCCTTTTATTTTAGCCTGTCTCACTATATTATACTTAGCTGGACATGTAAAAGTCACTTGTTTTAGTGTGTGTTTTAATAAATTGTTGATGCTGCAAGCCATTTTAGTGTCTTTAGTCTGGTCACTTTTAAGGAAATAGTACAGTAGTTCCAACTTCAGAGTTATGGCCAGCTGAGAGCCTGTCACAATAATTTTTCAGTCACTCTCTATCCTGTCCTCCTCACTCGCACAAGGGCAAAAAGCAATGGCTTTGCAGAACCTATTAGCCTCTTCTGCACTGCTTTAGTACACTGCCTAAAGAAATAAAAGAAACTCTTTATGACTCAGTGTTTATTTGGGTTTTACTGTGCAGAAATATAACTATCATGCTTTTATATGGATAGGAATAAACTGTATGCAAAGTCACATAAAGAGATCTTAGCAAGAATGTAGAAATGTTTAGAGATTCTCCTTGATAGGTGTCTGTTCTTTGAATTAGATGAATGCAGACTCTGAATCTCAAAAATGACTAAACTGTAAAAGATAATGGCCACCTTTTAGTGCTAGAGGAAATCATTGATCTGTCATCTCTGTGAAAAACCTAAAAACGTGGGTTAGATCACAGATCCATCAGCAATGATGATATTTAAAAATAAATAACATAATAATATCAATAAAATCTTATCAGCTCCTGAATTCTCAGTCCAAAACCTACATTGTTCACAAAATTTGATAAAGAGAAGAAAATGTGAGGTTCCAAATCTGTCATTTGTGCTGCTAGCATTTAATGTGCAGAGTCTTTGAAGATTTCACAGTGAATTCAAAGGTATGAAATCTAATAGCAGTGTCACTTGGTCCCACTATGTCAAAAACGATCCTTACTGCAAAGAAGTCTGAAACAGGCAGTATGTTCAAACTTACATAGTAGATTGAAAAATTCAAAGTTGTTTAGAAAAAGGAAGCAGAAGCCTCATCCACAGTGCAAGCAAGAAAAATGTCTCGTTTATCAAATCAATAATTTTATAATCCATCTCCAAAGGAAAGGAGGAGAGAAACTGCAATTGCAACTCTCACTGTTTAATGTACACAGTTAACTGTACTGAAATATTAAGCACCTAGAAAATTAGTCTTTAAATAAATACTACAATTCTTTAATGACCAGGTTATTTGCATTTGAAGGTCCTGTGACTATAATTTAGATTATTTACCTACACTTGACAGGCAGTTCTTACACCTGAGATCCTGCAACTGAACAGCCAAGAATGTAAGCAGAGTATATGCTAGTTGTAGAAGGGTCGGTTGATGCAAGCTGAGGGGAGCAGTTGGGTACTCAATGTAGACTGAGATTTCACCAAGTCTTGTTCCTCACAACTACTTTTTTATAAAAATCTTGACTGCTTGTTCTGCTGATAAACAAAGTAAGAGAGTTGAAAAAGGAAGGGAGAGTATCTCTGATGAAAAATGGTTTGCTTGGAGAAGGGTCTGTTCTGAGCAGACCAAAGTTGAAGGTGGAAGGTTTGCAGGTTTAACTTCCTCAATAAAACAGTAAAGGTCTACAGTGGTCAAGGAAGGAGATTAGCCAAGGAAAGAAGACTTTCAGGAGTAAGTTGTAGAATTGTTACCGAAGTCTCGTTATTGAGATAGGTGCAACAGTTAAAAACTAGGAGCAAAACAGAGCCAGGTGATGCTTAAGTCCTGAGAATGTTTTACATATTCTGTATTGATTTCTAAAATGTAATTTCAAATTCTTAATGAAGTATCTAACATTTTGCTTTGCTAAAAGGCTTAACCATATCTAGTCGTAGAAAAGATCTTAACACTGAGTACAATCCTGCTGAAAGAGCAGCACAAGTGACAGTGTGCAGGCTTGCTCAGCCCAGGATTTCTGAGGGGTCTCAGGAGCTGGCAGTTGTTTTTTCAGAAAGTTGTGGGAGTCCTTTTGAAGTCTACTAATGCCAATGGAGAGGAGTTGCCCTGAGTGAATCAGTACAAACAGCACACAGATGAATAAAATTTCTGATACAGGGAGTAAATCACAGGCATCAAACGTTTCTTTCAATACATTGATACCTCTGTCATCCCTGTCATGTCACATACAGAAGGTGAATGGAGTTCAAAAGAAGTGAGGCAGGCAGGATAACTGAAAGCAATAGATACATTTAGTACTTAAGCAGGTACTGACAGAGACTATGTCCCTCTCTTCTGGAAGAAAACTGGTAAAGTTTTAAAGGATGTGAAGATTTTAGAGCATTTTAGAGTAGGTTTTGTGTTTTCTAAATAGACCAAGAAATATTAAGTTCCAAATTCATGAGAGGAGAGAAATCCTGAAAAAAACAAATAATAGAAAATGAAAAGAAAATGAGGTTTTTTAATGTATATATTTAGTTTGTTAAACTGAAAGGACAGGAGGAAAACAATACACTTTCTTCAGTTTTTAGAGGGTGCCTAAGGTAAAAATGTATTACAGAATAGTGATTATCTCCTTTGTATTGGTATGAGAATTTTGCCATAAAGGTGTTCAGTTAATAAGCACATTTAATCTATTTTCTATAAATTGTAGCTGTCTTTCACATGAATGCAGAGTGTAATATTTACATAGGATGACTTTAAAATGTACCACAGCTTAAGACCAGTCATTCATGCCAAGACTTTTTTCTTATTCTGTCTCCAGAATATTGTTATTATTAAGTTCTGTTATTATGTTCTTATTCTGTTTTATTAATATTAGTTGTGTAACTCTGTGCCTAAAGGGCAGCTGAAGTAATAATTTTCAAACACTTTTTATCTGCCTCTGGGTTACTGTCATCTTCCACATTCCATTAACGATAGCCTTCATGGTTCTTTTTCTTGAAGGCAATATGGCTACCTCTGCAGTTTTTGAAGTGCAGCCCTCTGTATCTTTGATTTTCTGCAATACTGCTTGAAAGATGGAAATGTCAAGCTGGATGTCAGCTAATGAACTCGGTGTTCAGCAGTTTATCACGTTGGTTTTACCAGAAATCATTTAGCAACAGCTTTGAAATAATGGTCTTTGGTAGAATCAGATCACTTGCCTTTTCTGATAGAAGAGTTGATACTAATCAGAATGGCAACTCGTACTAGAAGGGTCAAGTCTAACCTTCAAGTCACAAAGTGTTCTGTGAAAAAAAAATCGTCTTGATTGTGGACAAATTTGTGATGAATGCCACTGATCTCTGCAGCCTTGGCCTAACTGAGGAGTCAGAGTGGTTTGTTCTTCAGCTGCTGTGGTTTATTCCTCTTGACTGAATTTGTTGTTTGCTAAGAATTTAAGCATTTGCCTGTCATCATGAGACTATGAGAAACCCTTCACAGCTTATCAATGGTTGTCTCAGGCCAGCAAATAGGGAAATAGGATTTGGTTCGATGCTGAGCACCTATGACTGGAGTAGTAAACACAATACTATGAATGAGTACTGTGAGAAGCTTGTTAGAGTCTACTCAAGACTCATTTTCCTAGGTAAGATGTTTCCCAAACCATTAGTTTTGTGTTCCCCAGACCACATGAGTAATTTGTGTGTGTCCATTGGCAAAGAGACATGGCAGCTGGGAGTTTCTTCATAATTCCTACTACTACAGTAGGCTGCTGCCAGCTTCCCATCCTGCTTGTGAGCAATGTCTCAAGTCTTGCTAGATCTGCCTAAAAAAAGAGGAAGAGGTCAGGCAGAGGTGATTTGGTACTGTGGCTTAGTGTTCCAATCACCAGAATATCCAGAGTGGATGCAGTGGTTACTCACAGAATTAGTGTGTGAGGAAAGGATGACATTGCACTGAATTCCAGAAGTATTTTGCCTTGAGGTTGCTGTTACACTTCTCTAGGGGAATGCATTTCCAGTTGTATGTTGCTCCCATCCTTTTATAGTGACAGACAATATATTTTACTCAATA
Source organism: Campylorhamphus procurvoides (assembly GCA_013396655.1). NCBI lineage: Eukaryota > Metazoa > Chordata > Aves > Passeriformes > Dendrocolaptidae > Campylorhamphus > Campylorhamphus procurvoides. Next base: position 1,169,691 of record WBMV01005164.1, on the reverse strand, counting down.
CCAAGACTGATATGGTTCCTAATGGGACAATTTCATAATCTTCCTAAACAAACAAGCAGATTCTGCATATCATGTCAGTTTTATGGCCACAGCACATCGTTGGGGAGACTGTAGAATTCATCTTATAAATGATTACAGGAAAATGAGGTAATTGAATGGAAATTCTGTTGAGGTACTTTAATAAAAAATAAAAATATGCTTGTCTTACTACATTTACCTGACATTGTTCATTATTTTATTTGGAAAGCAGACACTGATTTCACACAGTGAAAAAATGTTTTCATTAGAAAGGCTTGACAAACCTAGCTAAAACAAAAGAGTTGGAAAAGCACACTAAGAGAACATTATACTATAAAAGAGGCTGTTCCATGCACTGTCTTGTGCGTTGAAGCCTGATGTTGAATGTTGAACTTTTTTCTTGTTTTATAGATTGGAGGCTTTATGGATAATTATCAAGAAGGTATTTTTCATCACAATTTCATTCTTCACAAAACCCACAATGTTTTTACTATGTAGAAATATAAAAATATAAATAAAATGCAATGACCTCACATTATAATAGTTCCTGTTCTGGGGTATGGCAGCAATCATCAGTTACTCCTAACAGTCAGAAAAATAATCTATGTAAGATAAAAGCTCTAGAAAAGATCTTGTGGGTCACTGATTTAAGTTCCCCATAAATACAGGCTGTTAGATCACAGAATCTAATTTATAAATTTGATGGCTTGTTTTCAACTGTAAACTTGCCTCCATCACTCTATCTTGCCTGTTTTGAGGGAGTTGGATGTTGAAGTGCTCCAAATGCTGCTCCCCTGGACAAAGAAAATCCTTTTTTCAATTTCCTGTATTTTATGTTACTCATGCACTCCCAGGTTCATGGGAGTGTCCCAGCCAGGTGCAGGACTTTGCACTTCCAATGAGTCAAATCAAAAGAATCACAAAGTTTAGAAATGGGCAATACTAATTTCCTTTTTTTTTTTTTTTAAATAATAAAATTCTGGAGCGGATTGTCTGCGAGTTTTTGGTGCTAGAAATGTTGTTTATTTGGGTGGTGAATGAGAAACTGCTTGGAAAAAGTGTCAATGATGATTACATTTCTATTTCTATTTTCTTATTCCTTTTTAGGCACTTTATCTAGGTGAAAGAGAAAAAGAAAAGTCATGAAGTTATAGTTCAAATTGTGCAACTGCAGTACCAGAGACAGGATGTTTCATCCCAGGTCTCTTTAGGAAAGATTGGCCCTGACATAGACATATAGTTGCTGGGATGCCAGAAGAAATGTTTTAAGGTTTTTTTCCATGCTTGATGTTCAGCACAAGGAATGATTTTACTACTCAAGCATAAATTTGAGTGTGACTAACAGAGAGGTATGCAGTTCCTTTTTTCAAATTAAAACTGGCACATCCAGAGCTTCAACTTTTTCTCAGGTGATGTAGATACAATTGTGCAGGTATATAGCCCTTCTCACATCTGCTGCTTTGTCTTTTCTCTCAATGTTGAATTTTTTGAAAAATATGATAATTATAGTCCTCTCCTTTTACAAATCATTATTCTTCTAGTTTTATTTCCTTTAGCTACATGGGATTTTTTTTTTGCATCTACCCCTCCAGTGTTGCTTTTTCCTTCATCCTGCCTGAACTTTCTGTTTTCCTAATTTTATTAGAGCTAAAAGACTGTCTGGGTTATGAAGGTAGTAAATGTGCATCAGCAAAAAAGTAGAGGGGTGTGCTGTGCGTATGTGCATGGTGAGGGAAAATGTGCTTCAAAGCAAGATCACTCAGTATAGTATTTCTATCTGCATTTGTTATTCACAAATAAAAAGAAGGGATATGTGATGTGCTGTCAGGTATCTAAGACAGCAACAATCAAAGAACACAATCCAGGGTCTTAGATACTACAGGACACCACAAACTCATCTTTGCCTGCTTCCCTTTTCTTGAGGGTGATTTTGCTCTTTCCATAATGACTTATTTCAGTGCTGTAGTTTGAATCCATTACAGTTATCTGCAGATATGGACCTTCATTAATACTCATGTCTGTTTTTAAGCTCACCCCTTTTGCTGTTCCTTTCCTCTGCCAGCTGCAGGGATAAGAAGGATGCTTTTTAATGAAGGTTGAGATTCAGAACTCATAAGGTTATTCCCAAAATTACTGCCCTAATCTCAGCACTGTAGTCTGTAAACATTAATCTGATCCCACTTGATTTACTCATATTTTTGTCTTTTGTGTTTGTTTTTTTCTTTAATGGGATAGTTCTATTTTGACAGGTAGATTTGCAAAGCATGAAAAAGCCCCTGCTACTGTTTAATTCCTGTTTGTTCATACATTTTAATTATCTACCCTTTAGCTCATAAATATGGGCACTTTTAAATGAAAGTTATCTTAGCAGAACTTTGTTGTTGGATTCATTTGGGTTTTGTTTTGTTTTGTTTTGCTGTTTTTTAAAATAAGATTAAATAATTAGCAGGATTTTGCAGATTTACATAACTGCTGGTTTTCCTCATTTTAGATTTCTTGTTGCTATGGCTTAACTTTTTTTCAGCCTGCATAATTTATTTTTACATTTGAAGAAAGCTTTTCATCTACTGTGATGTATACCTGATACTCATAATAAACAATAAATGAAAGGAATAAACTTCTTCCCTTAGAATTTGGTTGTCTTATAAAATGCTGGAAATTCTGATCAGTAAAGTTATGGAGTAATTATACTGTGTTTATCACTGGCAAGAGTCTTTTCAGATGTAGCAACCACTCGTCTTCTTAATGATTATTCCTGTTTATAAACACACACACAGCAGGTTGGGGGATATTTACAGCTCTGCATTTTTATGATCTCTGTAGTCTCCTAAATAAGCAAGTTTAATCCTCTGAACTAAATAGGACTAGTTGCATGAATGAAATTCATCTCTGAAAAACTGCATGAGAGAGTAGATATGATACTGCTCCAAAGACAATGTTTTTGCCTTCTTTTTTGAACTCAAACACTTTTGGTCAGTTCATGTACTTGCTGCTCCCATCCGACTGTCTTTTTTGCCTTATTTAAGCTGGTGGGTTTTTTGTTTGTTTGTTTGCTTGTTTGTTTGTTTTGGTTTTTTTGTTTGTTCTGTTTGTTTTTTTAAAATTACAAAACAAGGATTGTAGTTTTTCCAGCAGATTTTTGGGGGTTTTAGCACACAGCTATGGAAGTGCAGGGATGTCTGAGTCAACAACCCACCAAGATGCGGGGAGAATATAACAACATTGCTCCAACACTGTGTGCTAGAAAATAAGCTCTAATGAACTTGTAAACTTGAAGTTGTTCACATCCCAGGTAAAAACCTGGAGATTAAGATATTGTACAGAAAGGAGCAACAGCGCCACCACCAGGTGTTGAAAGAAAAGAACAGTTTTAGAATATTCAATCTCGAGGATGAACCAAAATGGAAGAAGGTGCCAATGGACAGGTCTGGCTCATTCCTGCACTCAGCCTTGTAATTGGCTGCTGCTGCTTCTGGCAGCTGACTCTGTTAATAGGTACTGTACATCTGTAAGTGAATTGGTTTTAAAGCCTTAAGATCATGGGTATTCCTCTTTCTGGATGTAAACGTGAGTGTATTAGGGAGACTGAACATTCTGCTAGGCACCTAAGGATTTTCAAAGCGATATGTCACTTTCTAAGATTCATTTTTTTTTAAAATTATTTTTTATGTGACTCTTAAGTATTTTGGCCTGTTCTTAAGTTCTAATGGTGTCTGGAACTTCAAAACAATATTGTAGTCTGAAAGATAACAGTTTAACAGTAGAGAAAGGTTGTAAGATACAAAGAGTACCTCTTAATAGAGGACATTGTATTTTTCCTCAGTTCTAAATTGCTATGAATCAGAATGGCAACATTCATATAATTTAAATTCTGATGTAGATTTGCAACCCATCGTTTCAAATTTTTAAGTAACAGAAATCCTTAAGAACATCTGGAACCACAGTACTCAAGAGTTTCTCCCACTATCAGCTCTGTTCTTGCTGCTATTCTGTTTCCTCTTCAGCCTGGCTGTACAGTTCTGTTTCTTCTTCCTTATTCCTCTACTTCTGCTGCAGTCTATCTCTCACCACCTTCTTTTCTTCTTTTCTCTTCCCCTTTTTGGCATATGGCTAATGCCTCTCCCTTCCAGCAGCCTCTCTACTGATGAACTGACTGGTAGATTTTTTTCCCCTGAATGCTCCAGACTAATCTGATCTGCACAGCCAGCTATCATCAGTGTGTTCTCAAGTACTGCATGCTGGGTGCCAGTCTGTAATCTGTGCAAAAAATTACTGTTTTGTTTTATGTTTTGCATAGAGTAGAAAATAGCAAAGGGTTTCAGAGGTCTGTCAGTTTCACTGAGGTAGTCTTAATAACTGAATGCCTTCTGGACTTTATTTGATTGCACTTACCCTTTTCTCAGAAGTTTTTGAAACTGTCACACTTTGGGGGTGATAGAGCTTCCCATTACACAAGAAGTTGTAGAAAGACCCCATTTCTCCCTGCCTGTCACCCCTCTGCCCCACTCTCTTAAAGTTTGAGTCTTCTCATTTTACTTTCCTAACTATAAAATATTTTGGTATTAGTGCTACTGTTATCCATAGCCAGCAGCATCTGTGCAGCACTACTCATTTGACCTTCAGATACTTTCAGGATTTAACCAAAGTCATCTTTTTCTTTAGACTTTTTTTTCCTCACAAACTACCATAATTTCCTGCACCTTGATTTTTTTTTCATATTTATCTTTGTTCCTTTTTACTTTGATGATTGAACTTCTGTTATTACATGCTAATATAAAAGTGACACAGTGAATTGCTTACAGGGCCTCTATTGCTGAAATGACAGATAGAGACTAATGCTTAGAGGAGCAGGCTAGACTTATGATGGAAGTTATCAAGATTACTTTCCTTTTGTCATATTTATTAAAAAAAATGCACCTGGTAATTCAAGTCCTTTGTTGCTACTCAGTCTTTTCAACATCTATTTCTGTCCATTGTTGCAGAAACTACAATTTCCATTCTTCATGAAGATAAAAAAGGTACATCTAAAGTCATCCTTGATACCTCTGTAGTTTGTCACTGAATTTCTTGGACCTGTCTTTGAGATCTGAATGCCCAATTCCCAACAGAATGACTGGTCACAAGGCTTCTCTAAAACTACCTGTACATTTACAGATGCCAGTCTGTATGAATGAGAACACTAAGCTATCACTCTGAATTTTCAGAGTGAATTGTTGGTTCTTGAACAGAAAGACACCCCTGCGGGGTTGATTTCACATTTCTTCTTTAATCCGTATCTTTGGACAGTTTAGTGAGGTGATTGAAAGAGAAGGACTTTATGTCAGTTTGGTTTATGAAGTATCTTCCTTTGATGTCTAATTGATAATAAAAAAGAGAAGAAAAATTACATAGAACTGGAGCTCCTAACATAGGGCTGCTCAAGAGTGGCCTAGAATTACACTAATGTGTTGCCAAAGTATTTTTCATTTTACAGCATTTTTTTTCAAAATAGTTTCAGCTTTTGAATCAGCACAAGATCATGTTACAGTGTTGTACCACAACAATATTGATAATAAAATCGAAATAGAATTCTCCCTTAAGGAGAAGTATTTGCTTGAATATCTAGTCTTGCATTAGATCAAGAGAAGATTCAAAGAAAATTCAAAGAGTTTCCACATCAGATACTAGTCTCAGGTGCAGTTCTGATTTGACAGAGATGTGAACAAGCTGACTAGTTCTGTGTTTTCCCAGTGAAATGGCACATTAGCTGAACCACGTACAGCCTCACCCAGTTGTGCATATGCTGAAGATCATTTTAAAATAAAAGACCTGACATCCAGGTAGGTCTGTAATTTAGAAAACTTGATTGCTGCATTTTTATTGAAGAATTTGAAAGTCCATATGGAACTTTGATAAATAAGCAATTGATGATAATTGATGCCATTTGGTAGAAATAGGGTCCTCCTAACTGAGCTTCTTCGAGTAAGTTAGGACAAGAGCTACCACATTATATTTATTATCTGCTAATCAAAGACAGCATATAAGTGAGAAAAGTACTTTTACTTAAAATTTTGCTAAAGAAGTAGGGTGAAAGTTGCATTATTCCATGTTGAAAAGGACTACTCTACAGCCAACCCCCATGAACAGTGTAAGGCTGACTTTGTGCCAACAGATCTACTCTCCATAATTCCTTTACTGTTAGCTCCTACACACTCTTTAGAGATGGTTCTAGGATCATCATCATTTTCAATTGCCGCACTTAATGTGTTTCCTTCTTCCATCATCACAGAAAAATGAAAAATTCTTTTGGGATGAGTACTAAACAATACTAGTCAGTATATTTTGGCAGAGTTAATAGCTTACTTAATTGTTTTGATTAGCTCTGGGTCTTTACAATGAAAGAGAATATTGTCTCTGCATAGCACTTCATTTAACTTAGCATATTCACCTATCAGTGTTCAGTATAATTTCGTTAAGCATGGCTGAACTGCCTTCTTCCTCTGTCAAAGCTAAATAGATGGAACTAAAGATTTTTGCAAGAGATTTTGTCTGCCTCAGGTACCATCACTGCTCTGCAGTGATAAACTCATCTTAGCTGGCTGCTTATGCGTTCATCCTTCAGAATCCTTAGGCTGCTGCTGTGCTAACAGTATTTTACTTGGGATGAACACTTGAGGAAGGTGAAGTGTAACTGAGTTACTCTTAATTTTCTGAGTACCAAAACATTGGGAAACAACATCAACTTCTTAATTTTGGAAGACCAGAGCAGCCATAGGAGTTCATGGGAGTACCTCAGCTACTGGTGATCTAATTATTTTTTTAATTGTCTTCTTTTTGCCATAGTTTGTGCGAGTTTGAGTAAGACATGCAGGATGGGAGTACAGTGTAGGGAGGAAAAGAATGAAAGAATTCAGCACTTCAGTATGCTAAAAAGCTACGAACTTAGCATTCACCTTGTTTCTGTCTACTACAAATACATTGATTCCTCAGGGCTGGAATCTTTACACAGAATCCTGTTGTAAAAAGGCAAGTTAATAAGACTGCCCTTCTACTAAAAGTACTTATTCCTCTGTGAGAGTCCACAGGGAAAGGAAATTCAAATGTGTGTGTGTGTATATATATATATATACATACATATATATATTTGTATATTTATTACAGCTGTCAGAGTACCATGGCTAAATTAATCTAGATGAATCTGAAAGAAATTTATTACTGAGTAAGGTGGGTTACTTTGAGGATGTGTCAGATGCCATAAAGGATGTCAGGTATCATTGAGAATATGTCAGACCACAGAGATGACTGCTGCAGCCATAATTCTAAATAGTCTCTTTTTCTCTGGTCTTCACTAGTTTTCCATATTACCTGCAAGTCCATCTAAGTCTACAGTCTAAGAGGAAGTCTAAGTCTTCCTCTTATATAAAAAATAAACCTAACCAGATAAACCCACAACAGGAGGCAATGAAATAGGGAAGGTATAATTGCTTTCCTTAAGCATCTTCTCTTGACTGTGCATTTGACATGAATCAAAACCAATAGTAAATGTAATAGCCTTGTTGAGTAAAGATAGGTGAATTCAAATCACTTATACCTGAAGAACAGCCTGTGTATGTCTTCAGATTGTATGGAGTAGACGGAGACACTTAGCCAGATATCACTGACATCTACAATGTACTCTTGGCTCATTCTGCTCTTGCAAAACCAAACACTAGTTTATGTTGTGACCCTGAGATTAGTTGAGTTTGTTAGAGCATGATGCTAATAACATCAAGGTTGTGGGTTGGATCCCTGTATTGTCCATTCCCTTAAGAGTTTGACTTGGTCTTCATGGGTCCCTTCCAATTCAGAACATTCTGTGAAATACTGAGAAATTTATACTGCTGTGTACATTTTGGATTGTTTTTTTCCAAATTTTATCTCTTAATTCCTAATCTTTTTTCTTCCCTGTACCCATCACAATCTCTGACATATGTGCCTCATTAAAAACCACAAAATAAGCTAACATTGTAGCATAGATAACAAAGAACCATGATACTTTTTTTTGGACAGTGATATTTTCCAAATCTCAAGTGAAAGTGAAGCATAACATGCTTCACATGACACTCCGTCATTAAATAAAGAAGTTCTAATGAAAATAATTGAGCAATGGCTGCATGAAAATAATTGAGCAATGGCTGCCCTTTCTGGGTCACTTCTGTATGGCCCATTAATTCTGGCAAGTCTGTGTAAGAGTCACTATTACCAACTTCACAAAGATAATCAAGCATTAATCTTAAATCAGTAGCTCATTATTTTAAAACTCATTTTATGACTAGTGGGGTAACTTAGAGGATCTAATGGGGTGCTTCTTGGGTTTTAATGAGTGAAAAATTTTACTTTAGAGCTATGTGAAATGACAGAGTCCTGTCAATATATTTTAATAATGTTACTCTTAGCACTTAATAATTCAAAATTTATCTAAGAGAAAAATTCAACTTTCCTTTTCATCTGTTTCATTTAGGACTAGCGAAATAATAACCCTTCCAAAGTATTTGTATGAATCAAAGTTGAAGGCTTTTCAGCAATAATTCAATAATAGCCGAACTACCTGCTGATTGACAATATGGCATGTAAATGGCTAGACTTGCTGTTTATTTTACTGAATTTGTGTCATACAAAGGCTAGCTAAAGTACAGCTAGTAAATGAGTTGAGCTGAGGAATTATAGTGCTGATGCAGTCATCCTTTCTGAAGTGTACTTCAGTTAAAACTAAATCAGAATAGGCAGGCTTAAGAGGCAAAATCATATCACTGCTCAGTTTCTGAAAGTCAATTTCTACTGAAGAGAAATTGAGAATGTGTAGAACGAAATATCACAAAATATTTTTTCTTTCTAAGCCACCTTTAGATGACAATCATATTTTTTTCAGAAAACTGCTACAGATGTGCCTGGGATCTGCTACTGGGCAGCAACAGGAACAGCCCTGATGCTGATACTGTCCCAGAACCCCAGAGCAGGCCAAACAGAGGCATGGGTTGCAGCAGCAGGTCTCATCCAGCCAGTGCTCATCATGCACAGATGTCCTCCAAGGCCAATCCTGGAAGTGTAGTCACTAAATGGGGGCCAGACACCTCTACAGAATTGCTGGGGCTGGGGGCTGAGCAAAAATGGGGCTTCAGGTCTCCTGGCTTGGGATGAGGGGGACCCAGGAAAACCTGATCAGGTCCTGACAGCATCAGTTATTAACAGGTAAAGCGGACTGGCTACAGGTCATGATGCTTCTGTGAGGTGACTTACATCAATATGGCTTAATTTTCTTACCATCCCAAAAGAGGATGGCTGCATCTCAACCAGATATGGTACCTCACAGGACTTGGCATTATTATCCCAGACAAAACTCCAATAGTATAGATGTATAGTTTTGTCTGTGAGTACCTATCTGATTGTCCGTCTGCGTACAGGTCTGTGTAAACTTACTCTAACAACTCAGACATCTGAGCCTTCTGTAATGGCAATCAAGTTTGATGAATACATCACCTAGGTATTAGGGTTATGGAGCTATTTTCAATAAAGCGGACTTCTCTGTTTCACCTGCTAAACCTTTCAATTCTGCCTAAGACCGAAAGGAAATAGTAGAATTGGTCTCCTCCTAAGGGTAATACCAAGTTGGTGAAATGTCTTAACAAAAGTGAGAAAAAACTCACCTAAAGCACTAATACAAACATTCTGATATGTGAATAATTTTACTAGAATGCTCCTTAGAAGTCAATTTTATTGCACACAGTAATTACATGAAGTAAATAGTTAGCTAGTACTATTTTGTGTATCTTCAGTGTTCCTGTGGAACTTCTAAATATATTACCTAAATCATTACAGAGCAACTGTGCTTGCTTGGCTGTGATCTTGATAGAGTTTATTTTAAGTCACTGTAGGTGTCATGCAGGACTTAGATATGACTGAGACTTACATAATTTGATTTTCACAAATACTTCTCAGTAAAGACCAGGTTTTGCTCATTCCAAAACTAGACAATGTTGAGTCAAATTTTCAGCCAGCCTCATGAGATTTTTTGGCCTTTTATAACCAAATGTTTTTCTGGACAACTTTAAAAACTTAAATTTTACTGAGAAGTGATACTAATTTTACTCTATTTCCCAGAAAGTGTATGACAGATATGTGCTGGGAGAACTTGGAAGCTGAATTTGTAAAATTTGTGAAGCCATGTTTATTAGGGCTTAATGTCCGTATCTTTCACTAGTTTATCACTTTCTTCTTTTGAGGTCAGATGACTTGAAGAAATTTTACTATGACCGGTTGACAAATATGAAGGACAGTATTCTGTAGACTGCAGTGTTCTGTAGATCTAAAAGCTTTTGGTTCACATGCTCATCAGTTATCAATGATTTCCACATTGGTATCAAGAAACAGGCTCAGAGATTAAAAAAGATGAGGACACTGAAATGAAGCAAAATGCAAGCTCTCTCTGTCCTGCTCAGAAAATATATTAGTCATACGTTATATCTCTCTTACAAAAATTACATTTTAATTAACTAGAGCGTTATGACTTAACAAGAGTATTACCAGCAAATTTCTACTAAAAGGCAAATCAAAGCAGTCCTTCAGAATTGAAAGAATTAAAAGATGTCCTGTTTCAGTGAAGCTACAGAACAACACTTCCACAGTTAAATGAATCAATGTATCTCTCAATAGTATTTACACCAAGAATCAAAAAGTAAATTAGTTGAATCCATTTCCATTGTCCACTGACTAAAAGCTTAAATGAAAACATGTAGTCAGAACTGGAAATTTTAGTATTTAATTTTTTAATCTTTTTATTGAACTTAAAATATTCTGCTAAATATTTACTTCATTTGCATTTGATATAGTTTGGTGAATCATCCTACAAGAAGGATAGTTATATAATGCATTGCAAAGAAATCATAAATGCAGGTGAAGATTCACCCTTTGTATTGTATACAAATGTACTGTATCTCTATATAAATGAAACTTTATGACATTTAATGGTATTGGCAAGTCATACAGTGTATTTTTGGACAGTTCCTAGTCTCTTTAATTACAATAAGTATTTTCAATATATTTCTAGAATAGGTATGCATAAATATTTCAGTGAAAAAAGACCTTGTTTTCTGATAGTGTTTCGGTTTCATCAGAGCAAACAACAGATTAGTTTAACTTAGTTTTTCTCTTTCCAGAATATGTTCTGTCACTTAATTCAACTGTTTGTATGCTTAAGCCTACTTCATCCCTAAGAGGTAGATTAATCTTCCAGGCAATGAGGAGTGACCTGGGTGACCCTGGAGAGCAGGGAAGTTGACACTAACCGGTTGAGACTAGTAGTAATCCCGTGCTGTGCAGAAGGTCTAAGTGAACAGTCTGCAAGGTTAATGTGTTAGTACTTCAAGACGGTGTCCTAGGGAAAAAAAGTAGATGATTAACTCACTCAGAGCCGCAGGCTCTTTTGTGTTTATACTGTCATTATGATGATAGAGATAGACTAAGCAGACTCTCTCTTTTGAGAGTCTGTGTCCTTGATGAATTACAAAGGCTCAAATAAGAACAGTGCTTGCCTGTGGATTTAACGTAGTTAAATAGTAGAACAGAGGGGTGTTCTGAAATTCTTACCAGGTGAAGTATTTTTGTCTCCTGGTAAGAGAGGTGATAACTTTGCTTAATGTGCTACTTTTCCAGCATCAGTGGGACAATACACATCAAATTTACTATTTATACTACTGTTAATGTTAATATTTATATCCACAGTAGCTTATGTTATTGTGGTTTTATGCTGGGACAAATATGTTGTTTTAAATTGGAATAAATTTTTTCTTAAAAGAATAAAAAGTTAAGCTCTTCAAAATAAAAAGACTACAGTTTTCTTTAAAGAAGAGTCTAGAACTAAGAGAAATCAAATAGTAAGTTGTTTTGATTGTACTAATAAGGATGCTAAATTAAAAAAAAATATTCCAAATAACCCACAGCCCTCATTGTATTCCCTTTCTTAAATACTGAATTATTTCAGCAACAGCTATCAGCGGTGGAGATTTAAAATAAAAGGTGAATCGTAATTCATTGTATTCATTGTACGTGAGATGCTGCCAAAGGAGATTCTGAGTGGTATAGAAATTAAAAACTATCAATATTCTGGTGACATCAGGTTAGTCAGGTCAATCTACTGATAAATGTAATTATTTTTGAGTTAGCAGTTGAGAACTGGGGCTTGAAAAAAAATAGCCTTATCTCAATCCTATGGAGGATGCCAATGAGTCCACTAAAACAGCTACATCCTAATAGGAGTGTGAGTGGACTGATGGGACTGTTAAGAAGAGTCATTGATCTTTTTGCCACAGTTCTCATCTGTACATCAGATCTGTGGTTCAAAGCCTTTGTTTTTGGCTTGAGGAGCAATACAATGTGCTTTCTGCAGACTGGTTGTTCGGAAAAAAAATTTGAAGGTCAAACCCTAAAAAAGGATTAGCAAGGTATGTTTATTGATAACACTCAGGGAGAGTTTTACCTAAACACAGGTCTTTGCATAATACTAATTTTGTGTATTGGTTTATAAGGTCTTTGTTACTATTTCACTGAAACCAGACCAATTTTACAAGTTCACTTACAGTTATTTCAGATAGTAGTGGGAATTTATTTTAAATAAATGAGTTGAAACTCCAGTGCTCCCATTTTTCCTATTTAGCTGCCTTCCTTATGCAGCCTTTCCATTTTATGCACTTCTGCCTGAAAACTTTCTAAAGGAAGCAAGAGCAAGATAACACCAAATTTGACCTACTGTTGTTTTGAGACTGCTGTGCCTCACCAACCCAGCAGCCTGGAGGGCCCAACTGGCTGCTGTCAGGTCCCCTGAGAGTTACAGGAAACAGTGGCTTCAGCTCACCAATGGTGAAGTCATCTGTGGTTACGGCAAACACCATTTCCTTCCTTTTCATCTTTTGGGGACGGTGTTAGGAACAAGACTAGGGTTTCAGAGTTCTACAAGAGTTCTGTCCTTCTCTTTCTGACTTCTCTTTCTGTGGCAAAAGTGGCTCATCCTGGGCACCAAAAATTATTTTTTGCCTACGTAGTTGGCAAGAGTTTTTTGGTTTCACTTGGCTGTGATGTCTTGAACTAGCCTTTCACACTGGCAGGTCACAGGTCCTACCACAGATATTCAAACCTAGACTCCTCTCCTAGACTGCACTGATTGAATGTATTCACCTTATTCAGTACAATGCCAGGACCATTGGATAATTTTGTAATAGTAATTATATAATTTATGCATGGCCTGACACTCACATACATTTTCCATATCATGCTGGCAGACATGTATTTCAGGTATGAACTGACTCTTCCTTACTCATGGTTCTTATCACAACTAGCTATACTTTAATTTTTTTATGAACAAATAATATGTCTCTAATTATTTCCAGAAACATCAGGACAAATAATGTAAAATAAATACAGGTCAGATTCTGCCATTAATCCATGTGCAAAACTGCTTCAACAATTCCCACCAAAAATAAATACCTAGTAAGGGTATTGGCCACAAACTCTGAAGTTTTAATAAAATCTATATTCCTCCCAGGCAAGAAAAACAGAAATAGTGAACAACTAATTTTGTATAATAATAATAATAATAATAATCACTCAATGTGTGTGTGTGTATATATCTCTCATGTACATTTAATTCTCACCCTTTGAGAAGGAATCAGACTATCATAGATGGTAATGATGTTTTTATCTTTATATCTTTCCAAGAATGGGATTTTTTTTACAGTGGTAGAAAAATGTGTAATAAAACCAACTGCATCCTGTTTAACCAATCACCAAAATAACCACTTTTTATACTCTATGTAGATTTAATTTTGTTTGCTTTTATTTTTACATTTAATAATGATGATAACTAATAAGGTTAAATTGATAGGTTTATTCACGTGAAAAAAACAAATAATCTTTAACCTATCACCTCTTTCCACAACTGTTATTGATCAAGTCTACCACTGGTCCGTGAGGATCCCACTCCACTAGGATTTCACTAAGACTTCGTTTGTTTTCTTTCAGTGTCCCACACAAATAATATGTATAAATCAAAGGAGAAAATGGAATTCTTAAAATGTTCTTTTAATCTGAAGGACCTGTTTATAAAGTTTCTGTTCCTCTTTGTTTTCTTGAAGTTCAGGCATTAAGAGGTTGAAATCATAACAGAAGATAACTGGATGCCTTTTTCAAGTTAAGGACCTGTAATGTATGTTCAGTTTTTGGAAAAAAATTATTTTTGGTTTGCTATTGAATTATTTCTCAAGTGCAGTATGGAATCACTTTTTCCTCATGACTTGCCTTATTTAAAATAAATAAATGAGTAATTTTATTTGTCATGCTCTGTGATGTGTATTTAGTAAACCAGCTTCACCACGGCATTAACACGTGCCTCTGGATGGTGCTACTGCAGCCTAAAGAATACAGAGTTGCAATTGTCCATAAGGGCAATGAAAATAAAAGGCCTGAAGGGACCCCAAAGTTATAGGATAGAGTGAGGCACTACTTTCTAGCTGTTTCTTTATGTGTTGTCTTGTTTGTCGGACCATAATTACATACTGGTTTCAGGTAGGAAAAAAATATCATTCCATCGCGAATAGTCATCACTGTAGTACTGTGTTTCACTCCCATCCCTTTCTTTTGCTCTTTTTGAATGTTGTCAGATCTATTTAAGGCTTTAACATAGCTTTTGGAAAACATATATTTCAAAATATTGTTTACATTGCTTACAATGATGGTCGTCTTGTGAATTATATATCAGCTAGTATACGTTACTAATTAACTTAGTGTAACTGTGCATGTACCCATGAGACTGGATAATGTTAAAATTAAAGGCTGACTACAGCTTCCTTGAGCTATGCGATCCAGATTATGTTTGAATTTCTATCCCTTCAAGTGCCCTCAATTCAATTAAATTAAAATAAAGTCAGAATCATTCTACTATAAGGAAGCAATGAAACCTGTGTAACAGAAAATAGTGCAATTTGTGTTTTTAAAAAAATATTCTTGTTGTTACCTCTCTGACATTCTCACATTACAACAGATTTTGAGACAAAATTGGAGAGGCTGTAAATCACCTTTACTCAGTTGACTTCCATTGGAACTGAGCTGATTTAGGCCTGCAGAAGAGATCAGTACCAAAAGCTCTGAATTCTCTGAGCCGTGAAACAAGTCACTTGCAAATCATTAGGATGGCTTGAAAAGGATCTCACCAAAGTACATTTTGGCTTTTCTTTCCATTTTTTAAAACATTTTAAACATTTTAAAACATTTTTTAAAACATAGACTGAGTTCACAGTATATGAGCTCCCTGCTGATTTAAATGTTTGAAACATATTTAAAAGAAGACCAGGCTTTTCACCACGACTTTCCATCAGTAAATTTTTTTTCTTCCATCACAGGATTCCATGCTCATGGGAGTGAATTTAAAAGTCAGTTATACAAGTCAGTAGCAATGAAAAGCATCCAAACTCACAAGACCAAATGTAGGGTACCCCTATCTATGTAACACATTCTTAAAATGTAGATAACTTCCATGGTGAGGAGAAATATAGTAATACTTTTGTAATGGGAATTCACCTGGTTTTGTTTGCTTTGAACTGTTCTTAATCACCTAAGGATTGAGAGAGAAATCAACAAAAGCCCCCATTGTCAGAAATCTTGTTATCCAAAACTGTCTTTTGGGTCTGAAGACAAGGTGAGAGGGAAGTAATTCTTCACCTGGGATGTCCCCAGAGCTCCCTCCCAAATGACTGCAGTCCAAATGGTTGTGGGTTTCCACATACTTTCTTCAAGAGCTATGCATCTGTATGTATACATATGCACATTGGCACTTGAGATTGTTCAGCAGCATTGACTAAGACATTTTTGGTGCAGTGGCATCTTAACAGCAGATCATGGAGTATTTCAAGTTGGAAGGAACTTCAAGAGGTCTCTAGTCCAACCTCCAGCTCAAAATGGGGTCTGTTTGAGGTTGGATTTGGGTGATTTAGGACTTTATCCAGTCAGGTTTTGAAAACCACCAAGGATGGGGAGAGACTGGGTATCTTCTCTGGGCAGCTTGTTCAGCTATCTCAGCATCCTTACTGGAAAAAACCTTTTACCAGTTTAAACCTTTTGTTTCAAGCTATGCCCATTATGTCCTGTCCTGGCATCGAACACCATTGTGAAGAATATTGGCTCATCTCCCTCTTTAGTTTTGCTGTCTGGGGGACTTGACCACAAAGCCATTTCTTCTCAAGGCTGAACAAAGCCATATCCCTCATCCTTTCCTCGCAGCGCAGCACAGGTGATCCAGGTCCCTGAACTTCTTCATGGCTGGCTGCTGAACTTTCTTCATTTTCTCGATATATTTCTTATATACAAGGGCTTAAAACACATTTACACATTGAATGTACTGGTGAAATACACAATTTTGAGAATTTTCCCATCAATCTGTACACTGGAGGTTATGATACAAGTTATAACAATAAGGAGAAATGAAATAGCCTTGGTAAAATGAGTTCAGACTGCACTTGGTAAATTGGAACATGAACTGCACAAGATTGTGGAATTCTGCAGAGGAGTTTTGATTTCTTCAAAAGTGTATCTATAACTGTAAAATATGTTGTAAGAAAGATGAGAGCATTTCATTTTCTTTTTTTTCAAGATCAGGTGAAAAATTGCTTTTGACGAGCCTTAGGTTACTAAAATAGGCTTATAATTTAATGGTTATCATAGGTGATCTTTTTTTTTAAATCATAGTACCAAAATACCTAAAAAAGTCATGTCTTTTTCATTTGATTTCAGAGTGCATAAAACAACCAAGCAAGTACTCACTGTCTCGGTGTTACACTGATATGCACAAACTATCCAATATCTGCTTTTTACGGATACATATTGCCAGCAGGCTCAGAATACTCTTAAAAGACTGTACTCTGACTTACAAGTCTACTGTGCTAATAGCGGTTCATGCAAGGGGACTTGCTCATTATGTATGTAAAATATGGCAACGTGAGTACCTCCTGTCAAGAGAAAGCCTGTACTTTAACAGTACTTTGCATATTTATTATGTTGCTATTATTATTAATGTACTACCACCTAAAGGGGATATTTGGTTCCTCAGAAAGTGCTTAATTACTAAGACTTGTAAGCAAAAGATGAATATCAGGTGTCCATATATTGTGGTAAACTAAATGCAAATTTGGTGGACTCGGATTTATTTGTTGGATTCTTCCCCTGTGAGGAATTAAACTTGTTTGTGCCATGAATTCTCAATGGCCCTTGGCAGAAGGGAAAGGCCCCCAAATTCTCAAGATGGCTCTGGTTTTAGCTGTGTGAAATAGCAGAACTTCAGATACTTTGGTAGAGTATTGAGTCTTAAAGGTATTTATGCAGTTAAGGATGTTTTCAACTACTTTTTAATATTAAATACTAAAGTGTACTTTGGGGACCTTTATACTTTTCTGGGTGTTGTTCATTGCTTAGTCACAAGCATCTTGTTCAGCATTTAATTTAGCATGTCACAGCCAAGGTAATTCTGAAATTTGCTGCAAAAGCTCTGACAGCGTATCTACTTCTCCCACCTCCAAAATACCATCTCCAGACAAACCTCTTCCATCTACCTCCTCAGCTCTTTGTAGATAATTGTCCTGATTCACACAGGGAGAGCAAGAAGAGCAAATTGATTCTCTCTATCTGAAACAGATAGCATTGCCAATGAGAGCATTTGATTTCAGAGTGCATAAAACAACCAAGCAAGTACTCACTGTCTCGGTGTTACACTGATATGCACAAACTATCCAATAGTTTGTGCATAATAGTTTGTCCAAAACTTTTCTTTAAGTTGCTGGTTGTCACCGTTTTGCCCCGGTGAGGATGGAACATGTGAAGCTGTAAGACTGCTGCCAGTGGAGTGTGTACAGCCAACCTGCTAAAGGAGCAAATGCCTGTAATGTCCCTAATTTAGCAATGGAGCCAATCAGTTCTAATTAGTTTGTGATTAAAGAACTAGCTATCTTCTAGGCTATGAGAAGAGTAGTGTTTGTGGGTAAGCTGTCTTCCACTTTTAGACTGAAATCCNAAAGATGAATATCAGGTGTCCATATATTGTGGTAAACTAAATGCAAATTTGGTGGACTCGGATTTATTTGTTGGATTCTTCCCCTGTGAGGAATTAAACTTGTTTGTGCCATGAATTCTCAATGGCCCTTGGCAGAAGGGAAAGGCCCCCAAATTCTCAAGATGGCTCTGGTTTTAGCTGTGTGAAATAGCAGAACTTCAGATACTTTGGTAGAGTATTGAGTCTTAAAGGTATTTATGCAGTTAAGGATGTTTTCAACTACTTTTTAATATTAAATACTAAAGTGTACTTTGGGGACCTTTATACTTTTCTGGGTGTTGTTCATTGCTTAGTCACAAGCATCTTGTTCAGCATTTAATTTAGCATGTCACAGCCAAGGTAATTCTGAAATTTGCTGCAAAAGCTCTGACAGCGTATCTACTTCTCCCACCTCCAAAATACCATCTCCAGACAAACCTCTTCCATCTACCTCCTCAGCTCTTTGTAGATAATTGTCCTGATTCACACAGGGAGAGCAAGAAGAGCAAATTGATTCTCTCTATCTGAAACAGATAGCATTGCCAATGAGGGAACTTTTCTTTAAGTTGCTGGTTGTCACTGTTTTGCCCCGGTGAGGATGGAACATGTGAAGCTGTAAGACTGCTGCCAGTGGAGTGTGTACAGCCAACCTGCTAAAGGAGCAAATGCCTGTAATGTCCCTAATTTAGCAATGGAGCCAATCAGTTCTAATTAGTTTGTGATTAAAGAACTAGCTATCTTCTAGGCTATGAGAAGAGTAGTGTTTGTGGGTAAGCTGTCTTCCACTTTTAGACTGAAATCCCCTTCCAGAAGCCAATTGACCATGTCCTGTTCATGGCATCAAGCAGTCCATTAACTAGCTGCTTAGTCCTAATTGATGGTGCTCTCATTTTTATCAGCTCCTGAAAAAAATCACCTTTAATTAGACTAGTGGGGAAATTACAGATTTTCACCTGTGGAAAATCATGTGTTTCAGCTGTTGTCTACACAACTTGTAGAACAAAAGGATGTTTCACCATCTCCAGTAAATCACATAGGTTTACTTTGATAATTTACTTTGAGTAATATATGATAAAATTATAGCCTATAGAAATTCAAAGTTCTTGAACACGTTTCCTATTCTGACTGTCAAAAAATGCCTCTTTTTGTACAGAAAAATAAAAAAAAGCTGAAACAAAAAAAAACGTGTTTAATTTTATATGTCCAAGTAACACTTTTCCTACTGGTTAAACTAAGTGAAATTAATTATTTCTTTTCCTCATTATGCCTTATTTCTTGACCTGTGTTGGGATCACTAAAATGGGGCACAGCAGGAAGAGACAGTGGATAGGGCAAATGGAAAAGTTAACATTTTCTTCAGCTTTTAATATTGTAAAATTTTGCTTTTGGATCTCTTATATGCTTAAATTTGTAGTTGTCTCTTTACTGTGAAATGAATGTTTTCATTACCTTCCTTTTTGGTTGCAGTTGAAAAAATTTTCCCACTACTTCTCTCTGAAAAAACCACTCTCTTTTCACAGAAGAATTCTGTCATGAGTACTTCTATCTTCTCCAGCTCCAAAAATTTCCTCTTGGATGTTTAACCGTGTAGTAACGGAGTGAAATTATTTTAAGTTTTATTGTTACATTAATGTTACATTGGTTTTCATTGCATTTGTCTTGCAATCTTTTTACATACTTATCTTCTTACCAGTAACATGCAGCACTGTGAATTAATCCAAATGTGACATATATTGTCATAGCTAGTCAGTCCTTGCAACAACAGTGGGAAAATAGAACAACTTATTTTTTGTTCTGCTGGGTCTGAGTGTCTATCCACATAGCAGCTGACTAAATAGTAGATAGCATGTGAGATACTGCTATACACTCATGATAGGCTTTATCTGAGGACTGCCAAATTGTCACAGACACCAGCAGCAAAATGTAATTACAGAGCACTGGGGTGATGACAGGGTAAGCCAAGGAAAATAGCACAGGCCATGGAGGATGAGCAGAAGGGGTGGGTGCAGTGTGTAGACTGGTGGCTGAGGGAATTTTACGTCTTGTGTTAATAGAGCAACACTTGGGACTGAGTGGAGTATGTGGGGACAGAGAAGCTAGATAGGATAAACCATTCTTTCATGGAAATGCTGAACAGGGTGAGTATCCAAGGCTTGAAAAAAGGGATATAATTTGGCCACTAGCTGTTTAAATTCAAGATTTAGGCCCAAGCAAAAGACTTCAGACTTTTCTTTAGACAAGCAAAAGATTCATACTTTTTTACAAAAAAAGTTGTTTGTTTTTTTTTTTTTAAATCTATCTTGTACAGCACTGGTTCTCTGCTAGTTAACTATATAGTCTAAGGTAGTCACTCAATAAAGTCTGTTCAGGGGACCACTTCAGTTTGTTTTCCTAAGTGCTTATTTCTGGAGAGGGTGAATGAGTGTTTGCTTTTGAAACAAAAAAGTTTTTTTTCAGGTTAGACAACTAACTGTTAGATCACTAAAGCTGCACGAGATGCATCCTACCTAAGCCATTAACTGCAAATACAATGAGCTGATGAAAGCTCCCTCCCAGGAGCAACCAAAATTATTCAGTACTTCATGTGAAATTGTGACATCAAAACACTTAGTCTGAGTGGGAATTCACAGCACATTCCAAATCTATATTTAAATTCTCTGCATAAAAAAAGCTATCAAATATTCGTTGCAGAAATGGCCTTGAAAGGATATTGACTTCAAGCCAAGCCAGGGCAGACATCCATCACACATCATCCTCTTTTGATACAGGAGCAGATAGTTCAGCCCAGCACTCTGATATCAGAGAAGGGGCTCCTACATAAAGTTCATGTCATTGACTCAACAGAAGAGGCCTTAAATTTCTACAGAAGGATTAGTAGCAAGCATTTATAGGTGATGAAAAGGCCACAAAAGCATCTTAAACTGCTACTTTGGTAAATAGCTGATTATGAACTCTTTGCAACCTACATTGCTCTGCTTTTGTGGACCTTCTCATCACACTTCATGAAAATGCTTAAACCTCGTGTCAGTAGTAATTAATATGATTAGTTTAGATGTTGCAATATTTTTGGTGAAGCCTTGCTGTAACTTTACTCTTAGTCTTCAAATAGACTTATACCACTGGCCACAAATACTTCAGAAAGTTATTTGTTTGCATATTTCTTTGTCTGTTTATGCTTCCAACAAGTGCTTTCTAGTTGCAAGAAAGGCCTTTCTTAAGCATGATGTCAATCAAGTTTGTAACTAAAGCTAGTACTTCTGAGGAAAAAAGTCCCTTGGGTTTCTCCTCTGAAACTTAAACTTAAAAGCTCTCACAGTCAATAAACAGAGGTAAGTATTTTTATACATACTGATGTTCTGCGGTGAAGGTTCTCTGAGTTTAAATGCTAACAGACGATGAGTAAATTCAGTTGCTTGTACTGAATCCTCTTGCAGAGAGGCATTGCTGTAAACTTTGGAGTTATACACTGAAACCTGCATTAGAATTTTTTGCAGCCTGGGGGATTTTAAAATGGTATCTGTTATTCTCACCTATGTGCCTGGACTAATATACTGGCAATTTTTTCCCATAGATAGATATTGCCATGAGTAATTTGTGTTAGAAAATGTAGGTTCTATCTATATACATACCTCGAGATCTGATTTGTTTTAAACTTGAGAAATTCAGCAGAATGTTTGATTGTCTACTCATGCTGACACTCACCTGAATACTGATATTCTGAGAGAAATAAAGCACCTAAAGTTCAAACAACATTGAAAATGTTTTTGCTAAGGTAGTCCTTAGATCTTTGTGTTAGCAAAGAGTAAAAAAGTTTTCTCCTTTATCTTCATGTTATTTTGCCCAGAAGGCTCATCTAAAACTTTTGTCATGGTTTAATTATGGCAAACACATCTCTTTTTAGAGAATAATTAATATATTTTTTCTATACCTTTCGATTTGAAAAATCCGTAATACAATATTTCTCATTCACAAATCAAACTGACAACTTTTTAGGCTAGATTTCCCTATTTTTTTTAGAATTTAGGTAGTCTTAGGTAATGGTAAAACTCATGGTTTTACATGTGAAACATTTTCCTGTGTTGCTATGTACTGATATATGTAAAATAAAATCTTAAATCTGACAAAGGTATAAATGAACCTTGTGCATTCAATTTTTATTTTTACAAGAAAAGAGATATAATTAAAGGATTTAAAAAAGTGCAATACCATACTAAGGTAGAATCAACTGCCTAGCTTTAATATGCACTTAAACTAGAAATACAGAGGAGTGGATCACTAATACTTCTAAATGGTATATGGTACCAAATTTTCAGAAGTATAAGACTTGAGCATAACTGAGATGTAGATCTCTATTTCAATGTCTTATCTAAAATAAAAACAGAAGAAGCAAGAGAGGACTTGAGCAATATTTAAATGACCATGGAAATATTTAAGAAACATGCAAAATACATGGAAATATATATACATATATATGTATTATATATATATAATATAGATATATATATAATGTATATACATATATATACATTGCATAGAAATCTTTGCAAAAGTTGACTGTGATTTGCTCTCTGATGTAAAACCTAGAGAAAATCTAAACCCTATTGTGATGTCAGATCTATTAATTGCTGTGAATCCTTCCTTTGTCAATGCAATAGTCTCTCTTTTATTTAAATGTCTGCAGTGTCTTTTTTTCTGCAGGTATTTTCTGCAGGTGTGTGCTCTCAGGTTGTCAGAAATATTGTAGCCAGAAAGAGAATTGTTATAGGTGAACAGATCTCTACCTGAATACCATTTTTAGAGGTCATGAGTCTTCTGGCAGTAAGATTAGTAGTGCTCTGCCTGCAGTTCAAAGCTGCAGTCTGTTTATAACAAGGGCATAAAAGTTTTTAAAATACTATACCCAGCTTCGAGTTTTGTTCATACTAAATATTGTATTCCTACATGGGCAATTATATTGATACTGACTAGTCATGTACCTGAAAGAAATATTGCTTATCTCACTGTATCTTTTTTATACAATTTTTCTTTTAAATGCGTGGTGTGGTTCTTAGTATGGTTGGCAGAAACCATATCCTATGGTGTCTCCTTGTTATTTTAATGTAGTCATTAATGTTTAGCTTAGCATATACATGTCAGCAAAACTTGGCTCAGCAAGATATTTTACACTATACTGTCATGGTTAGATGTGGCAGACATGGATTTTAAATGTTTGAGAATTCTGAGTGTCTTCTCCAACTCTACACACTCTTCCAATGAGCTATAATTAAGCAATGTGAAGGCATTAATTAGAATAAGGAAAGTTTTTCACTCCAATAACAACATTCCAATTGTTGTTAGGGACTCTCTCAAAGTACAGAAATGGGAAAAAAATAATCTTCTATGAGCAATGCAACCTTAGTTTTCTTTTCTAAGAGAAAACACTAGCAAACGTCACATATAGTAATAGGAACAAAACACCCCAATATAGCTAGGATATTGGTTTAATTCCACGTTGATATATGTTATTAACTGTGAAGATCAGGAAAAATGTTATGTAAAATGACATCAAGGGCCAGTTCATTAAATCACAAACCCATATCCATCATCCATCACTTGTTGGAGAACAGTGCAGCCAAACTGCTTCACTTCACTGTCACTGCTTCTGCATTCTCAGTTTTCTCTTTGGAATGGCTGAGAAAATTGATATAACCCTTAGCTTCCTCTCTGAATTGCTTCCTAAACTGACACTATACTGTTATAGTGGAGCTGCAGGTTTTGTGATGCTCTCTGTAAAATAACTCATGCACGAAACAAGCATCAATGTTACCATGCAGCTATTAGAAAACTCAACACCCCCACCATAACAGTATATCATGCTCTTAAGTTTGAGTAAGAGAAGATGATGATCTGCATTATTTGTTCAGAGAGGACAGACTCTGTAATGTGTAAGGAAAACAGCTGAATAATCGGGAAGACTTCAATGGGAGCAACATATGCTCCTGGTGCTTCCTGCTGAGCCTGCTGAAAGGGCTTACAGTTACAGATGCCAACTTTCTGTGGAAAAAATTGTTGCTGCAAAGATGGGAAGTTCTCACCAGTTCTGACAAATAGAGGACTCATGCCTGAGATGAAGAGTGGGAGGCCACTTACAAATTACTGTGTTTTAGTTGTGATTGGAATTGGCCCACACAAAAGATCAATTGCAACAAAATATTTGTCTTTGATTTCATTTGCTTCCAAGTGCAGTTTAAGTAAAACTGTTTCGCAAGGCAAATAATGGGGATAAATAACAGTGAGTAAAAAAGTGAAAATTGTAGCTATGAATTGAAATAGTATTACTAGATATCCAAAACCCAGACCTGTCAAAACAGAAGTTTGGAAAAATACACCACCCGCAGAGATGCACCAAACTATCTTTACGCAGTAATTCTGCCAAACGTATATAACAAAGGCAGGTAAAGGGAGGAAAATGGAAGAAGCAAATGGAATAAAATCTGTTTATGAGTAGCCATTTTGCCTGTTATCATTTTCACGATAATTTTTATTGTTATTTTTTCTCCCTGGTTCTGCATTACTTGTCCTTCTACCCTTATCCCAGAAAGATTTCTCCTCTTACTGAAAGCACAGTCCATGAGAGCTGATCTGTTTCTCAGCACATATGAGAAGGGACAGGGTCACAGAAAAGTGGGTGGGACTGTGGAAAGGAAGGAGGAATACAGGCTCCAGGTAAAGGGTCTTTTCTTGCTGGTGACAAATCAATGGTTAGAAGGTTCTTGGCCCTTGATACATTGCTAGATGTATCAGTAATGACACAGAAAAATCACATGTATAATATTTTTAGGTTAATAAAACAAAAGATGTTGCTGTAACAGATGATGATGAAAATTGAAAGAATATGACAGAATGCAGCAATTGAGAGATTTTAAAAAGAACATTTCTATAATTTTCATCTGGGAGTTTTCAGAGTGGAAAATTGGAAGTTTTCTGAGTTTTAAACTTTGATAATATTTTCAGAATTTGTACCCCAAAACAATGGAGGAAGACTTGCAGTGAGCCACTATTTGAACTGAAAGTGAAAAGTGAACTCACCACTTTCATTCCAATCAGTTCTAGACATAGCAAAAACAATACTGAAGGAGAATGATGAAGAAAAGAAAAAGGATCATTGACAAGAGATTAGGAGACAATGCCTTGAAGCATTGTATTTCCTACATAGAGCTCCAGCTATGTGTTCCTACTTTCTTGTCTGATTGCAGTGTTTTTCTAAGCTTGGCAAATGAAATTATGATGACTTCTTTGTCAATACTATGATCTTATTCCTAGACATACTTCATCGCCATACCAGGTATCTCTGTGCCCCTAAATTATGGAGCCCTTTTCCTGCTTCCCAAAGCTGTCCGCTGCCCAAAACTTTTCTCAAACTAAGCCTCCTTACAACATTGTTCCAATTTGACATGCTAGCCAACTATTGTATACAAGGTCCTTGACTTCAGCCTTTTGTCTTCAAGAAATATAAATTAAGACTTTAACTAGATATATGGGATGGAATCTAAAAAATATCGAAATAATTAAGAGGGATAATGTAGGCTGCACCTTTACATAAATTGCTTTCAATGATGCTAAATGAAAACAGAAAGATTTGTGAAACTTAGGGAATAATATTGCTCTGAAATGTTAGGATAACCGGTGATTTCCAGAAACATGACAGTTATATAAACAGATTTGTTTATTTTTGTATTGTCATGTGAAAAGTGGAGATTTCCTTGATCTTTAGTGTTTGATTTGTCTGTCAGTGCCCCAGGGAAGTTGAGACCCTTGTGCCCAACCAGTATGTCAGTGTTCCATTATGGGGACCTATCACTGAACAGTCCTGCTGGATTGAGGGCAATTTGACTGCCATTTTCAGGGGGCAAAGCCAACAGCATAAGAGAGACCCCTCAGCAGGTCTTCTCACTTTATTTGAGAGTGTTACCCACTGCTGGCAAGTGCCAGTGCCTGTGAAGGCCTCAAACAGTTTACAGAATAACACTCTTTATTAACATAATATTGTTACAGGTTAAGGTTCTCATGACAGTATCTGACTGCAAAAAACATATTTAAAGCAGTATACAGACAAGCCCTAATCCCAATAAAAGTATTCAGTGCACACAGAGTATGCTTCTTAAGGTGTCCCTGTGGAGGGAGAAGACAGGTTCAGCCTGTTGATCAATCTTAGCAGTTACAATGGAGTGTTCCCTCACTTTTCCCCCCATTCTTGATTTACTTTTATACTATTTCTTTATATTTAGGTAGAGCTTGAGTGACTTTAGTCATAAATAGCTTTGTTGCTGGTTGTTGTAAACTTCTTTTCTTTTGCTTTTAAAGATTCAGTAAAAAAAAATATAGTGCACATACCCAGGGTAGGGAGTGGTCATCCCTTGGACGCAGGTAACATTGGTATGGAGCTGTGCCTTAATATTACAATTAGGTTTAACGAACCAAATTCATCTGAGGAGATTCCACCACAGTTGTTGGCTCAAACAGCAGCAGGACATCTTCACCTATCTTCCTTGATTGACAGGTGTGGTTCAGTTTTATCAATGGCAAGGTACCTTCCAGCTCCCCACCCTAGCGGTCGTGTCTCCAGTTCACTCCACCATCCGTTCCATCCCCCTTAGGAGGTGCTTACTGTTGTATGAGGAATCAAGCTGGAGCATGCTAAACACATTCCATCCAGGGAGTAGCAGCTGCATTTTGCCCTCTAATTTCCATACCTTTGTAAATTCTGTTAGGATGGCATAAAACTTCTCAGTTTCTTCTAATTTTTACCCCCAGTCATCTTCATACAATGTTACAAGTTGCAAACCAGGTGTATATCTATTTGCCTTATTTAGAATTTTTGATATTTGTAAGAGAATAATTGGTAGGAACTTTGCTCTGTAGTTTTCCTATTGTCATGGACTCATATGTGTGCAGAAGTTATTTCTACCTGTGCTTTAAAATTATCATTAAGAATGGGCTTTCTAAAATTTAGATGAATTATGCGACATTTATCACCTAGCAGATTAGTCCCCTGCAGGTGAGATCAGCAACTTCAGTATAAGATAGTTGTTTCTGTCTCAAAGATGATGTCATCACGCATATATGCGTTCATTATCTTAGCTGTCTTACATTAATCTTTATTTACTTACTCTATGATGTTTTTAATGAAGATACATATTAAATTTTTGTTTTAAAGGCCTAATTTTTCTTGATTATATTCCCTGAAATCTCTTGATTCCCAGTTCATACCTATGGAACTGACCATGTCACCTGTACTAGTAGCCCCAGTCACATCCGTATCCACCTAATCCCCATCTCACCTTCCTACTGCTATGTTCCTTATCTTTCCATGTCATAGCTGAGTTACACCATCCCAAACAGGATACACAGTTATTCCTGCAGCATAGGAACTACCGGATGAAAAGGGGAAATGATGAGAAGCTATGGAGGTAATATCTCCAGCAACAGTCCAGCTTGCCACTCTTGCTCAGGAAGTGCAAGAGTACCTGTAGTATCTCTTTCACCTCTACAGGCTCTTATAGGATCATTCCCATGCCTCACTTTAGGGTTCCCTAAAAAGATTTCAAGTGGATGGATCCAGGAACAGCTGACACATTTCCTGGGCTAGTGTCACCACTCTCCTAGGTCTTCTCTAGCCCAAAATGATAACATGTGTCTTATGTATTTTCTCTGTTGGTTGGGGAAAGTCTTGACATCTCGCTGATGTCAAGTTTGTACTTCTCCACAGCTGGATCAGAAGACCTGCTGATAAACAACATGGCACATTTCCTTGGATTTTTGTTTGGAGGTTGGTACAGGGAGGGATGGTGTGAGCCCAGTTCTTGTCTCAGTTCTTGACTGTAGGTCTGAGAAGTGCAGGTTCCAAAGTTGGGAACATCTCTTTTTAATAAAGACATAGCCTAAGCAGTTTTTCCAGAGGAAAAACTTTAGGATGAGAAATTGAAGTAATCATTAAGAAAGCATTAAAATATTTATTTTATGAGATACAAATTACATTCTTTCAAGTTGCCAGTGTGTGTAGAAACATGCCTTGTAGAGCTGAGAGTCAAGCTATAAATGAAACTGTTATTACTTGATATACAAGTCTGAAGAAAAATTATAATCATGTCTTTCAATTGAGTAATATTAATGTGTAGGAGCTGACCATATTTATGGCTTAGACAATATGCATCATTTTATTGCTATACATCAGCATTTGTTTAGTGCAGTGCAGTGTCATTTAAGTTGATAAGTTTTTGTCGTCTTTATAAATGTTAGTTTAGATATCTGAGAATTCTAGAAAGAGAAAATGAAAAGAAACCTCAAGAAAAAAGAGCACACAATCCAATTTGCAGCGTTTTTTAGTTATGCAAAACACAGAGACTCCCCTTATTTAGTGCCTTCTGTGTTTGGCAGGTTTAAACGTGGTAGTTCTGTGATGTTCCTCACCCCTTTGTATGTATACAAACACATTCACTCCCAATAAATGATTTTTTCCACTGTAATTTATATGATAAATTAATTTATGGCCACATACCTGTGAAGAGTAAAGGTATATAAACGTTATGCTGTGAAAGAAATTTATGCAAATGTGTTTAAACTCCAGTAAAGCATAGGGGAGAACAATACTGTTTTTTTCCACTTTTAAAATCTGTAACAGTCAATGTACTTGCTTAATTGTTTGCAAATTTTAGTGCTTTATAACTTAGAATTTTTTACAGAAAATGATTCCCCTCTGTCTTTCACCAACCTCTGACCCTTCAACATAAACATTTATCCTTTCGATATGTGAGTGGAATGATATTTATCTTGGCAACTAAAATGGATTTCCTTCAAACTCCTCTTGTCCTGACTGTCCTGTTTAGAGGATGTGGAAGCTCTGGGAGCACATAAAGGTTACTGACTGCTGTGTGTCTGCAGCAGCTCTATACACCCTATCCTTCAGTTGTTGTCCCACTGTTCTTAACAAGGCAGGAACAATTAAAGGGGACATCATGAGCTCTACCCATCACTTACTGTTGGAAGGTAGTTCCCAAATGAAATAATAAATTTGGAAACTAATTAAACTGCATGTCTTCCATCCTTCATGTTTTTGGGGT
The DNA here is from genome assembly GCA_013396655.1 of Campylorhamphus procurvoides. NCBI lineage: Eukaryota > Metazoa > Chordata > Aves > Passeriformes > Dendrocolaptidae > Campylorhamphus > Campylorhamphus procurvoides. Next base: position 1,140,492 of record WBMV01005164.1, on the reverse strand, counting down.
TTTTTTTTGTATCTGAGCAATGCCCTGCAACTAATTTTGTAATTTTCAGCATGTGCAAGGAAAAGTTTTTCCTTTTTGTTTATTTGCAGTAGAGTTGCACTATTTACTAATTATTTCCCATTCAGTAGATTCCTTCTCTTGAAAGCTGTCTGTAAAGTTACTTGTACAAATCATGAAGGTCTTTGCCTTCTCTAAATGGTTTGCAGCTTTTCAAGAGGCAGTGATTTTATTTTTTTAACTAATCCCTGAGGAGAAATAAAAGCACATCATGATTTTTCAAAGCTCCCAGTGCTCAGAGGTGTTTAAAGCACAAACCACTACTTGACAGATTACAGGCTTGTTCATACGTTATCATTGTAATGTGAGATGGTGGGACTGAAGTGCAGCAAACAGAAGGAAAGCTCCCTAGCTTTTTTTCCATGTCAAATGGGCTTGCATACTTTGTCTAAAGAAAGATCTGATTTACAATTTTCAGACATAAATAATGTACTTTTAAAAACTTGGATTCAGTAAAATTGATATCTTGAACTGATAAAACCCAGTATTTACATATAAAAAGAATCATTAAAAGTAAGAGACAGACTGTTAAAACTTCAAAAAAAAAGGATGAGGTTTTGCCTCATTTCTAAATAATCTTAAACAACATCACTGGATTATTTTCAAGATGAATGAATTGGTAAACTGGTAAATAACCTAGGTGTTTATACTCGTGTTCACTGAGACAAGAGGAACTTAGTAGATTTCAACGGGGCAGATTTCACATCAGGATTTCCAGATCCCTTTTTTCCTGGAAAATGAAGATTTTGAGCCTTTGAAACCAGCATCTGAATACCTATATAGGACATAGGATTTCCTGTTGGTTATCTACTTCTTTTTATTTATTAACTTTTCCACTTAATAATATTACCTGTTAATGTAAAAAGTTTTTGGATTTGGACATAGAATATTAATTCAGGCAATTTGTGCAGAATAAAAATTATGTAATGTATTGATTTCCTCTGTATTCCCTCTGAAGGATAAATGTCCCTGTAGGAAATAGCAGACAGTACATGGTTTTCAATGTGAAGCATAATTCACTAGTAAATACAGGAAAATGTCTCAGAATAAGCACTTTTCCATAGAGACAGATGGTCACATCAGTTGGCAAACATTCAGCTTTTTTGCCTGAGATGTTTAAATAATGTTTATCAAACAATAGACAGGGATAAAAATCAAGATAGCCTTAAATTTATCTAAAACAGAATGGCAGGCTGCTCTAGAAGTGTCCTATAAATAACAGTAAACAACTGTTGAACAAAAGTCAGTAAGGTGGAGAGAGAATTTTTCTACTGGATTGTAGAAGTGCATATATCTATATATCTTTCCCATGTAATGAAATGTTCTGTCCTCTTTTCTAGCCCAGAATTCAACATGCTGTTTATATACCTGTCACAGTGTAAAATGATTAGAGGCAAAACCAGAAAGCCATATTTTCCCTTGTTTTGTTTATTTAGGTGTCAGATAGGTGAATCCTGACTTTACCTGTCAATCCAACTATAATTATTTAAGTTATAATGTGAATTTTTTCTTGCAAGTTCTCATGCAGGAATGCACATGTGCACACACAAATAGAAATAAACTCTTTCTCTTTCTTTCTTAGGCTTAGAAAGAATTGCGAGAGATTCAGCCTATGAGCAAGAAGGGAAAGTTCAGTTTGTCATTGATGCAGTATATTCCATGGCCTATGCGCTGCACAACATGCATAAAGATCTCTGTCCTGGATATATTGGTCTATGCCCAAGGATGAGCACAACTGATGGTAAAGAACTACTTGGCTATATCCGGGCAGTAAACTTTAATGGTAAGTTACATATTTTTTTTGCCCCTCTCTTCTTTAAACGTTTCAGAAGTGACAAGATGTGCAGGATGTGTTTAATTCTTTATATAGGATACTTTAAGGAATAGTGGAAAACAGGATTAGAAGCAGTTCTCATTTAATCAAAACTGTGAGTTTTTCCACCTGCTCTGAAACCTCGAGTGTATTTTTCATCTTAACATTAAGCTGCTCCCAAAAGAGGCAGATGATAAAAATAAGAATCTGTCGATCAAAATATTCCGGTGAAAAGCTGATATTACAGAAACAAATTGAGGACTCATGCAGTCCTATTGACAGATTAAAATCATCTGACAGTGGTTGCTTATGTGTTTGCAAGAGAATGAATTAAAAAAAAGAATTTTGAAAATTAAATTTTGAGAATTTAAAAAAAAAAGAATTTTGAAACTAGCAGTGAGAAGTTTGCTTTCAATGTGCATATTTAAATCTCAATTAAAACACTAACGGTTCTTTCCCGTTTCATTGGTTTTGACTCAGTAATTTAGTGAGCTTTAAGACAAATACAAGATACACTTTTAAACAACACTATAATATATTTAAGCAACACTCCATAATATTCTATACATCTGGCATCTGCCTGCTGGGGAAATGTTACAGATGCTTATGCTGTTAACAGTAGAGGCCAATAAAGAACAGGATTAATTTATGAATGTAGATTTGAGAAGTGTAGAACATACTTGATGGTGAAATATAGTTGCTGAAACCCTAACTTATTTCATGAGAAGTCATAATTATCGCATACTGTATTTACCATTATTTACATAGAAATGGAATAATGTTCTTTGCTCTGTTTTGTTTGAGGTTGTTTTCCTTACTTGGTGGTAATTCATGTACTACACATGCCTTCTAACTATGCAGAGAGAAGCACTGTCTATCACAATTTATTCCAATGACCTCTGCTGCCAGCCTTTTTGAAAAAGAACAAGGTCATTTTGAATTTAACTTCAGAGTGGAAGCTTTTTTGCTTTAGGTAATATTCCAGACCATTTGGTTGATACAAATGTTGACTGTAGTTCACAGTTTTTTCTTCCTATGCAATTTTCATGAAATGGGAATCCCCTTCTACAGGAATATAAAGTTAGAAGGAATCTAAATGATTCCTTAGTGATTTTAAAGAACAACTGGAACATAATACGTTGCTGGCAAATAGGAAATGTGATGATGACAAAGGTAGGCAGCATATTGTAAGGTTTGCAGTGGTAATTACCTACAATTTCTGTAGATTTTCTTCTCTATTTGTGTTGTTAAAGCACAAAGTGATCTATTTTCTTTTAGTAAGCATAAAAGATAAGCTGTACATTTTATACGAAACCTTCCTCTCCCTAGATAACAGTATTTCATCAATAGCTGTCATGATTTCTGTTGCTGACTCATAAGTATGGCAACAAGGGGAGATGAAAACATTCTGGACACTAATGAAAAAGAATCTGGTTTTGAAATAGTGATTCACTGAAAGAGAGGGAAAAAAAAGAAACATTTGTTTGAGGTCAATATTCTGTCCTGTGGGATGTCCTAAGTGTTCCTTGTACTAGGCTAGTCCACAATATATACTGGTCTGCCAGTTTTTTGGGTGTGTTATGTGCCTGAATATTTTGTTTTCTCAGTCATGCATTGGGAAGCATGATCAGAGGACAGTCTTAAACATTTTGTCTTTTCCTATTAATCCAAAATTCCTGTTCCTCCAGGCAGCACTACTCCTGTGTCTGACAGAGGTGAATATTTACATAGGTTACCAGACCTCATGTGATGGACTTGACAGTAGCGCTGTGTGTAGATCTGGATGTGCATCCTAGGCTCAATCATTAATAATCTGTTATATTAAAAATGAGCTGCTGCATGAAAGGAAAACCCTGTCTTTCTCAGACATTCAAGACACCATTTTTCTACCCTAACAATCACAGGATCACAGCACTGCTAAAGTTGGCAGGGGCCTCTGGGGATCACCTGCTCCAACCCTCTGCTTAGTTTAGGATCAGCCCAATTAGTTTACTTAGGACCATGCCCAAGCAGGTGTTCCATATCTACAAGGATAAAAGATCCATCAGAATTCTGTCTGAGTAATCAATTCCAGTATTTGATCATCCTCACAGTAAAAAAAAAATAAAAACATCTTATGATTAAACCAATTTTCCTGTGTTTTAGAATTAAGGTTCTGCTCTTCAAGGTGATAGTAATTTCTCATCAAGAAATAACTGACATTTTTGAGAGACAGTTTTTCTTTTTATTCAGTATACCAATTTCTCCACATGATCCTACCCTTACGCATACTAAACCAACTTCTCACCTCTCTTAGTTCAGGCTATCCCTCTTAACCAAGGTAGTACTGAATGGGTGCAAATCCAATTAGTATGATACCACATTCAAATTAGTGAGTTTCATGTCGCAAAGTGTGACCTGTATTATGAAGGACATCTATCTGCCTTATGGAGGGTATTTGCAGGGATCAGAAAACATACATATTTCTGTTTACAGGAGTAACTGTTTTGCTTTGAATTGCAAGAAATCACTTTGAACTTTGTTGATTTTTGTTATTTGGTTTATTTTAATTTAAAAAATAGCAAAATTTGTTCCCCTGAAGGATCTGTCTTTGTAATATTCCATGACACCTTCATGACTGAAGGGTGATCATAACCCCCCAGCACATAGTGTACTGTCGTGATTGATACGACATTTGTTTCTGCTTAGATGTTCTTTCAGTTGTGTGCTAAATACAGAAAATCTCACAGTTCATCATTATTTTAAAGTGGATAGAACATCTCAATTTGTAATAGAAATCAAGAAATGTATTTTTACATGAGATGTGAGGTATTGTAGACTTTTGGTTTACTTTTGCCTGTGTTTTTCATAGGACAGCTAGGAAAGTATGTGTCAAAGACCAATACTTTTTCATTTATGATGTTTAACAATTCATTTAATTTCATAGGAAAAGAAACCTCTAACATGTAATTGGTAGAGCTTATTGCTGTGTGCAACTAAAGAGTTTTTAAATAGGAAAATATAAAAGCAGTGTGGTGAGATACAGCATACTTAGTTCTTTGGGTTCTTGATGGTCACCGTTAGTGGACCATAAACAACCCTTTCTGTTTCTTTAATCAAAGAGTACTTAGACCTTTCAAAAGTTCCATGGTTCTACTTATCTCTTTTTCCCAGACAAAAAGTGAATGTTATTACTGTATGTTGTTTGTGGTGGATGGAAGTGTTTCAAAGGTGGTTTAGTTTTGGTTTTAAGAAAAATACTTAATCTTTGCACTTGCTTCTAGACAAAGAATGACAGCACAGATACAGTGCTACTTCTTGGGCAGGAATAAAACACATTCTCTCTCTCTCTCTCTTTCTGTCTCCATCCCCTGCCCTCGACCTTGCTCCCTCTCTTTATAAACAGTATATAGTATAGCCCATCTTTAGTCATATGTTTGTATTTATATTTACATTAACACATTTTAGTATTCCCAGGGGTAAATGGCAAGAAAACATTCCACACTTTAACACAATATATTTACAGATATTACAATATGGGTCTTACACTTAATCATAAAGAGCAGCACTTGACCTATACTCTCATACATGCAAACAGACATCTTATTTGCTTTGGTGGGCTGTTTGTCCTGGGGATTAAGAGTGATACTTGCTACTTTGACCTTTTTTTTATGTGAACAGTGATAATTGAGAAGGAAGCAGAGAAAAGGTAGAAGCACTGTCTCTTCTCTGCCATCAGTGCTTAGGTAAATGTTATCTGCTTCTTCAGGAGGATGCTGCAACATCATTTCCTTCTCCTGGTGAAGAAAAGACTTAAAATATGTTCAAAGACTGTGCAACCTTTTGTTCAGTCTTTTCTGGCAACTATGTTGCTTGCTGGGATTTTGTGACAAATTTACAATAACACTGGAACAGATTGCCCGAAGAAGTTGTGGAATCTCCATCCTTGCAGACACTCAAACCCTCCTCTAGCTGAGTCTGCTCTAAGCAGAGGGACTGGACTAGGTGATTTCCAGAGATCTGTGCCCACCTCAGTCATTCTGTGATTCTGTAACATTAGCTGGACTTGAAAGAAAGAAAACCCTACTTTATAATATTTCACTCTTCTTGAATTAATTTCATAATCTAAGTGGACGAGTAAGCCTTACTGTTACTTAGTTTTTAGATATATTAATTTAAGGCCTCTGAGAAAAGATTTGACTGCAAACACAGAGACATGCATGCAGCATTAACCCTGTTTAAAAAGGAAACATCCAAAACATTCATCCTGAAAGGGCAGAGTAATACCAGAATAATACTAATGAGAATAAAGAACAGAAACTAGCAGGCTAACTCAAAATAAGGTGTCGACACTTGTAAACTAAAAATTGATGATCATATTACATTGCAAGGCTCTTTCTGAGAAAACTCTATCTATACAGGACATTTAAAAAAACCCAAAAAGCAACCAACCAACAACAACAAAAAAAAAACAACCCAGAGAAAAGAATAAAGGAAGAATGATATTTCTCATGGAGAATTTTGAACCCTCCAGAGAATCATTATTGTGGAATCATCTGTTTACAAAATTAATCTTCTACTGCTATCTTTTGAAGTTGCTAAGACATCAATCTATACAAAACTCTCCTGACTTAATATTCAGCTCAGACTGTTTTAAATGTTTTCTTGAAGAAAGCTGACACCTCTCTATTCTTTCACTGAGTACAAAATTTGCATTCTCAAGTCATTATTTATCATTAAAACAGAAGCTTTATAATGGTGCACTTTCAAGCTGATGAGTTTTGACATTTTTTTGAGGCATAAAGTACAATAGAACTAAATGTCCCACATAAAATGTACCGGTGCTATGCTTCTCTCTCAGATTTTTAAAAATTCTACTTTCAAGTCTTTAACTACCCACAGAGAAAAAAACAAAAGACACTTTTTAAAATAGTTGAAGTTGGGCACACCTTGCATTTTTTTGCAAGCCATGAGTTCTAATAGGCAGTTGATAATTTATGAGTTTGTACCGTCAGAAACACTTAGCATCATACAATGCCACTGATACCATATTCTGATAGGGTTAAAAACTATCTAAGTATGATGTGAGATCATAGCAGATGAGTAGATGAGATAGGGACAAATAAGATTAACAATGAGGTGGGAAGGGCTAAACTCTGCTGACCTTGCTAGGATTCACTGTGCTAGCAAATCTAGTTTAGCTAATCTGTATTATGCAGAAAAGAATAGCTACTACTTTCAGCTGCAGAAATGGGAGTGGCAGGAAGAATGTCTGCTGCAGTTTTATTAAGATGTTTGTTCTGTCATAATTAAACCATATGTCATAATAATATTTTTTTTTAAATCTTGGTGGTACAGAAAAATGTTTGAAAACATAGACCTAAATTCATAAAATTCCACTATTCAAAATTCTTTTCATGTGCTTTTGTCATGGTTTCAGAGGTCTGACTTGGCTTGTTAAAGCACTGGGGACTATGGCAGACTATTTGTAACAAAGAATCTTGATGTCTAGTTTCCCAGCCTGTATGTTAAATGAATAAAGGAATTGTTACTCACTGCTAATTTATTATTTGGGATAAGCAGGGAATGATTTAAAATAAATTCTGCTTTGCCATGTTAATTATTTCAATGAAATTATTCCAGGTGGCTGTACATGAAGCTAAAATTGCACAGTAATCTGAATCACTCTTAATGGATTTAAGTAATGTATGGCCATAATGTAAACATGCACAGCAGGCAAAGCTTGGAGCTGCTGTGATTCTGAGGTACCTCATGAATCCATGTGATTAAAATCAGTGATTATGAAAATGCTGGGTGTGAAATTAGAAGGTAGAACCTAAAAGCAAATGGAATTTATAGCTGTGCTCCTGCTTATGTACAGTTAAGTACTGATTAATGGAGCAATATATATGCTCCACATACAAAATTCATGATGTAGAACTTGACTGAGGTCAATTCTGTTTTGAGGAACAAGGTCTAATTCATAAGGTATTTTAATAATTAATATGTAAAGGAAGGTGGTAAAGGATTTACCCTCATTACCCAATGAAAATTGATTTGCCTCTCCTGATAGATAAGTGTATTCAGATAAATTAGACTACAGTTTTCTAATATGATCAAATTAAAAACTCAAGCTGTAGTGCAAAACCAACCATAGCCATTCCCAGTGAAAAATTATCTGACTGCAAAGAAACTGGATCCATATTGCATGTATTTTTTTTACCTTTCAGTCAGTGTAAGAAACATCACAGTCTTTTTAAGCCCTGTGGATATCCTTACATTTATTAACAGGAAGAATGCCTGCTTCACGTTTAGAGGAAGAGAATACCTTGGCAAGCTTCCTAACTTGAATGTTTAAATTTAAAATCTCCTCTTAAATCTATGAAATCAAGCAAGAATGTAATTTTCCCATTTGTTGATTTATGAACCATTTGATAAGACAGCAGTTCTGCAAGCCATCAGGACAGTTGTGAGGGGAAATGGATTGGTTTTTGTACCTCTGCGACTGAATAATGTGAGCATTTTTCATTTACCTACAATAACTTTTACTTACAAAATTAAATAAGACATATTAGAGGAAATATCAAGGTAAAAAAGGCAACAAGGATTTTGTTAAAGGTATTTGATATATAAATAATCTGCATTTATAATTCATTCATGTAAACAGTGATGTCTTTGGTAATGCCCAATACGGGACAAACTCAAAAAATAGAGCAATTCTTCAGGGAGATCCCTCTCAGTGAAATTGTCTTGAAAAATCTTACATTCCAATATAAGGAGGAAAAGAACAATTTCTTTATTTAAAGGGAATGACAGTGAAATCAGGTAGACTAAACACTGTAGGATAGGGATTACAGTAAGGAGAGAATAAATTTATAATTAACAGACATTGCTGACATCATCAGAGAGCATTGTTTAGTTTTTCTAATCTAGGGAGATGTATTCAGCTGTAATCAACTAAATTCAGTTCTGTCAAAATGCTACTGGATTCAAAAGCAAGTTAGATACGTTAGACACGTTAGACCTTCTTGCCAGATGTGACATAAGCAAAAACAGGGAGAATCTGAGCAAACTAAGCAGGACATTCAAGAGGAAAGTGACAGGACTCAGTTCATCCCTTACAGGCTGATAGATTTTCCTCAGTTGCAGTGTCTAGTGGAGTCTGCTCTAAGTGTCTTGTTCTTCATAGAGCTGATGGGAAAGACTGATACCTCTCAAGGCGACCAGAGAACCAGCCTGTTCATTTGCATTTAGGCACCATAGCAACTCATCTACTTCTGTATGTTTTCTGCAGTCAGTTGTGAGTCAGAGATTTTCTCAAAGGCTGGTTAAAGCATTTCTAATAGTATGAAATATTAAGCATGTGGATGATAGTTTATATTAGGAGCTTTTCTACTTTGGCAAAGAAAACATTTCCTATTATTTCTGAGGATTAAGGTATGCAATAGGTTTGGCCACGCACCAGATTATGCTTTATGCTGAAGAGATTGGACCCAAAATGTTCCTCCCCATAGGCTTAGCCAAATCTCTCCCTTGTAAGCCTGAAATAATAGATTTGATGCACAAATTGATGAGGTGTTCTAATTTAAATAGAGACTGTTTCTCTCAATTCTCCTATTATCTCTATCATCATTATTGAACATTTGATAATTAAAAGGAAAATAATTTGTGGCAAAGATTTCAGTTGTAAATCTGTGGGTTCTATGCATAGCACATTTTCAAAGTGACAATACACTAGTGAGGCTTCCATATTAATATTTTCAATTTGTGCCAATTTTTTTAGGTTGTCAACTTTTAGAATTCCATCAGCATTTAATAAAAAATAATTTGGAATATAGGAAATACAGAATACTCATTAGTTAGGTTTGCAAGCCTGAATTCTTTCAAGCCAAGTCATAGCAGTTGACACAGACAAATGATTTTGAAAGTAGTGCTTCTCTGTTGCTTACAGCTCTATTAACAATCAACTTGACTGGTACTCTACTTGCATACAGTTTATTTTGCTGGTAGTTGAGCTAATTATATAAAGATAAGATTTTTAGAGGAAATACATCTACATTTTAGAGTATTACAATTTGTATGGATTTTTAAATACAATATCAAAATCGACACACCAATCACAGCTTCATCTTTAGATCTATCAGTTACAGTGTGTGAGGTTTATTATCTGGTATGATGAACTTCGATGCTGACTTGTATAAATTTTAGGAGTTCACCTGGAGTGTGAAAGGATGTGGTACAACCCCTCAACATTATCAGGGTAAAGAGGTTTATGCCTCTTAACAGTTCCAGAAAAGAATCAGAAATATTTAATGCAGCACTGCTAACTGTGCTTTAGATGAAGATGGTAAAAGCACTGGAGTTTTGTTCTTCCCCAAAACTTTTCATATTAGTTTGAGATTCAAATATTCACTGGAGAAATAAAGTAATTGACTTCTAAGACTTTAGTCCAAAGGGGTTTTCTCCAGAGCTAACCTTAAACAAGCGCAAGGCATGACTGGGAGGATATTCTTCAAGACTTCCTAGAAGTTCTATCCAAATGGACTCTCAATATCCTAACTCAGTAGCACTAAGTGGCTATTAGTTTATAAAAAGTCATAATTTTTATTGAATTTTTATTCTAGTGAAAGTAGAATGGAAACAGCAATAAAAGCATGACTTCATATTTCTACCCAGTTAGAAATGAAACAAGAATCTTACCCAGTTATTGGAAGCTTTTATTTATTGAGCACCATACCTAAAAAAGATCTGTCATCAGCATCTGGACAATTTTTCATGTTCATTTAGATGCAAATTGTATCATAAAAATAAATTACAAGTTACCCTTTGGGATTAAAACACTGTGTCTGTGTTATCTACAAAGGGTTAGAGAAGTCAACATAATTTTTAAACATTATTTTTTGCTAATAGCCTTTTATCTTACTGTCCTGTAAGAAAACAAAATAAGTCAAATGAAAACCAACCAACTTTGGATAAAGAAACTATCAACACATTACCATAGTTTTAATATAAAGGAGAAAATTAGGCTTTAAGAAAAAAAAAAGGAACTTTCATGTAATGATTTTTTTATTATTCCATCAATCACTTTTATTTTCTTCCAATAAACAATGAAAAGTTAGATGTTAGGCTGTCATAAGATACGGTGTCTTTCAAGTTTCTTGTGACATCCTTGCAATGTGTGAAATATAGTTTGATTATGTAGCATCCTGATTGAAAGAATTTTCACAGAAATGAGAGTTAAGTTAGTTAAGTCCATTCTTGCAAAAACCCAAAAATTTGTGCAGTTTTTCAAGCAAAAGTTTTGCTGCGTCTCTGTTCCTGCAGTACTTTTTGGCATTTGTAGTTCTAGGTCCATGCTATCACCAGATCTCCTTGTAACATTTCTCCACATTTTAACTTAAAACAAATTAGGGTTCAGAGTTGCTAAAGACATTTGTAATTAGAATTTAACAATGCAACCAACAATAAAGATAGAATTTTTTTTCTATTCATGCTTAATTAATCAAGGAAAAATGTTCTTTAAAGATGATTGTAATAAATTTTTCATCTTTAATCTGTGAAACCACAGTAACATGCAAATATCATGGCAAATAGAAATTGATACTGGTTACCACTGTCCAGACGTTTCCAATGCTTGGAAGCATTAAAATCTATTGAACCAATCTGAATGCTCTGAGATTATTTACCGTCTTAATTAATTTAGCCCACTTTTTAATTTCACATTCTGAAAAGAAACTATTTCATTCAGATTGCACAAATATTTCTGAAAAGTAGAAAGTAAATTTTACCTGTTCATTATTTAGTTGAAAAATGAGAAATCAATCAGATAACCAGGAAATCTCAGAAATATTATGTTTATCAACACTAGGTGTATAAACTTTCAGCTGTACTATACTCAATAGAAAATTTAGTGTTTGTTTTTATGGGTCTGGAATACTGGTGTTCATCAACTGTATGGGAAAACAGTTGTAAAATAGGAGTCACCCTAACAGTTTTAAAGAAGTGCTAAAAAGGTAAGAGAAAGCAAAATCCATGTCAGCTGGCAAGTAAACAGATAGAAAAAAAATTGCATTTACAATAATATATTTTTATTATGGGTACCATCTAGTCACTTAGATATGGTTTCCAGTGTGAGTGTTGCACTTGCTCTATGCTGGAAGATTGTTCCTAAGAACTTGGAAAGCATCCTAGAAACATAGTGGTTACCTGAACTGTCTGGGGAGTATAAAACATCCTGAGATTACAGACATGGTCTCAGACACATATGTTTATTTACAGGAGTAGAAGAGCAGCACAGTAAGAGATAGTCCTTGACATTCACTAATGAATATTTCCCCAGGAGCTGCATGTTTCTTAGTGGAAAGGCGAGGTAGTTTGTGTTTGCTTTTGGTAGGCAGAGGATAGAGTTTTTACACTTGGTGGTATCACCCATGCACTATATCCTACTGCCTCCTCAGAATATATTTTCTTACATAAACTCATCAAACTCTTTAAAATAAAAAGTAATGAAAAATTCTGTATGATGCCTCTTACGGAGACCTCAGTAGTATATTGCTACCCTTTGACTGTAAGGCTAAGCAAGCAGATATAATCACAGAAGAGATATTATTGCTCACTCTGAGCTCCAACTGGATCAATGTTTGGTTTTCCCATTTCACTCCGGAGCTACCCTAGGGCTACCCTGGTCTTGCTCCAATATTGCTTGATCCTGAGTTGAGAGACAAAAATTTATTGGCACTGTTCCTGTGTCACACATAATCAAATTTTATAAATATATCCCTAGGTAGCATTAAGTCACAACTCATAATATGGCCAGTATGGTAGCTGTGCCCCACTTTTTAGAGGTGATTATTGCACATTTTAAAAGAAAGTAAAAATGATAGATTTTTGTGAAGCTGAAGTCATCATGCGTGCAGGTTACGCAGCTACAGGGCAGTTAGACTCCTCAAAGCATGCTAGACTGTGCAAACTTGAAAGGCTTAGCTTGTGCAGTTGCTGCTGTGGTTCTTTCAAGTCCTTACCCAGAGATGTGAAGAGAAAGCCTCAGGATATTAGAGTCCACTGCTTATCATGTTAGAGAAAAACAACTAAAGGTACTTGGAAATAATCCTTATATTGACATACAGCCGCTGTGGGAAGATTTCTGCCAAGCCAGCTGGCATTTAAAGGCTCCTGCTCTTGATAGTTACAAATGGTTGTATTGATCGGTCCTTATACATGGACTAACTGCAGCTCAAATACTGATAATTTTTTCTCTCTTTTTCACTTTCACCATTTCTTACCAGCAAGGGTTATTGTTCATGCACAGTATGCTTAGGCAGCTTTCTTTCTTACCTGAGCATAAAATACACATGGTTTTGTTTCTGATATAATAAGTGAGTTCTCTTAAGCCTCGTACAGGAAAATGCTGAGTAGTATGTAAAGTAAAAAGAAACTAATGTTCAAGCAGATGTTCCCAAACCTAAGTTGATATTTCAAGTTCCTAGTGCTTACATCACTTTGCACAGCAAATGTGAAGGTGTAAGTGTAGATGTGGTTTAGATACAGTGTTTTAATGAATTATTGCATGGTATGTAGGCACAACTGGCTGTTATCTCAGGCCACCAAATTTTTGAAATAAAGACATAAACTATTCTCTCTAAAGAAAAACTGAACCCATATTCAGAGGTAATTTAAACTAATTTATTTTGTTTTGAAGAGCAGGATCTTGCCTGTCCTATGGAGATGCGAGGTTGTAGCTACTAAAAACAAATAAGATGAAGAGTGCAAGAGAAAGAAGGTAGCAAATGGCATATGAAAAGTCCAAATACACACAAAGAGATTTTTGTCTGTTTTGTATTAATATATAATGAGACTTCCTATGAAGATAAGCTGCTAATAGACATTGAATGTATACACCAGTGAATAACCAGTCATTGAATATACACCAGTCACTTGAGAATCACAGACTATTTTTCCATGTGTGGAGAAGAGGTGGCCCATTAACACATATAGACATATACCATGTGAGCTCCATGGACAGGGTCTAATGCATCTACCTGAGTGCATGCCATGCCATGTGAATCTGTACAGCAAAGAGGTTGTTATGTGCTCCTAACAAAGTGTATTGAAGTCAGGTTTGCCAGCATCAAACACTTAAAAAATGTTTTCCTAATGTGTGGGCTATTGTTTTTCAGTAGTTCATGTAATAATATAGTATATTCTAATTCTGAAGTCGTAAAATGCTAAAAAATACCCACAAAACCAAAACTCTCATAAAAATAGTTCAATATTTACACTGAATTGAAATAATAATACAAAGCATAAATGGCCTTTATAAAGAAAGTTGTTTATCCTTTGTCACCTGACAAAAAAACAAATAAACCAACCAAGCTTTGATTTAAGGACTTTTTATCTTCTGTCTTATTGTTTAATTATTTGATTTTGGTCTGAATTAAACTAAAATTAATTTTATGAAGAAACAGAATCTCTCCAGGCCCTACAGCTGTAGTGGTGAGTGATACTGTTGTCAGTTCAATCACCAATGAAAACCATCCATTAATTAATATTCCTGACAAGGATGATAATTTCATTGAACAATTGCAAGAAACTCTTTTTGTGGCTCTGGTTCTTGAGTGAAAACCTCTGGGAAATCAGTCCTGGGAATGAAGTATCTTAGCTTCCAATATTGCTAACCTTCAGGGCAAGCCCATCGGAAATTTGGACAGAGCTCCCTTGTGCCAAGGTAGTGCCAAGTCAGCAGAGCTGAGAGTTGCTTCTCTCAGCATCCAGCATCCCTGTAAGTTTGTAGCTGCAATTCTCTTGATTTCTGTCCAGAGGGGACAACTCAGATCAGAGAAACAGATAAAAAAGTAGTGTGCCTCTCCCTCTTGGATCTGAGCATCAAGGGAGGTGAAGAAGCTGTGCGTCTCACTGGTTGGGCTAAGGAGCTCCTGAATAGGGAAGTGTATATGTTGGTCTTTCAGTAACTTAAAAGTGCCAAGCGGTGCCACTTGGACAGTTCTTAGGCAATTAAATTCAACTCAGGTCTTGGTCACTAAACATGCACCTGAAATCTGATCCTTCCTATTTTTCCTTTTCCTATAAAGAGGTCATTCTTTTTCATATGGGTGATTTTCAGACTTGAAAGTGAAGTGCTTGGAATATCCGATAACACAGACCTTGTAAATGTAGATGTACGGTGGTTAAGAGGTAAGTGGTCATGAGAGAGAATAGTTCTGATGAGGTTCAATGCCTTCAGAGATTACATATAGATATTTTAATGAGGCTCATGTATGAAAAATTAATACAGGTCTGTTGTTATAAACTTTTACCTCTATTTTGTATGAGCATCTGCCACTCCTAATGTTGTAAGAATAATTAAAAATATGCTTAGCTTTACCTCCTTGCTACTTCTTCTTTGTCCTCCCTTAGAGGTCCCTCTGTCAGAATCAATAACAACTGGATCAATGAAAAAATGTTTTTGAAAATATGAATCTTTCATCTTCATGGTCCTGAGTTGCTAATGATTTCTAATGGAGTATTAAATAGGAATGAGCACAGATCTTGATATGAATTGCTGAACAGGTATGTAACAAGAGGGATTCTGAAGAGGGAAATGTTGAAGGGTGATGAAACCTGACAGTAATATAAGACTGTGGAAAAGGTTCTGAGGGTGAGAACAAATGAACATGACTCCTATAGAACAGGGTCACAAGCCTCTGCCTGAACCATATGATTTGTTGCCAGGAAATGGAAAGTAATAAGGTTAGGCAGAGAAAAACAGAAGGGCTTTAACTCCAGCAGATTGACACGCTGCAAATATTGAACAGTAGATAGATTAGAGGCAAGGGCTATTTATAACAGTATTGCTTTTTTCAATTTTCCCTCATGAGAAATAACAGCAAACAGTACAGACACGTGATGATGTAGGTGGTAAAAGATGCAGTTTTTCCTAGCATTGTGAAAGGTAGTGGCAAAACTACTATGATGTATTGGGTTTGCGTTATTTTATGTGTGTGTGTGTCATGCAACTAGAATAAGTGAAAGAGGGGACAAGTATAGAAATGGAATAATACAGGGACACAGAGACTAGCTATTTATATAGCAAAACAGTATAGAAATAAAATTCAATTTGTTTCACATAAAATATGAAGAGTGGATATGTCTACACATGAACTAGTTGATTACACTGCTTTTACAGGGAATGAAGAGAGATTCACTTAGAGGGGCATGGTTCACCTCATCATTTATTTCTCTAAAACACACTGGAGAACTGTGCTGTAGAGATGCCTCCACTGACAACAGAGCAAATCTGTAAAACTATATCAGCTTTAGTTGTCTATGACCAAAAACATGTGAGATGACTCCAACAGTATTCTGGTTTTGAGGAAAAAAAAAGACCTTGAGGATGGAAGCTAGGAATAAAGTGATCAGTTATTACTGAAAGCCACCTTAAGGGTGTCTACCAAATAAAACAAGAAATGGAAGAAACTTAAAGTAGGTCAAAAGCCATATAACACTACTTTGCAGAGATATTAATGTAATTATCAGTAACAAACCTAGTAATAATAACCATAAATTATTTAATAGTAAAATTAGACTATTATTTTGTGTCTGCTTTAAAAGCAGTGAAAGGAGAAGCAATCCACATGGAATTCTTTTTTTCATGCACAGAGACTGTATAGACTATTAAGACACATCGAAATGATAAAATCTCCTTACAGACAAAACTTTTGACATCGAAGAAGACAGGTAAAATGCATCTTTTTAAACAAGATTTTAAATTATACCAATAAGAAAAAACCTTTGAAAATAACCTCCAGGTTGCAAAGATGTCAATAGGAAAAGAAGAGGAGAAAGCAGCTCAGGAAAAACAAAAATAAAATCGGTCACAAAAAAGCCTACCAAAACCTGCAGGAAAAATTGGTGGATAAAAACATGTAGATGCAGATGATAACATATTGTGCGTCTGTAGAACATTTAGACAAAGAATTCTGACAATAAATGACAGGTTGACAAGACTGAGGAACTGAACAAAAAATGTGCATGGGAACAAGCAACAGTACTTACAAAGTTATTTATTGTTTATGACTCAAGCAAACTGGAGAAGTTACCTGGGGAAAAGAACTGAGTGTAGTAGAAGAGTCTTCTGTTTAATTCTGGAGACTCTGAGGACCCCAATAAAATAGTGCTGTTTTTCAGTTGTCATTTGTCTGTGAAAGAAAGGAAGACACTTTGACAATTGTAGCTATAGAAATGACATGAGGAAAAGAGTTACATAATTCCTTGTTCTGTAGCATTCACCCTGTCCATCCTTATAGCATCTGTCCATCCAGTGGAAAATGACCAAGCATTTTCAGGAAAGAATGCAGCATATTCTAAGGAATATATGCAAAATCATTTGAAATGTGAGTGAAAAAGATACAAGATGAAAATGTATGCAGAAAACCATAAACTAGATTTAGAAGAGATGAATTCAAAAGTTCAATAATACATTGTCTTTCATGACTTATATGATGGCCTATTTAGGGATCTGAGAAGATCTATATAAAATCATTGCAAGATTTACTGCTCTGATATTATAATAAGGAAAGTCTACAAAATAAGATTGGGGAAAAGTTTGGATAATACAGTGAATACCAATGTAATTATATTAGACATAAAAATATTAAATAAAAATAATGTTACAACATTATAAAGGTAGATAAATCCTTAATGTGCCTGAGGATAGAGACTGAAGAGAACGATAGGAGTCTAGTGTGAGATTTGTCTGAACTATTATGCATTTTCCCTTCTCTTGTACCTAGAAACACGTGCAGTGTACTCTTAGCAAAGTTCCTCTTGTTAGGCTGTAAATGCATCACATATAATCTTATTTCTATTGCCTCAGTTCCTAAGATTACACAAATTCTGTCATGTGGTGTTTGATCTCATTCCTGTTACCAATGTATCTCACCCAACTTCATGCTATAATTACATTTCATTGGGACATCTCTGCCCCCAAAGAGCACTTTTTTTGTCGTTTGAGAGCACAGTCAGTGGTGAAAACACTAACATTTTCTGAAATAGACTGAAGAACTGCACAGAGAGCCCACAAGTACCAAGACACTTTCAGCACAACCTATCCAATCTCCTATTTGATCCACTTTACACTCCAACTTCTGATGCCTAACTTTTCAATTTTAATTAGTCATCTCCCATGGAATAAAACTAGGAAATCCAGAGAGGTTATATCTGCTGTGCTTTCATTGTAAATAAGTAAATAACTTCACAGTCAGAGAAACATACCAGGATTATTGGCATGATCTATTTCTAAAAAATTTATGTAGCTTTTATCCTGATTTGCATTTCTGTCTGTACCATCTACAGAGATTTCTATATGGGTAGAATAACTATTGATCATGAAAATGCAGACTGAAAGACTACATCAATAAAATATAAGAAAAGGAATTAAGAATCTGTTTGGAGAAATAAGAGATTTATTTGTAGATAAGTGATTCTTGCACAAACTTCATTCTAGCTTTTGTGTGTTGCCCCTTGAGAATATAATGGAATTGTTTTGGGTCTCCAGTCAAACAATATGTGAGGAAACCTGACCTCAGTGATTTTTTTTCAGAGGACAACAGGCAATAAACAAGGTTTTCTGAAGCACTAATTTCAGAGCTGACTCTGCCTGTTGGCAAACTGGATTTAACTAGTGGTATCTGGAGACATGTTAATGAATTTCAGATTAACACAAGTGCTAAACCTAATGCCATAATTAAGAAAGGCCTGCCAATCACTGGCTCATTTGCACTGGCACAATTTATCCTGTAGATTTCTGTTGCAACATTAGCATCTAGTGAGGACTGCAATTAATTGCTAAATGGATCCTAAAAGAGTAGTTCACAGGAATGAGAAAAATGACTAACGGAAGATTTTTACAGCCCATTCCATTGTGTATATCCTAAGGTTGTATAATTTTGTGTGCAATTTACTACACTTACCTATCCACTCTCGTTCCTGGAAGCAGGTCTTCTAAAAAGTAGCACTTGAAAAAAATTCATATATTTTAATTAAAATTACTCATGTTAATTTCTGGGAATATTTGGTGCATAATTGTGAAATCCTTATGCTGTAAAAGATCTCCATCTGTAACCATACAAGATCTGTGGAATTGCAACAAAGGTTTTCACACTCTCTGTGAGATATGTTTTTTTCATATTTTATTTAGATCTGTTACATGTGTTTTACTGTATGCATCTTTCTCTATTGCTTTAGTTGAAATGGTAAGAGGCATTGTAAACTTCAGTTGTCTGTGATAATATATACTTTTTATATGCTTTCAAAATTAGAAGAAAATTTGAAAGCATATAAATTAAAATTTGAAAGCATAGAAATTAATTAGTTATTAATTTCTAATCTAGAGCTGCATTTTTACAGAGAGATTTGATTCCATTTACATGTATCTGCAGATGTTTAGTGTATTATTCAATCTTACTACTAAAGAGAAAGCATTATAAATTTCCATTCCAGAGCAAGTACAAGAATCATAC
Source organism: Campylorhamphus procurvoides (assembly GCA_013396655.1). Classification (NCBI taxonomy): domain Eukaryota; kingdom Metazoa; phylum Chordata; class Aves; order Passeriformes; family Dendrocolaptidae; genus Campylorhamphus; species Campylorhamphus procurvoides. The sequence goes on along the minus strand of WBMV01005164.1, from coordinate 1,121,127 downwards.
ATGTCATAACAGTGCTTTTACTACGGATGCAATTTCTTAAATGTCTGAGCCTTGTTATCTCCTCCAACACAAAGCTGCTGAGGGCTGAGCACCTGAGGCCTTTCCACCAGGCTGACAAATAATAATGTGGGTGTCTCACGGGTCATCTTCCTTTCTCATTCCCGATTGTGTAGTCTGCATTGCACAAATTCACACATGAGACAGTGCATGCATCTGTAAGTGTAAGATCCCTTTGCTTTTAAAGATGAGGCTCATAAAACACATTAGCTAAATTTTTCAGATACTCCTCATTTGATATTTAATAGCAGAAAATGAAACAGCAAAGTTTCCTTGTGGCTGTTTTACACCTCTCCTGGCTTGCTGATGCAACCAAATGGTTGCAGATATTCATGTCATTGTCATCGATCATTTACAGCTTTCTGAACGTCTGGGATCATTAGACCTCAGAAACAGATTTGCTGCTCAGAAAACAAGGCTGATCCTCTGGAGATGTCTAGTCCAGCCCCTTCTGCTGAGAGCAGACTGAACTACAGGCTGCTCAGGTCGGCAGCCATAGATGAACATAGATGAAGACTCCTCAACCTCTCAGGCCAATCTGTCTCACTGTTTGACTACTTCCACACTGAAAAAGCTTTTTTTTATGCTTAAACACAATCTTCCCTGGTTTGGTATGTGCCCATTACCTCTTGTCCTGTCTCTGGACACAACTGAGAAAAGTCTGTCTCCACCCCATAAGGTGTTTATATGCACTGATATAAGATTCCCCTCTGATGCATTCCCTTCTCCAAGCTGGAAAGTCTCAGCTCTCTTAGATTTTTCTTGTATGACAGATGCTCAAAGGCCTTTACCATCTTTGTGGCCATTTGTAGTAATCACTCCAATATGTCCATGTCTCTTTTACTGGCAGGTACAGAACTGGACACAGGTGCGGTCTCACCAGTGCTCAGGAGGCAAGAGGGATCACCTCCTCAGCCTCCTGCTCAGACTCAGTACCTCATGTGCCATTAGCACCATGACCCTAGTCTGTAGTTTCCCATCAGAGAAGGAACTTTTCACTTGCCGTTGCCTGTCTCAGACTTTGACATCCTGAGTCTCCATTTTTGCACTCAGTAAGCACAGACTCTGCCTCTCTATCATAGCTCCCCCCTACTTGGTGATGTCGATGCTTCCCAGCACCAAATCTCAGGCAGGCAGGAAGCCCATCATACCCTGGCTCCCAGCTCAGTAACGGCCCTCCCTTCTGAGCCCCTGATATACTGGGGTAGCTGCTGAGGCATGTGCTGGGGACATGCTTTTTCACACACCTCCACCACTGCTGGCACACAGGTGTTCTCCTCAGTGACAGGGTTTGCAGTCAGCTTTTGTGTGCCCTCTGAAGAAACTGCTCCTCTGGGAACTGCATCCTGGGCTGGCCCTTACACATGTCTCTCCCAGCACCTGATGAACAAACACTTGGCTCTCCTTGCTCTAAGATCAAAGCACCCTTTAATGAGAAACAGCTTCATTACAAGCTACTGGAAGCCACAAGCCCTTTGGCTTTTTACCAGTGCAGCAAGCACCCTGACATTCCTCTAGGAGTTCCAAGGAGTCACCTCAGCCACCTCAGAAAGAGTTCACAAGCTACAAGTGGAGCCCTAGCTCTGTTTTCCTTGTCATTTCTGTTCCCTTTGCTTTTTATTAACTCTGAAAATACCTGGTTTAAGGTTCCTCTATGTTACCAAAGTATTCGAGTTTTGCATGTATATGAAGAGGACCTGTTAACTGTTACCTCTGGAAATTGCAGGACATTTAGTTACATGGAACCAAACTGGTTCATTCCTCTTCATAATGAGCTGTACCTTTATTGACAAGGATAGAGGTCTTACTCTACAGGAACAACCAGGTAATATATAAAGTTATCAGATTTTTACCTATTGTATGTTCCCAGTGAAATGTTAAGACACTGGTATACAGTATACAGTATTGTTTTGCAGTCCTTGAGTGTTACAGGGATATCATGATAATTTATTTCACCTGGTACATCTTTAGTGGTCTCAAAGAAAAACAAATTTCAATATTTTCTTATGGAATATCAAATAATATAAAGAGATTTAAAAATCCAAGTGATAACCTTTCATTTAGGCAAGCACTTAAAAGTACTCTTAAGGCATAAAATTCAGTTAACTATCTGTGTAAAGTTATGTATGTGTCTAAATGCCTTGTTAGTGGTCACCCTTAATGGAATTGTAAGTAGCACCCAGCTGGCAGAAATGTGATAAAAATGCATTTTAAGCATGATTATAAATACTCTTGACAACAAATAGAAATAAATTTGACAGTATAAGAAGCTTCCTCGTGGCAACGATCTAAATATATTTTCTTTCAGGAAGTTTTAAATAACAAAAGATATATGTATAAAAATAAAGATGACATGCAAGTGCTAAAGATACCATTTCAGTTGACAAATACATATTTTTTTTTTCAAATGTGTTATTTGCTCCATATTTACAACTAAAGGACTTCATTTTAAGTTACTGATGTGCCCTTTTATTAACTTGCTAGAGATTCTGAAGTGACTAATGCTGATCACTGAACAGAATCATACTCATCTGCTCTCAAAGGACAATGAGGTTTCCATTCAGAACCATGGAGAGGATGAGGCATGAGTAGAGACCCCAACAGAAGAAGGGAGGAGGGCTGGTTCCATCTGTAAATCACCGTTGCTACTTTGAACTGCTTACCTTATGGCTCCTTACCCACTGCAAATCCAGCACTAGAAGTGCAGTGAAAACATGACAGTCTCAGATGTTTTTGGATATTTTGTCAGTCACTGTTATCTGCAGGCTTGAGAAGTTCATCTCCTGAAAGAGTACATGGGTTGTGTTGTTGAAAGGGAGAACATCAAACTGGTACCTTCTCCATAATGCTCAGTATTTGCTCTAGTTTTATAAATACTTAATAACAGTGCTAATGGAGAAAGTCACTTAAACCCATTGAAAAATAGAAAGTTTACAAAAAAGTGGCATAATTAAATTTAAAATTCCTATTGATCTCAGATGAATGCTTTTTAGCCTTAAGTTCTAATGCTAAACACTTATTCAGACTTACATATTTCCCCTGGGCTCACCTCAGACATAAAGGTGTTTCAGTTAGCAGTCTGGTTATGAATGAAATGTGATTCAGAGTAACTTTTTAAATTTGTCAGGTGGGTTTCTCCGGGTTATGATGTGAAAATTGAACGTTTCTGTTTCCATTCCAGACACATAATATTGTGAGGCTCCAAGTATTTAAAAAATGAAAAAAACGAGGTGGTTTTGGGTTGTGATTGATTGTTTTGCTTTTTTAATATTGGTTCACTGGTTGGTTTGGAGATATGTTTTTCTTTGTTTGATTTTTGCAGTTTCTTTATCTGTTTTTAATGGAATCGGTATTAGAGTACATTAATGTGTGAATGTAAGTCTAAGGAAGAATGACATTTTTCAACTGCTTTACTAGAAGCCGGTTATATGTGCTTTTAAATTCACATTGTTACTCCTCATATTTATATTCAAAATGCAGACATTCATTTCATGATTTTCATTGTTTCAGACCTTGAGTAAATTCTCTGGTCAAGTTTCACCACAAGTCAAGCCTATATGTTAATTTTACAATAGTTCTTAAAAGTATGTTATTATATTCTACACTGTGACAGTCCATAAGCTTCTACTTGTGTAGTGACATAATTACCAATAAATGTAGGATCATAAAAGTAGTATAAAATAAATTTGGAAGTCATCATGAAAAATTATTGGTTCTATCCTACTACCAAAATCAGGATTAACTGCATGATTTTCACTGCGACCAAATACTTGTTCAGCTTGTTCTTGAAAAATGTCTGCTAGGGAGACTTCACAGCCCTTGCAGGCAATCCATTGCTTCAGTGGCATCTGCTAGAGTACTTCCTTAGGTTTAAATTCAGTCTGTATTCTTGCAAATGAAAGTTGTTATTCCATGTCTTGGAGTAGTGATATGAAATTTTCTTTTAGCTTATTTTAAACTGAAGTCTACAGTGGACTAAATAAGAACTTCTGCTTTCCTATTATTCCTATCTTTTAACATTTTAGATATGATCATATTGCCCCCTCAGTCTTCTTCTTTGGACCTAAACAAAGAAGGTTAGCTTCCTTTAACCACTTACTGAAGGTTTTGTTTTCTTTATCTCTCCTCTGGATATTTTCTCATTGTTCCATATATTTCCTAAAATACTGTTCTCAAAATTGGATATAATATTCCAGCAAAGGTCTTAATAATATTGAAAGGAATGGAAAAGTATTTAAAAATAATCTTTATACATTTCAAAATGCTGTTTTTGCATAAAATATGTTCAGCTTGTGACACAGTCACTGGTACTAATGGGATACTATTGCTCTTTACCAGTTGTTTCCGTTCTTCAATGAACTTAATCTTTCTACCATGAAATGCTGATCTTGCCCTTATTTATACTGAATTTTCTTTAGACTTCAATCTGTTGAGGTCGTTTTGGTACAATGCATTTGCAGCTCTCTCAGTGTGGTGTCAAGTTCCAGACGTAATGACCCTATTTTTGATTTCTTGATCTAAATTTCTAAAGAAGGTAATGAACACACTCAGACCCCTGTGGGACAGTACTGCAAACCCTTGTCCAGCCTGACAGTAAACTCTTAATAACATTCACTAATTTCATCCAGAGAGTGTTTCCCTAGTTTGCTTATCAGAAGGTCATGAGAGAGAGCATCGGGTGGCTTTCTGAATGGAAACAGAATGACAATGTGACTGCTTTTCCTCTACCCAAAAGGCCTATTATGCTATCATGGGGAAAAAACCAGACATTGTTATTTTGATATCACTTGTTCTTGATGAATCCACTGCTACTGTTACTCATCTTGACATGTTTCTTATTTGTAAGGACTCAAACAGTGCTTGATTATTTGTTCCACCACTTTTTAGGAACTGAAATTGAGCTAATTGGCCTAGAATTTTGTGACTTTTCCCTCCTTCTCCTAGTTTTAAGACAAGACCCATGGTTATCAATTCCACTTTTTTTGAATTTATCTTCCCTCAGTCCTTATTAAAAATACTGTCTCTTAATGAGGAAAAGTGTCATTTATTAAAATTTGTTAAGATCATTAAAATCTGTGAGAGCAGATACAAATTACATTAAAATTCATAATTCCTTTGTAGTTCTCTAAAGTATGCCCTTTAGAAATGCAGGTAAAACTTGGAGTCATGAACTAGTGCCTCTATTCTATATAGCACATAGCTATATATGATGAATTATTTCAAAAATCTTAGAACTGTTTTAGAACAATATAATATTTAGGAGAAGTTTAAGAATCATGGAATATACAGTAAAAGGGCAAAACCAGAAGTGCTCAAAACTTGCAATATTAAGAGTGATGCTTTAGTGTGTGCTTTATAAAAGGGTGAAAACATCCACTGTTCTCATAAAACTGACATCAGTTTGCTTCTTGTGACCAAAGGTTGTGAAACTGTTCCATGACAAAACCTTTTATTCTCAGTCCTTCCCAGAAAAATTCAGTGCTGATTTACCTTTTAGCTTCCCTACAGAGAACTTCCAGATTATTCATATTTACAGCTGATAAGTGGATAATGCAGAATAATCATACATCCAGCAGTGGCCAGCTGCTCCCTATTTTGTAATGCTGTATAATTAATAATAATAATAAAGAATATTTGTTGAATAAACTGTAGCATTTTATGCAGAAAGTAATCTAAAATTCAATCTTTTGATAACATTATGAAAACAAAGTGAAAACAGTAAATGTGTTTATCAGTAATTAAAACCGAAAAAAAGGCAAGGTTGTTAACAGACATTCTGAGTTACATACACTGAGTTAGCAAATGGGTGAAATGATTGACACCTGTCGAGAGCTATTTTACTGCATCTCGACAGCATCCTCAGGTAACTTGAAAACATATTCACTACAGCCCTTCAAGTGGAACTTACTGGAAATGAGAAATGGGATTTCAATCACCATTTTCTTTCTTTGCTGTAGAATGTAATAATTTTTCAGCTGTGATGTTGAATGATGTTTTGAGGCAAATTTATAATGCTAAATGATTATATGAATGCATTTCATTACAAAATTGTCTAGTTGAAAAAAAACAACCAACCAACCAACCAAATCCCCCCACCCTCCAAAAAAATACAACCAAACCCCAGACCTATATAGTTAAGATTTATTTATTCTAAATTTCATTTTATTTTAAATTTCCTTGTTAGTCCTCTTCAGTCTTGTAAGTCCTGTGTTGGTAACCTCTTTTTATGTTTCTTGTGGTTGGAAAAGAGAAAACTAAATAGGAAAAGAAAAAAAGAAAAAGATTTGAGATTAATATAATTAAAATTAATATCTTTGTCAGAACCACTTTACATTGCATATTCAGAACCTGTCTGGCATGGGAATATTAATGTAGAAGATCAGACCCTAATTGTGTATGAACATGTGCAAGAAAGGGAAGGGAAGTGAGGGAGGGCGGGAGGAAGGTGAAGTAGCACGAATCCATCATATTAACAAAATTCCAGGTAACTGAAGATTTCTATCTTAACTAGATCATGTTTGACTAGAATTTCATGTAATCATATAACACCTGAGCTTTTAGAGAGCTTGCAATGTGAATTAGTGTGACTGAGTTCTTTGTTAAACCATCCATGTGAAATGTTTGCTAAGCTGTCACCCTGATGTTACTGATGCACAGGCAACTGAAATTCAGGACCATTGAAATGTACAACTGAACGTCTTTAAATACGTGCCTCATTTTCATCCTGACAGTTTTCTCTAAAAGTTCTAAACTTTCTGTCTCTGCAAAGGGAAGATTAAGGAAAAAAACAAAAAGGAAATGAAACCTAGTTTAATTTCAGGGCTGAAAATTGCTTCAGATAGTTTTTGGAGCTGCAAATTTTTCTTAGGTGGATGTTTTAAGAGAGTCTGCTTGTATGTTGTCAGACTTTTTGGCAGAACTTATTAAAATAAAGTAACAGATTTCTGTAGGATGCACTTTAGAATAGGTACGTTTTTACTGTTGGGTGCTATCACTATTAATAATTTTCTTAACTGCCTTTTTAGGCTGTGCATTTTCACAGAATTTACTACATTTGTACTCCTAAAAATGTTAGTTTACTGAAAATATACATAGATGAGATCTTTAAGACTTTTGTCACAAGCAAAAAGTAAAATTAAGTTTTTGCATATACGTGTACTCATCACCAAAATCACAAATGTGCCTGCTGGGTTTTTACATATGTTAAATTAATAAAATCCAATCCTTTAATCTAGTGGTTTAACCTTTATTTGTTTCCTTTTTATATAGCACATACAAGAGTGGTGCCAAAACCAAGTAGGGATTAGGAGCGTGTGGTCAATATGTATGCCAAGGCTTAATCTCCCTAAAGGCTTAAAGAACAGATATAAAAGCCAAATCCACTTTCTGCTAAAGCTAACAAATAAGCAAAAAGGAATATATCAAGAGGAGGAATAACCCCATTTTTTTCCAATAATAAATGGCTTTGCATACTAATATGAAGACCTGCCAGCCTGCTGGAGGTGAGGACGGATTAGCATCAATTTGTGTTTTAGCACTGCAGGAGATTTCTAATTCTATGGCAACCCTTGTCAGACTCACCCTAGCGAGCCAAGGACTGAAGTATTTTCTCCTACCTAATTCTTACTAAATGACAGGCTCTTGTAAATATAATCAGAGAAAAAGAGCACCCTCAACACTGAGTTAGCATCAGACCTGTTTTTAAAAGTTGATTTCAGTCTGCTCACATTGATACATCTTGTTCTTTCATTGCCATGAAAATTACTTCTCAATAAATTTTCTGGTCTCCCTATGCTTCTTCACCAAAACAGTATTTTCTCTTGTTTCATTCTGGCTAGTTATAAACAGGCTTCTCCTTTGAATCATTTAAGAGCTATCTCATACAGCTGTATCTTTAGAGAGGAAAAAAGAAATCATAAACCCTAATACATCAATTATGTACCACATAAAAAAGGGCTGTATTGACACCACATTTCTGCTGATCTCTCCTCTTTTGCTCCCTGGTGGTGTTTTATTTGAAGAATAAACAACCTAAAAACTTTCAGTCTATGCTAGCTTTACTATTCTCTTGAGAAGAATGGGAAATGGTGGGCTTATAGAAGCCAAAGTTGCTAGGGTATTAAGCTAGCATTGTAGCTTACATCTTTTAAAAATTACTCATCAATTAGATGTGGCTGGTTCAATACAGAGTTTCAAATAGACAAGAGATGAATAAAAACCTTTAGGCTACTGTCTTAGAACAGGGTTTTTCTTCCAAGACCTTTCAGTTTGTAGCAATGCAACATCAGCCCTTGCCTAACCTTACTATGAAAATGTAAGTTCCATTTCCCCAGGATCTTTGAGATAGTCATGATTCTCAAGTGCGATATATAGGGGAGCCTCAGAGAACATTGACAAAACTCTTTTCAGCTTCAAAATGTTAATTTCTGGAAACTTCAAGCTTTTCAGAAATGCAGCAGTTTTGACCAGACTTTCATCATCAAGCCTTCATGTGAACACTTCACAGGGAATAGAGATGGACAAAAGTAATAGAAGGGGGTGGTGTGGGAAAAAAGAGTGATGAACAGATAAACAGTAACTCTTTGACTGGAATGTGCTTGACCCTGGTTCAGAGAAAGGACTTGAACTGGTGATGTATTGCAATCCCATAAGACTTAGTCTGTCTATCTTGCTTTTTCTAAAGAACTCACAACCCCTTAAAATTATTTCCATTTTGTGATAGATATGTATGTTGGAATCTAAAATACTTTCATAAAATGTTCATAAAATTCATAAAGTTATAGCCAGGCTTGCTATCAGAGGTGTGACTCCTCAATGCTACAGTAAAGACTATGTTCAAGTTAGTGTAACGTCAGATCAACCTTGATTTAATTAGCCATTTGCCCAGTATTTGACAGAAGGGTGTTCTCTGTAAGAATAACCCTTTTTACTCCTCAAAGTACTATGGCAGGGCGTTGCTGTTAAATTAGAAGTCCTAGTACAGTTTTGAAGGTGATCACTGTGCAGTTTGAACAGTGCTAATGGTCACATTGGTGGGGTAAATCTCTCTCCCTGCCCCACCCACTCCAGCCAATCTACATTAGGATATACAGAATGCAGTTGTCTACCTTCTGAGTTTTACAGAAGATCAAGTTCTAATGAAACATGAATTACTAATTATGTGCAACACTTAATTGTGTTTGTGGAACAGAAACAATAATGTATTTCTTCTTCATTAGATAAAAATTTTGAAAGAAAACACAAAATATATTTTGTGCTGAGGCGCTGAGATCAAGTTCCTTTGAAGCCCCTGGTACAATTTGCTGGTCTGCTGTATCTTGTTGAGATGCCTCTTATAATTTATGTCCCACTGCATAAAAGAGCAACAATGATAAAACTGGATATCATCATTCTCTTCAATTCAAAAATTCAATATGACAGGAAATGTCTAAAATAATATTGGAGTGGGGGGAATCAATTATTTTTCTGCAGTTTAAAAAGCAACTTCTCTGATTTTGTATGAGGTATGTGGATTGCCCAAGCACTCCATTAACATTTTAATGCTTTTATGTGACTGATGTTATGCTATCACAATTCTGTACTTTTCATAACATACGATTTTTTTCTGTTGTCTGTTTGAACATTTAGATCTGAATACTCATCCATCTGCACAGGGTTGTGCATTGTGCATGATTTACATATTAGGAATCTCCATTTGTGAAATGATACTAATATTTGGAAGATACAGTTTGCTTCTCAGGCTGCAACTGGTATTTGCAGATCTATCAGAACACAGTTTTAGTAGTAATTGATAAAGTTATTTCTTTTGTTGTATAGTCTTTTGGGCTTCATTTTCACAGGCTGTCTTTTCACTTTGTTTTTCTAAAGCTGCCTTTTTTTGCTTAGAAATGCCTATCTGGTGTTCCTGCATTTTCAGAATTCACACTTGAAATTGATGAGTGTTGCTCAGGGGAATGCCACACACTCAAGTTTGCAGGTGCTTATAAATACTTTATGTTTTCATATATGCATCCCACAAGATCTGTGTTTTTAAACATACAGACTGATTTTTGAGCATCCATCACATTAGCAACTGCACTTCCAAAGTGGAAAATCCAGAGATTTCCCCCATAATCATTATGGATTATGAAGATTAGTAGATTTGGTAGTGAAGAAATGATGCTTTTATTATTCATTTAACTGATATGTTTCCAAACTAGATATGTACATTTCACCCGTTTTTTGCGCTGAGCGTAAAGACATATGCCTGGCCTAATTCTGATCATGTGAGTCTAAATTTGAAGTGATATTATTAAAGTCAAGAGTGGGATCTAGATTTTCAGGATGCCATATGTATTACATCTGACCATTTGTATTCAGGAATCATTAAATTCGTTGCATTTCTTTTCATCAATCTTATTCTCCTTAATGTTTGAAGAAACCCTTGGCAGAAATTTTGCATTGTCAAGGCACAGAGCTAATTACTGTCATTATTTCACCACTCAGAAAGTAAAAGCTTGGTGTCACAGATAGGAAAAGGGATGGCACTGGTGTCATTAATAGGTATTTTAAAACCAAAACTGAAATTTGTAATAGCCATTGATTAAATAGATAGCATAATGAAGAAACAGATATTATAAACTGATGTTAAGGATGTCAATGAAGATAATTTCATGAATGATTCACCATCTGTGACTGAGGGTTAAATTCTCCAAATTAGAAATGACTGAAGAGAACTCAGCCATCACACATTTTATTTCAATTTTTTTTTTTTCAAACATGAGACTGTCTTTTACCTCAGCAGCTGCTTGCTGAAAAGTTACACCCACTTTTTACTAACATATGTTGGTATGATAGTATGTTAGTACAAAGTCTTGCTGGTGGCTTAGTGAGTTCACTTTGCAGTGAGCAGTCCACAGCTGAGGTGTGAAATAGCTGCTGGTGTTGACGACTCCATCAGTGGGCTTTGTTTAAACTGAGGAGGACATGAAAATGTGGTAAATGCAAAAAGTGTGTAGACTTGCTTCTGAGCTGACACCAGCACAAAACAAAAATACAGTTATTGGAATCAATATGGTTACAGCAACACATTGTCAGTGTTGCTTGTTAAACGTTTGTAAGGCTTGGCCTTGTCTTATTTCTGCCTATGATTTCCGTGAGAACAATGTCTGCACAAACCAAATTTACTTGTTTTGTGTATGATCTATTTATATACTGTTCATATGGCTACATTGTATTAAAGACTCCCAAGGTCTCCAAGATACAGAGTTCTATGGAGAAAAGTATGATAAGGTATGACAATTAATTTACTTTTCTCATCTATGTAAAGTCAGCAAAGCTCACAGAAGACATGGCTAAATATTTTTTTTCATGGCATTGAACACCTTGGATACAAAAATGTCCCAGTTCTTGTGCTATCAGTGAAAATTGGCTGTGGTCTCTGATATACAAATTAAGAACAGCTTTGATAGATGCATTTTTTTACTCATAGTGATAACCATTTTAATGATCTAAGATACTATTTTGGCACCAACTCAAGGAATTTATTTCTAGTAGTTTAAATTCAGGAAGTCCTTTGGACAAAGTGCTTGCCATGTGATTGATTTCTTTCACTGTTTTAGATTCATTGAAAATGTGGAAAGTTACTTACAAATCTTACTAGCTCTGAAGGTATGACACTTCCACGGAAAATGTGAGGTTTGATATATTTCTTTGGCCATCATAGGGAGTTTAAAACTATGGCAATATGAGGGCAAAACCCTCTTATTTCTGTTCTCTTATTTCTTCCCGAGTCCTCCTGTTTTCTGAAAGCTGCTTCCTTGCCCAGATAATACCTTAAACAACATTAAAATCAGGATCAATACTTGTAGTTATGATGCTTTCTTTCTGTCTTCTAAGGTAATGATCTCTTTATCTGAATTTTATTTTCCAGTAACAAACTACTCTGCTTTCGTAAACACTGAAAATTAGACATCCTGGGGAACTTTAAAGAATGCAAGGTTAATACAGATGGTATTTGCATTAGCAGTTGTGATACAGTTTCTTTATGGGTTGCTATTCTACTTTGGCTCATTCATCTACTGTTGCCCAAGGCAGTACTAAATACAGTGGAGTGAAGTTTTGAGTGTTACAAATAGAAATCAGTATGTGTATAATATATTTAAGCTGTGGTTATTTGCCTCTACATTCTAAATGAAATTGAAGAAGCAAACTTATGGATGTTTATGGTACTATCCTTGACTTTTTGCTTTATCAAGTTCTAAGTAGAGTGAGGCAAATCCTCAAGTGGTTGTTTACACCATTCTTCCCTTACTGTGCATGGAAAACATATTGAAAAATCTGGGAATCCCGCAACCCTTCCCAAGCTGTTATTTTTTTTTTTGATAAATGTCACAACGTATTAATAAATCACCTTTCTATTTCCTTTCAGCCTGCCTTGACATTTCACTACTTGATTCAGGACTAATACCTGCAACTCAGGTATTACTCTGTCAAGATTTAGGTGATGTTTTGGGTTTTTTTTAATAAACATATTTAAATTGCTTCCCCTGAAAACTATGGCAGTATTCTCTTATTCAATAATTAATTCTTTGACCTTGTTTCACAAGCTTACTGTGCCATTACTGTCACTTGGATGTCAAACCTTTCATCACTACTAGCTAGGAGAAGCATGTTAAAGGCAAGCTGAAGACAGACCCTTGAAAATTTGCTTTTGCATGGCAAATCTGGCTTGAGTCAGAATCATTTTGCTATTTCCCTAAGTAGACAAATTATGAGAGATGTTTAAATATAAAAATATTAATCATAACGACCAAAGAAGTGAAGAGAGAAGTTTAAGAAAGAATCAAGAACTGACAATGGAAATAAATTTTTAACTTTGGGAGATCTGTATTTATTTTCTTTTATAACTTCAGTGCAAGGTCATTGAAATGAACTGCAATTTTTAATTTATACTGAAATTTAACCTCGTTAGGGATTTCTCCAGTTAAGTGAGGTCAGAAGTACTGCAGCACTCCTTCTTCAGATTGAAATTATGTTGTGTAATACTTAAAACTAATAATTCAGTTGCAGGTATAAATATGAAAACTGTTAGGGTTAGATCCCACTAGTTTTAAAAAAATTAAATAACAAAAAAATATATTCTGGAGAACAAAAAGATTGAACAGAAGTAAATATATGTTCTGATAGAGTGATGGAGGAGGTATCAAAATCACAACATTGCTCTTTCTTAAAGCTGCACTGGCTCCCTTCTGGGAAGCTCATGTCAAAGCTAATGGAATTCTGTCCTAAAAGCCTTCTGTGCTGAGGCTCTCAGTGTCTCTCCTGCTTTATTTTAGCCAGGGCAATCACATGCATTTACAGAATTGGATGATGCAGAAAAACAGTGAAAGCCTCCAGGGAAACAGAGGAAGCAAAAGCATAGAGTTCTGTTGACATTATTTCATTGCTTGCTTAAACATAGGTCTTTTTTATAGAATTACATTTGATACCAGATCTTGTTTAACAAATATATATTCTGTTATGCTTGTATTTTTCCAGGTCTGCTAAATGGCTGATATAAAATACTTGTTCATCTAGGATGCTGTAATGATTTAAGACCTAATTATGTAGTTATACTCCTACAATCGGAGTTCAATGAAGTGCTCAGTTTCATAACCCTTTTCTATAAAAATGTCTTCCAGTGTGGGAAAAATCTCATAAAATTCTTTGGCAATCACACTTGCCGGCTAAATCGATGTCAATAGTGCCTGGTTAGTGTACTATTTCTTACAACAACTAATGAATCGTACATATCTTACTTGTGCTTAGCCTATGTTCCAGACTGATTTCTTTGTGTCTGTGCACTCCCAGTTACCATATTTTATAACAAATATATTTATAAAAAATATTCATATATATATATAATATGGTACTTCACCAATCTGTACTTTCAGACCTTTAACAAATTGTTTTATTTTTTTCATTTTTTGCACGGATTTGGAATATGAATTGCATTAACTAGCCTTGAAACTTTTACCTTTAGATTATTCTTTAAAGTTTCAAAATTTTGTGAAAATATTACCCCAAACTTTTCTGTAAAACACAAAAGGAAAAGTATCTTCTCCTTTTGCTGACTGGCAGCTCTGGGTTTGAGATAGTTATTTGCTGTTAAAACAGATCAGAAAACATACACTCCTGAAATACTGTATGTAAGCTTTCCTTTTAAGAGTAGCCTGGGAACTAACCTTTGCTTGGGACCTAAAGAAATTAGGATGCTGTGCCTTCTTAATAAGTTATTACAAACGTTTAAGTTATTGCCTTCTTAGGGAAGACATTTTCAGTGCATCTGGAGAAAACAGATAAAATGAGATCTATTAGAGCAGTACCCCAGACCTGACTTTCATGTTCAGTGAATGTGACTTTTTTTATTACCACGTTTTATCCAGGAAAACCATAATTCTTAAAACTGTAAGAAACAGTGTAGGAAAAAGAAAAAAAAAAAGGGCAAAGAGCTTCTTGGCATTTTAATTAATGATGGGCTAAACCAGATCTTACATGTTTTTATATAATCTCAAAGTGAAACTTAATTTTATTCTACAGATGCGTACAGTAGAAATTACATACAAAAGCTGGACATGCAGCAATACATTCATTTGAATCTCCTGCTCCTTTTCCCTTTAGTAACTGCAGCTTTTACCTATGTATACTGAGAATATGTATATGTATACTGCAGCACTAATTTGCTTTAGTTACTATTAACTTCACTATTTGTTACAAAAACAATGTTCTTAGGCCCAAAATGTCTCTTCTAACATGAAAAATAGCTTTGGTTTTCAGAAGAAAAGTAAATATCTAGGGGGAATCCACTAAATTGAAAAAGAAAAATGGATAGGAACCATGAAATTGAGATTTGTCATGAATGATTACCAAGACTTGAATTTTTCTCATTGTGATATCTACTTCTGTATATAATGAAGGAAAGTCTTTAACTGATAAGGAATTTGTTCAAAATGCACTCTTGAAATTAAATGCTATAAAAAGAAATCAGAAGATATAATATGCCTGAACCTTATCTTTCCAAATGGAAGATCTTTTTTCTTATCTGCAGAAATGAAAATGAATTTAAATAATTCAAATTAGCTGTTTATTTCAAAAGTAGATTAAGATTAATTTTATCAGTTTCAGTTAGGGTTTGTTTTGGGTTTTTTTTGTCTAGGGAAAATTAGCCATGATGTGGGCCTAAGGAGCTTTTATTTTAACTTTTCATTACGTATCCTAAACATTTAAGGCATCAGGTTTTTTTCACCTAACATCAACTATAATTATCTTAATTTAGCCATTTAGACACTTTCAACAGTTTATAAAAAAATTAGGAAATTTCAAAGGGGTGATTTGCCCACTTGTATTAAAACCAACTTTAGAATAACATGAATCACATTGGCTATCTCTTTCTACTGATTATATAATAATTAAAAATAGCTAAGTGAAGTGTGATGAAACCTACCCATGCTGACTGAGTCCATGATCCCTTAACTAATTCATCATGTTCACATACAATTTAAAATGCTTCTTCTAGACCCCCAGAAGACTTATATGTGAGGCAGGCTTCTTCAAAGTGGTCTTTCCTTTTCCTATTTCTAACTGAGGCTGTAATGTATGTGACCTTTTTTAATCGATGATAATTGATCCTGTTTGCTTTTTCTGGACAGCTTTCAAGTGAATCAGTAGATTGTATTTTATTTTTCATACTAAATTTATTTAATTTATAATTTATATTACCTGGTTAAAGAAGTCATGTTATTATACTGACACTTCCCTATTGCGAGTGCAGATAGAACTTGTAAAGCAAAGTTAGTTTATATTTCACAAGAAAATGTAAAAATGAGGGCAAATCTACTCATGCTTGAGGGAATTTTTGGTCATGCTCTAATAGAAGCAAAAGTATTTAAGCAGTGACTTTGAGCATTGAACAGGCATATCTGTATTTGCTGCCTTTCAATTTTTGCTCTTAAAATAATTCCACACCAGTGGAATCATTATACTGCATGTTGGTATGACTAATAGTACTTTTCAAGCAAGCAAAGTAATGATTTCATCAGCATTTTTGCAATATGTTTCTTATACATCTTTTGGTATAAAAGAGCCATTTTTCTCACTTTACCAGGGTAAACTTTATGGGTTTAGTTTACTAATGAATTAGTAATTTTGCTTCACTGCTAACATTGTTTAGTGATTTATCAGCTTTTCTGGGCTTAAGAAAAGATATGCAAAAATAAGCAAATTACCCCAATTTATTTGATGGTTTTGTCTGTGAATTTATATTCTGGAATTTTTTTTTTTTACTAAGCAAAAAAACTGTACAACTAATGAACATTGAATTTTATACTAATGAATGAGGAACCAGAAAATAATTTAGACTCAGGATAGATAATCATCTGAACCTCAGTTCATTGGGAGGATTTTTGATAGGAATCAAATGTGATTCTAAATGTATAAATAGCAAAATGAAAAAGTGTAATTCAAATTACTGTCTTTTGCATTTGTAGTATTATCACTGGAATTCATTATCCATTTCTAGGATTTATTATTTAAAAATGGTGCTTGCATATTGCAGAGATTAAAAAAGGTGTTACAAGATTTTAGCAAGCTTTTTTTTTACTTTTTTAATGAGAAACTTGATAATTTTTATCTATTGAAAGGTTAAGAGGTCTTTTGTATTCTTTTTTGTCTCATTAAGAAATATACTCTGGCACAGAATTTTGTTATAATTTTACAAGCAGGCATGATTTGAATGCTAAAGCTAGACAAACTGAAACAAGAAATACTCTTATATTTTTAGAGCTTATATTTCCCTAATGGCAAGTAGATAGTCAAGTTGGGAAGCAATCAGATAAAAGCTGAAAATGAGGTGTCCACAGCCTCACTGGGTGAGCTATTGTAGTGCTTCACCAACTGTCAAGGCAGAAAGAACAGAAAAAGAAAAGGGAGTTGTCTCCACAGGTTTAAAAATGTGGATGGGAGCTGATTTGGAGGAGACACTGGCAGAGTTTGCCAGAAACTTGTAGATAAGACACATGGAGACAGTCTGGGTAGACTGCAAAGCACTTATCAGCACAATGGAGAGAAGGTGCATCTTGCTCTGCTTATTTGGACAAGGCTGGGGGAACAGGGGCATTTCCCCGCTACTTAAATTCCTTAAGCAAAATCTAGCTTCCACCTAAGGGACATGCTCGAATCCATACTTATGATTTGAGGCAGGAGTAACATGTTCAAGTACTCTGGTATTTGTCAGGCAGGTTGCAACCTTTCTTTTGGCACTTGGTATTCTCAGGACCACTGTCAGAATATCTGAGTTTAGTGCACTTATGTTCATATGCTGAATGGATGTTCTTCCTGCCTTCTGTGGTGTGCGTTTCTTAGGGAATAGTTGTTATAGATGCTTATTAGAATGTTCCCTGGTGTCATATACTTTCAGGAGCAAGTTGCTCTCCTGGGAGATAATGATATTTTAAATTGCTAGGATTTTACTGCTTTCGTTTTCAGGCAAAATGTTTTCAGCAGGGTATCTTTAGCTAAAAGAAAAGAATAGAGTGCATCCTAAGACAGCACAAATCAAGCTTGGTAAATAATTTCAACAGCTTAATTTCAGCTAGGAAATAGGCTTCCATTGCTATAAATTAAAACTGAATTAACTTAACTAGATTAACTCAATTATGAGTAGATTAAGAATGGCTTAGGTATCCCTTTGTTCATTTTGATTCAGCAGCAGTTGACTTAAGTCCACAGGAAGTTTGTTGTGTATTAGATAAATTCATTACCATTTTATTAATTTGTTCTTCAATTACATATGTTGACTTCTTTTTAAGGCAAAAAAAGGCAAAACAAAGTTTGATCTTGGAACTTCCATGTAGCAAAAATGTGAGCACAATGAACTGTCTTCCTGCATTTTGCCTTGAGACCAGACTGTAACTTGGGGAGTCTTTAGTGATTTAAATGTCAGACAAATCAAATCACTCCTTTCAGTGGGATTATATTTTGTCACCTGAATCTTCTCTGAAAAAGGTATTACAGACTCATTAACATTCAACGTGAACTGACAGGTGTAATCTCTTAATGTTACACTTTTATGGCACAGTTCTCACCTTGCCAGAGAGACAACAGAAATGTGGGAAGTTGGTGCTTACCTAACTTATTTAGGTAGAAGTCTAAGTATGTTAAAAACTTAGCAGTTTTCATGATAAAACTTGTGGGCCACCTGTTTTAATGAAAGCAAAGTTCCCTACCATGTTCAGCAAGAGCAAGGGAAGGCGTATGCTAGTATCAGTCCTGCTACTTTCTCTCTGCCTGATTTATAGGAACTTTCTAGGGGAATATATTAAAGCACCAGTTAAAGGTCTTGTACCTCTGAAATTTTAATATTTACCATGTAAACAGAAAAGCACATTTGGCATAAGCATGAGCTAGAAAACCCCCCAAAAATGGATATTTCTTTTGGGGGTCGAACAGGAGGACAGCTTAAAATAGATTTATTAGCTAAGACTTTGTATGTTAATAATTTGTTGGGTTAGTGTCTGATGTGTACTTTGAATTATGTCAACAACAGTCTTGTAGAGCAGATTACACTTTGATCTAAATGTAAAATTTATTGATGGCCAAGATGTTTGACTGTATCCAAAATATAGTAATGATAAATAAAAAGAAAATTAGCTTGTGCTGATTTCAAGATTATTGAAAATCCTTTAATAAAATGGTTCATATGATGAATATGCATTGTGGATACAGATGAGAATCTTGGGATTTAAAAAAATTCCTTACTTTAAAATGTCAAGTTTTAGGTTTCATAAATAAAATAAAATCATGACACTTCTTGTCTCGAACTTTCATGAACTGCATCTTCTATCTTCAATATGTAGGAGAATCATTTTAATATATTAGCTAAACTTTAAACAGTTTTGGCTAATATTAAGACACACCAAAAAAAAAAAGACCTGAAAAAAAATTCATGAGTTAACTACAGTGAACTAAGAATTTCAGTACTATAAATGTACAAATATCCAGATGTCAGGCTAAAATATAAGACGACAGAGAAAATAAAATAATGAAAGTCTGTAAAAGATTATGAGATAAGTTTATTGGCAATATTCTTTACTGCAGCCTTCTCTCTTCCCTTTCATTCAAACACTTTTGGCTTTAATCCCATGATTTGTCATTTACAACATCAATATTCGTACAGAAGGCATTAAGGATGGAAAAAATGTTGTACAATTCTGTTCTCATTTCTATGACTTTCCATTTAAGAACTAAGACAATCCTTTGCTGGGATAAAAGTCGGTGTAAATTCAAAATGACTACAAAAATGTGGAGATATCCAGTATCATTTGAAGTATTTGTCTTTAAGCATTTTTTCCAGGAATTAATATTTCTCTAATTAGAGAAATTTTCTACCCTTCTGCTTGTCCTTCCTTTTATATTTACTTCAAACCTTACTGTAAAACAGGCAATGATTTTTTAATTCTTTTTCAGTCAATAGCAAGTATTTTTCAATTTGCCTTCCCCTGAAAGCATGCAAATAAGACTCACCCAAAATCATGGCTTTAATTTTTAAACGGCAGACAAATTTCATATGCAGAGCTACATGCGAAAAAAATAGCTGTATCTGACTTTCCTGTTTTAGAAACTTGGCACTGTCTGCAGATTGGAGCGGGTTACAACAATCAGGTTTTGCTATTGTGTAATGGAGTCTACACTGCCAAATGAGAAACAGTTCCTTATTAAACACTGATTTGTCAGAATTTCTGTATTCAGACAGAAGATAATGGCTTTATCAGTTGCATTTATCCTTTATAATAATTTTTGGAAAAATGCATCTATTTCAAAATCTACTGCATGTTTTGTATCACAGTAATTTTTTTTTGTTAGTTTATCTAGTCCTCATGTACTGTTTACAATGCATTTAGTTCAGCCAGCTATGGTCTAACACCATCTTTCATCTGTCAAAAAACGTACAGATCAATGAACAGGGATGTTAGTCAGCATGGCATTGACTGCATCTAAATATTTCCATGTATGTATCTACATAGATTCACTTTCCTCTTCTCTGCATTGAACCCGAAGTGCATTCTTGTCTCAGTATAAAGCTCTTTGTCTTTTAAAGCTCCAGGCAAGCATGTTTGCTCTTTTCCCTGCTATTGACATTAGTTGAAAAAAAAAATCATTAGCTTATTTGGCAAGCTCGGGAAAGTACAGTCTAAAGAGTGTCACTGTGTCCCTTATTATACCCGCAGATAAAGTCCACAGCATGTCTTTGAAATTGTGCTCAATAACCAAAAGGATGTCTTTGTACTGCTATGCTAGCAGTATCTCTTTGCAAAGAGGAAATACGCAGTAAATTTTAAACCCCATAATTTTGAATTTTGAAGTCTGTCTAACTAGGATTTATTTTATTGGTCTTTCTGTGGGTGTTACACAGATTTTTATGTGCCTGCTTTTGCAATTTAGTATTAAATATGGTAACATTAGAAGCTAATATCAGGGAAAGAGGCTTTTTAATTTGCACTTGAAAAATATTTGAAAATTATAAAGATTTTTTATTTGTTTATTTTGATCATTTTCTCCATTTGATAATTCACTGCATATAAACCAAACACTGAAACACCAGGAAAGCCAGACCCTTGGATTTCTCAGTTAAGAATAAAATTATGAATTTATCATAGAATTATAGAATGATTTATGATGGAAAAGACCCTAAAGATCATCTAGTTTCAATCCCCCTGCAGGGAAGGCAGGGACACCTTCCACTAGAACATGTTGCTCAGAGCCCCATCCAACCTGGCCTTGAACATTGCTAGGGGTGGGGCATCCACAACTTCTCTGGACAGCCCGTTTCAGTGCCTCACCAGCATCACAGGGAGGAGTTTCTTCCTGTCTAATCTAAAGCTATCCACTTTCAGTTTAAAGCCATTCCCTCCTACATAAGTACGCTACATAAGTAAAGTCCCTTTCCAGCTCTCTTGAAGGCCCCTTTAAGTACTGGGTGGCCCCAGCTAGATCTCTGTGGAACTTTCTCTTCTCCAGGCTGAACAACTCCTTCATTCTGTCTTCATAGAAGAGATGCTCCATCCCTCTGATCATCTTCATAGCCCTCCTGTCAACTCTTTCCAGCAGGTCCATGTCTTATGTTTTATTAAGGTGAAAAAGGATTTGAGTCACTTCTATTATACTGGACAACACCAGGAGAATAAAAATTCCTTTGTTTCTTTTTATTTCTTGCAGAGATATGATACATGTGATATTAATATGAAGTAGGTTAATGTAATAGGTCAAAACAAACAGCTTTCACATTTCAATGCTACATTCCTTGCATGCAATTAGGAGGCCAGATAAATGGAGTTCTGTGACTCTGAACACCAGTGTGTACTAATTTCTGATAAAATTTCACAAAAATTGCCTACCGATGTTAAAACTTTTTATTAAGTAAATAGCTGAAGGTTTAGATGATGTGTGTTCAAAAAAAGCTTACAAAGTTTATTCTGCTTACACCAAGGGAAGCTTGACTTTCTACACTATGATTTGGTCTAGAAATCTCAAGCAACAAATGATGTGGTTTGTTTACTTGTTTTCTGAGATATTCAGTGGTTCTGGCTGTATCGTGAACAAAACCTTACAATGAATTATCTTACTGCTGTATAATGGAACACTTAGTACCCTTTGGAATTTGTTTGTTTGTTTGTTTTAATGCAGCCTTAACTCAATTTCTTTTTCTTTAAATATACAGAGTTTTACATTAATTGATGGTATCTTAATAAATCATATTTAAAAAAAAAACACAGAAGCCTTTTAGTTTTTCAGTGAAAAGCCACAAAAATATTTTCCTTCAAAAAGATTTTTGGTTGATAGTTTTGATAGTTTGTTTAACAAAAACACTTTTGTTTAAATCTATTTTTAAGTTCTGGTATGAAGAGTCATTTGTTGTGTCATTCTTTATATTTAAAGATATTTATTACAGCAATACTTTTTTTTTAAATACAAGAAATATTAGAAAATATGAATTTAGCAATAACATATGTTCAAATCTGATTATTTCTGTTGTGCTATTAGACTCAGAGCTTTAAAGTTAAAATACATTGCTAAAGAATATTATTTTCTTACCATGATATAAAACAGTCCTGAAGATTGTTTAATTTTGTACTTTAACATTACAATTCAAAGGGGTAAAATTTGTTCAGCAGAAATAAATGCCAAAAATTCCTTCCTTGTCAGTAAAGATTTTGACCTAGGAGAAATAAACAGTCCATATGAACACTGGGGGAATATTTAGATAAGCAGAATGTGATTAATTTTATAGGACTTGGGAGTGTAATACCTGCAGCAGATCACAGGTGAAATGTATTGTTGCAGGTGTTAAACACTGTGTTTTCATATATTACCATGCATCACTGACTAGATTTAGGTCTCTGTGTTAGGAAATGATCATTATACACCGAGATGGATACTGTGATGCTCTCTTTGTGTGTTTTGAATCATTATCCTGCTCTTCTAAATGTACTTCATTACTTCACATTCTCAGTTCTGGAACAGATGGTGTACAGGTGGATTTAGCTCCTATGCCTAGCTTGACTGAAACAAATTAGGCTCTTCTTTTACAAAGCTTATTGTAGCTGTAGGAAGCCTGTATAAAAAAGTCTAAGGCCTTTTTAATATTTTGGATTATATCTATAAAGAAAATCTTTTTGATGATCAGGCATTTGTAAATACAGTTTTGCAAAACAAAAGAAGATAGGTGTTTGGGTATTTTTGTTCTTTTTTTGGTTTTGGTTTGGCTTTTGGGTGGATTTTTTTTGTTATTAACTTTGCATTAGTATTCTGACATCTGGACACAAGTTATAAATATGATACTGTGGGTAGACTGTTTTCTGGACAGACTTTTGAAAGGGCCATGAGTGATCTTTTAGAAACTATCATCTTTACTTTACTCAATGAAACACCATTTTTTTCATTTAAATGGCTCCATCAGACTATCAGCTAGTGGAAATCAGTTTAGATGGATTTCCAGAGAATGTTTCTCAAGAAATAAACTCATGATTTTGGTTATTACCTGTGTTTATTCAAGAACTCTTTATGAAGCTGAACTCTACCCCATGACTTGCTTTTGTTCTTCTGATAGAGAGCTGTCCTAAAGAAAAAAGCAACAAGAAATTAAAGCAGAGCAAGAAAGGAGTGTAATGCAATGATCATAACAGGATCTTATAATATTAAAACACAAAATTTCAAAGGGATAGAGTGGAAAAAGAGCAATAGAAGGGAAAATATGAAATATCATCTGACAGGTATGAGGGATGATCTTGCATAATCATCAGGTGAGACCACTCCATCTGAACCTTGGCATGTGAACACATATACTCTGACTGCAGGAGGAGAGGTGAAAATTCTCAGTCTGGCACCTGTACACCTGGAGAATTCACACTGATTGCAAGAAAAACCTGTAAACCCTGCAGAACTGCGTATGATGCTTTCAGATGTCAGATTTCAAATAAGAATGCAGTGCTGTGGCATGGGGCTGGCTGAACCTGACCCACCATGGTGCTAACAAAGCTGTACTGGTTGTGGAGATGGTGCTGCTAAGGTACAATGTACTATAGGATATGGGTGTGTTGGCTTCTCTGAAGAAGCTCAAGGATACCTTCCAGTGTTGGTACAATCAGCTACAAATATGACCTAAGGCTTCCTCGGCCCATAGAAATAGCAAAAAGACCACATGGGTCTCTAGAAAAAAAGGGATTTTATGTGCATTACATTTTTTATTTAACTTACTAGGATTGCAGCTAGATAATTCATGTGTCAACTTACACTTAAAAGAAGGAGCTCCAGATAGCTGCAGAGATAGAATAGTTTAAGAATCTGTAAAGGCTTTGTAATATTTTCCTGAATAAAAAATCATTGGTTTGTTTTTCTTATTTTATTGGAATTATGATGGGTGTTCCAATGGTCTGTGATATGGGAATGGAAAGCAGCAATATTTGAGTGGGCTGAACCAGTGGAGTTTGAGAGAAAACATCTGAAAATCTGACAGGCTGTGGTAATAACACAGTATTCTTTCTCTTGGGTAGGATCCTTCCTTGAAGCAATTTTTGTAACTCTTTGGCAGTTTCTGTAAGGTCAGCATCTAGAGTCTTTGTTAGGATTTGGGAGGGAATTAGTCTGTAAAAAATTTTTTAATGAAATCATTCAATGGGATTAAAAATCTCAAATAGTGGTCATGCATAGTGTTAGTTGTAGTTTACACAATGGGATCATCAAATCCTAAATCTTTATCTCTTTGGACTTAACAGTACACATAGATGCATACATGTAACTGTGACTGAAGCTTCTGCAAGTCATAATAATTGACACAGGCTGTGTCCCTTCGCATTTGCTCAGGTTGTAGTAAGTAGAGATGCCCATTATCATACTTTGTTTTTATTATCTTAAATAACACCAACAAACATTTGGACTAAAAAAAAGTAATTTTTTTTTTTTGGTAAGGGTTTTGTGCTGCTCTAAAGGCTGCAAAGGCAAATATTGATTTTTACTCTTGCAGGGAACAGAAGTTCAACTTTCTTACAGGGAAATAGCAAAAGGAAATGAGAATCTGTATGAGACCTTTTCCAATTTATGTCTGCCAGGTATCTGTTGCACGTACCTACTGCAATAACAAATTAGTACATTTCCTCCAACCACCTGCAAGAATGATTAAATTATTTTAAGCAGGTAAAGCTCAGTTCAGGAAATTAGGGCATTTATGTGGTCTTTGAAATACTTAATGGTAGCAGTTAAATCTTCATAGTGCATCATAGTTATCAGTGAAAACACAAGATTTAGTGACATCTAAAAAATCAAACTTGTGCATGATGATAAGCAAGCACACGATGTTGTTTTCTGTGGCTGTTATTAGAGACTTCACAAGGCTTCAAACAGCTTGGAAGACTGCCTATATTAAATATCTGAGATAAACTATGGCTATATGAGCTCCAATAACTGCATTGAATCTAGGTACTAAACTTTAAATTGTGAATTATTTTTAAATGCCATGATCTTAGATTTTGGATACCTGGGCATAACCAGATGAATGTGACAACCCAATTAACTCTTTCTTCAAGTCAGTCCTAGAAGCTTATTTTTGGACATTCTGAATAACACGAGGAGCAAGATGCTCTTTTTTTTTCTGCTGTTGGTGTGTGTCTGTTTTTCAACCTAGTATTGCTGGGTTCAGTCCTCTTGTCAGGCATGCCTTTTGCCAGCTCCAAGTGTGTGACTTCATCTCTTGCCAATTCAACAGGTCCCTGCATTCTATGAGCATCCAGTAGATAATGTGTCATTTAAATCAGATAAAACAACCCCTTTGTGACAAGCAAATACAAGCTGAGAGAAGAATGGTGTCTATTTTATTTGCCCAACTGTGACAGTAGTACCTTTTTTAGGACTCCAAACCAGCATATCAAATATTATAAAACACCTTCCTTGGGGTTGTGTTTGTTGTTTTGTTTTTTGGTTTGGTTTGGTTTTTTGTGGGTTTTCTGCAATGAAAATCAGTTGCAAACCTAATTTAAGTAACTAGTTAAACACAATTTAACTGTCTTCCTTATGATACTGAATGAAGAAGTCATCATTACATACTTTAGTTACACAGGGAAAATAGTGCCATGATTTGAAGGATGCCTAATATTATTTTTCATTATATCGCTTACTTATAACTGAGTATTCCAGTACCATGAGCTCTGATGTCTTGAATAAGGCCCAAAAAGAAGCCTTTAAATTGTAAGATTAAAAATACTCTTGGAGCATTTCTTTTGCACCATCTGTTTTTTTGGCTAGAAGTTTGGCTGTATATGAAAGCTTTTCTCCATGGCCCTGAGGATTCAGAACTTTTTAAAGCAAGCTAAAGAGATTCTCTCACATTACATGAAGCAAGTATCTGGGATCCAAAATGAATTTTTTTGAGATTAGCCATAAAATCTCTGTAATACTAAAAATGTTAGTGATTAGTACTTCTACCTTTTGGAATGTGAATTTCTCATAGCAGTAGACAAGATTTAGATGTACAGCCTCACGCTTTACTGCATTACCAATACGGCCTGTGTTCACTAACATTAATACAGAACTGTACCTGTTAAATTGTTTTAATGAAATCCACTCATCACTAGACTCCTTGAATTGAGAGATTAGCTACTCAGAAAATATATTGTTCTTCTCATACAGATTTGTTTTGGAGTTAAAAAAATCTCCTTATTTTTCTGCAATAAAAGTAAATTATTGCCCCAGATATCAACAGCTTCTAACATGATCCATGTAAATAGGTAAATAAATTCGTATCCTAGGGAAGAGTCAGTGAAAATAGCTTAATGCCAAATAGGACCTTGTTCAGCGAGATGAACTAGCCTCATAGGTGACTGAGAATACATTGGTCATAGGAAGCTGCATGCGAAAGAAAATATTAAGTGGAGCTTGGTTAGACAGAGAAAAAAAATGGCATTTATGTTTCAGGTGTCTGTTAACTAAATATTAATGGACTAATGTCTGTTACATAATGACAATCCCAATGAGAGAGCATTCAGGACGCAGATGTGTCCTGTATGAGAAATCTTAAATTATTTATGTGCTTTCAGAACATTCTCATAGATGATTGCTTTTGACTGTGGGTTTGTATGTTGGGTGTTGGGTTTTGGTTTTTGGTTTTTTTTTTTGTTTTTTTTTTTCATAAATAACGACACTTCGCATAAGCCTTAGATAGGAAATTGTTTAGTTTCTTCATTCTCTCTGCAATCCATTATTTCAACTATGATTACATGACAGTGGTTTCGTTTGTTTGTTTTCTGTTCATTTTTATTCTAGAAATATTTCATTTCTGGAAAAATAATGAAAGCTTAGACCGAAAATACCACAGTCATTACATGTCAGTATTAGCATGATGGATCATATTTTGTTATCTAGAGAACTGTGACCATGGTCTAGGACTTCAAAGAGAAGAGCCTGGAGACAGAGAGGCAGAATCACAAATAAAAGCTCCGCTGGAGATGGGACAGCAATGCTTTTGCTGGGTATGATACCTATTAGCAGGACCATTTACCCCATTTTCCAATTCGATGGCATTTTACCAATTACACTGAAGATGGTTGTTACCTTACTAGGATGCTGCCTTGCTCCCCAGGCAGCTATCACCTGAGGCAAAGCACTTTCATTTGCCTTCCATCAGCCTCAGGAATCTATTAGTACAGAAGGGTTGCTTGAGAAGCTGAACAAACTCTTAAAAACTTCTCTCCAACAGGATCTGGAAATATAAATGGCTCTTTAGATATACACTTTTTCTGCAGACATCTCTTGCAGTTTAACTAGTTCCTATCCATCACAGTCTGTATTGATTCCTGTAGTAGTGTGTGGCTGCCTTTGATCATCTTCCTTGTATGAGTTCCACTGCATTTTGGGCAGGGCTTTTACTGAGCTTCATATGTCCGCTCTCTCACATGGTTCAGTACCAGTATTGTTCTGGAGTAGAAAGGGAAAAAAATCTTTCATTCTGAAACTGTTCAGACACTTGTGAGAGTTACTGATAGTCACTAAAGTTTTTTCTTTATCTGAAGCACTTTATTTTAGTGTCTTTTGACTTCTGAAGTTCACAGAGGTTGTATGTGTCTGCTTGGAATGTTGTCATCCTGGCCTGAAATAAATGCTCAGACTGGAGTCTGAAGGGGGACAGCTGTAACCCATCTCTGCCTTGAGAAGAGAAAAAGCTGATGAGAAAAGTCTGGTATCATGTGGAAGGTACTCTGCCAATTGTCAACTTGATAGGCTCTTATCTAAAATGGGACAACAAAAGTCAGCAGTGCTGAAATATGTACTTCTTTCTGGGACTAGTAAAACAGTGATGAGGGGAAGCAATATAATACTCTTCCCAAATAACGTCGCAAAGCCAGAAAAATGGAAAAAAGTAGAATAGGGAGGATCCTCAGTATCTCATGAGGCATTGGAGACTGGCGACTGATGAGGACAGATACAGGCAGGGTTCACCCAAGCTCTTCATGCCATGTAGTTCTCAGATATGTCTTCTTGTGTCCTTGTATACCTTGAGATAAACTGATGCCCATATTTATGGTCAGAAGAGAATTGTTCTGTGCTTCATAGGAGCACACTAGTTTAACTAGAGTTTGAGATAACTAGAAGCTGCAGAAGGTCTTGGACACTCCCTTCTGATCTCTTTAAATGGTACTATATAGGTACAGTTTCTTGGAAGAGGTTTTTTTGCCTGAAGAATCGCGAGAATAGGAATAAATGATATGAAGATCCTTTTAATCTGGGCATATATGGTATGACTGTTTCTGGGGTCTGCAGATGATCATGATTCAATAGAGACATACATGTCTACTTAAAGAGTATTCATTTTGGCAATATTGAAAAGACTTACTTGCAGTTATATTTGTGGAAAAGATTCCTTGCACTTTCACTCCCACTTACTTCCCAGCATATGTGTAAGCTCTTTTTTTTTTTTTTTTGGTTGGAAAATCATAACAATGAACTCTTCTCAGAAAGATAACAAGATATGTGCTTGCTATTACTAGTACTGCAAAATATATTTAAAAAAGAAACAATGCACAACAATAACATTTTAAAAAAGAA
Source organism: Campylorhamphus procurvoides (assembly GCA_013396655.1). Taxonomy (NCBI): domain Eukaryota; kingdom Metazoa; phylum Chordata; class Aves; order Passeriformes; family Dendrocolaptidae; genus Campylorhamphus; species Campylorhamphus procurvoides. Next base: position 1,092,465 of record WBMV01005164.1, on the reverse strand, counting down.
GGAACATATACTTGATAACATGAAAATGAACATTTTCCACTATGATATTATCCAGTCTATAATACCATGCAAACAAAATTTGATGCACCTATTCACACATTTTTATAGTTGTTACCCCAAAACCTAACCACCCTCTTATAACTTCCTCTTCCAGTACAAGCTGTTAGATTGTACCAGATAATGTCATATCATCTTGTTACTATTTTAGTTTGTTACTGGAGTAGTATTTATCTTTCAGTTGAATTTTATACCATGTGTTGATTTTTAGGGCACTGAGTTATCTGTTCCCATTGTATACAATTTCCATTCCCTGAGCCTGTTGGCTGTTTTTGACTTGATGGGTTCTTCAGCCGCAGAACTGGATCAGTCTTCTCTGGAAGAGATTTCAGGATGAAACCTCTCTCTATGGATTTTCTTGAGTGCAGAATAAAAAGAGGCTGAATTCTTTCAAATATGATGGTAGCACAGAGTATTTTCAGCTACGTGTAGGGAACAGCAAGCTTTTTTTCTTACTCTCTGCCTCCTCTCTTCTCCTCAAAACTCCTTTCCAATCTACTATGATGTGATGAGTGGACAGGGCTGTCCATTTGCCAGAGATGAAAAAGAAGATATCAAGGGAGGTGCAAAAGGGCTCGTTTTCTTTCCCTTAATTTCTTTCTCATCAAAACCGTCTTCATCACATTCTTTTCCTAGGACTGATGGATGTTTCTGACAAGGCCACAGTGCTAAGACCTGCCTTGCTGTGTAGCACCTACCTGTGAGGTAGCTCATCTAAATCTCCTACCCCTCCCTCTTAGCAATGGAATAGGGAAAGTCACCCACATAGCATTGCCCTGGGAGGAGAGGTGGAGGCAGAAGCATAGCCTTGCTGAGCAGAGAACAAGGATGAGCCCAGACTGGGAGATATAAAACTACATTCCTAATACTATGTCACCATAGCAGGACTGCTGTCTACCGGTTTTAATTCTTTATCTGGCAAAATTCCAAGTTTAATCAGTGACGCAGTTGTATTATAGGTATACTTATAGTCTGATATATATGCTTATACAAACACTAGGTGCTACAGGGAGAGGAGTAGAGTTCTGTTCCTTTATATTCTGGGGCAAGTATTAGTTGTTAGAGGATAAGAAAAGAAAATTCACTAATGTAATACATTTGCTGAGAATGGCCAATAGCAGATGCTGGGGGAGAGAATGTAGGAAACAAGGAAAATGTAGATGAATTTTTCTCCTGTATATTCTTGCTGAAGGAGTGCCTGAAATAGAGTTTGCATCTAGATTACTGCTTTTAGTGTCCACAGAGTCTCATCTCTGAATTTTACTCATTTTAGGATAAGTTTCATAAGACATTGTGTTTTGTGCTTGCTGTGGCAAGAAGTTCTAATGCATTCTTTACAGAAAAAATGCAGTACTTGTTATTTGTTATTTTAAATACCATGTACTTGTGTTACCTGGCCTGACTAATATTCCCATACAAAGGTGGAATGAACTGTTCCTTTCACAGAAATACATAATTTTAATTATTCACTGTGGTGAGGACCAAGACATCAAATAAATTATACCCTTCTCTGCACAATCACAGCTGAAGTTCTTGTCAATCAACTTCAATAATATAAAGTGGTATATAAAGTGCCTGACCTGGAACTGATTTATATCAGTATATTTTAATACCAAATTTTTCACTTACTCTGTAAGACTTGTATGATGTACCACTATGATTTATATTAGATATGCCTCAAATCTGTATACAGTTCATTTCTTGTAGCCCTCTTAGTTTCTGTTTCATTCTGTTTTATGCATTCATACATGAACAGCCAGAATCTGCCCTGTGGTAACATAAATCGCCTAAACGTGGGCATCGAATGCCATTTAAGACACTCCAGGGTATCCATCTGGCCTCCAGCTGCTGCCTCAGAAAGGCACAGATTCTCTGTCATATGCATTCTACGTATCTGCGTGGATGTCTCCAGTATCTTAGGATATTTAAAATGTCGGTAAAGGCCTGTGTTTACAGCAACTGCGTGAAATCCTGTTTTATTGTTGTAATCTTGAACTGAGACATGTAGTGTAAGCATGAAGAGAAGTCTTTTCAGATTTTGAATAGGTTTAAAATAATCATTGTTTGTTATTTTAGTAACCACACTGCTCATTGTTTGAAAATGTGTGCTGTGTGGAGATGGAGCCAGTAACAGCTTCATTTATCACAAACCTTACATAGCATGATACAGTGTGTATTCTTCATCTGTCTGATGGCCTGACATTGATAAATTACCTTTTGTTAGTTCTGATTAGTTGTTTATAGTTTTCTGTGGGTTTTTTTTTCCAAGTATTAAATGTTATAACAGCTTCTATTTACTCTTCCCATTTATTCCATTTCAACCTTCTACTTAATTTGTCTCATTGAAATATTTATCAGTGACAAATTTTTCATTTAATTTTACAAATACATTATTCTCTGTGAACTCTCAGGACTGAAAATTGAAATGGTTATTCTCTCTCCTTCTACTTTCCTGAGAACAATTTAATTAATGTACAGCTCTGTAGTGCTTTTTCCTTTTTATAACTACTTAAAACAAAATGATCATTAAAAAAAAATGTCTGAACCCCTAATTCTACTGTTTGAAACTAATTGTATGAAATAATGAAATAAGGGTTGATCCTGTAAATCTGAGGAGTCTTTCAGTAAAGCCAAATTCTAACAGACAATGCATTCTGAAATATTTGATACACAATAGTTAACTGTATTATAGTGTACAATAAACTATTTGACTTCCATTCATCTAAACATACCCTTGAATCCATGCTTGCTTCGTTAGATGCATAACAGATAAAGTAGCTTATGTGGAGCAGCTCAAAGGATGAAGAGTCAAGTTAAGTAATTTTAATTTCAGTTTTTTTTAAAAAAGAAATTAATATCTCTCCATAAAAATCTGATGAAACAAAAGACTTGTATCTGGTATGAAGCTTTATAATTAAATCAGATCCACTAGAGTTGGAATATTCTGTAAGTGGCAGTTGTGAGACTTATCAGAAGTACTTTTCTATACTTCTGTCAAGGCACTGAAGTAGCAGTGCTCCACAATAAATAATTTTTTTTAAAAAAATATTTTCATCTAAGAAAAATCCAAGGGTGTTGATTTAAATTAACAGAATATTTTTTAAATACGGCTCACCACTGCTCTTAATTTAAGAACCTTTTTAGATTAATCACTTTTATATGCATTTGGCCACTACTGCACATGAACTTGTGGTTTTCAAGTCAATCCACTTCTTTTCCACTTCCTGAAATATAAAGAGAACAACTTCATTGGAAGGCACCTGGGCAAGTGCATGCTGTAACCTCACAGGGAACTAATATTGCAATTTGCAGTAGAAATAAAGATGTTTTAGAATCATGTGAAATGTAACTTGATGAAGTGGGCACATGCAGGATAAAGGAGTTGCTGGGCATCATCTCAGGGATACCAAGGTACATGTTTAAGAATTTCTTCAGAAAAATATGAGTTTTCAAGTCCAGTGCACAAAGAACCTGTCATAAAATAGTTGTTTATCAGAAAGGATCCTCCTTGATATCTGTATAAGGCATTGAAAATTCCTCAAGTCTGAACTAAAAACCTCATTTATTTTACTTATTTTTTCTGAGTAGTTTAACCTGCATTTTCAAAGGCTTATAAACAGCTGAGGTCACAGACACATTGCTTCAAAAATGTTTAGCTAATTTAATGCTCTGAGTTGTTTAATGTTGCTGGCTGTAAACTGGGAAGGAGGAGGGAGAATTTCTTTCAGTTCCAGATTATTACTTTATATCTACAATAAGTAAATATGTCCTTCACTCAGGAAAAAGAAACTTCAGAAACAGATCTCAGAAGAAGTTAGAAAGTATTTTTATATTAAAAAACCACAACCCAACCCAAAGTAAACCAATAAAAGATACTTCTTAAACCAGATTATAAGATCACACTGTTATTGCTGAAACGAATAATGTTTCAAGTTCCTGTTGATCTTAAGTGATACAAAGGATATTTCCTATCCATTTGTAAAAGTAACAGTTCTTTCCATGAGCTCTTCCAACGCTGCTGAGTGGAAAGATGAATTCCATCACTACTCGTATTTTGAAGGTTACCTCCATAAGTGCACACCACCAACAGTTGAGTATGTGTTTATTGAGTAGAAGAAATTTAATGCATCAACCTGCCATATGAGCAGTGAAGAATAATTTCATTGCTTGGAAGATTCTAGACTGGCCTTGTTTTTTTTTCTTTTCATTCTGTCAGAAGAACTGGGAGCAAAGCATGAAGAGCCTTCCAGAATTTTCTGTTGAATCTCTTCTCTCTTCATAGGATCTTAAGTCTTTATCACACATAGTGTTGTGAAACTCCTCTTCCATGGGCGCTCATGTTGAATTTTTGCAGCCAGACTCTTGCTGGCAGAACTGTGAAATTGGCATGGTATCTAATGTGCTACTTGTCACTTTCAAAATACTGTTTATTTCACTGGATATTGGTTTTATATGAAAGCTGCTATACAAAACAAGAGAACAAAACACTTTATGTGCGAGAGACAGACAGACATACAAGAAGTATTTATGCTGAAATTCTGGGGTGTGTAGAGTGCTGTTCCCACTTTTACTAGCTAGCTTCTGCTTGATATGTATCTAGAATTCTGAGCTTTTTTTTTTTTTTCATTCTCTGGAAACCACTGACACAGAATTTAGTGCCTTTAGGTGCTACTTTAACATGTGTTATACTGTAGGAATTCACTATGAAATGGATATTCTTTTCTTGGTTGTTTACATGGAGAAACATGAAAACATCGTCAGGTGTATTTTTTGGTGGTTTGGGTTTTTCCCCCAGTAAAGAGAGATTTCATCTCCAATCACTGAAATAGAACTTTAACATACTCGAATTTTATTTTAATGGACCTTAGCTATAAATATGATTCACCTATATTTATGAACTTGGGGAATGGGTGAAAATGACATTCTTTGTGTAGTTTTTGAAAAGTGTAGAAGTACAGATCCTTGATGTCACCTTGAGGGAAGTCATCAAAATGTGTTCTAATTTGGCTGGCCTGTTTGTCAAGGTAGATGTGTTGTTTTCAGCCTTTGAACAGCTCGTTGATCTAAGTAAGAACAGAGTGTTGTTTTATAACTTTTGACAGCTTTAGCAATGGCCCTTTCTGTCAGGCAGTGTCATGTACAGAGGAGAGAGCAACAAGCACAGCAGCTGTCCTTAATTTATTTTGATAAAACACTTTTGCACAGGTGGTCAGTGCTAGAAACACTGTATTATCTGTGACTCAGTTTAAACACTTGCATCTCAAAGTCTTTTATGAGTGTTGGCTCCTAAGTTCATGACATTAATTTTATTTTCTTAGTTAACAGGGAGATTTTTAATGTAGTTCTTTACAAGAATCCTATTTTGTGCCTACTGCACCTTATACACATCCTAAAGTAAAACTGTGCCTTGTCTGCATGTTGAAAGAAATTTCTTTTATTCCAGAATTTACTAATGTTCTGTAATACACACACAAAAAAGCCCCAATCAACCCACCAACTAGGCAACCAGAAAAAAAGATTGCAAAAGATTATATTTTAAAATTATATTCATGGAATCATAGATAGGGTAGATTTTGAGCTGACAATAATAACACACATTTTCTCTTTGTGAGTTTTTTGAATTTATTATCATACTAGATTGCACTATGAAGAATCTGATCAGTCCCTAATTAGTATTTTTCTTTTAACATATTTTTAATTGCTTTAAAGGCATTTGTCCTAATTGCTTTTTAATGTGTTTGTTTTTTTTTTCAGGGAGTGCTGGAACACCTGTTGTCTTCAATGAAAATGGAGATGCTCCCGGGCGTTATGATATTTTTCAGTATCAAATCACCAACAAGAGTACAGAATACAAAGTAATTGGTCAGTGGAGTAACCAACTTCATCTAAATGTAAGTACACCATTTCCCACAGTATTCTCCTGGAGAAACTGGTTGCCCAAGACTTGGATGGGTGCACTGCTTGCTGGGTAAAAAACTGGCTGGATGGCCGGGCCTGGAGAGTGGTGGGGAATGGACCTAAATCCAGTTGGCAGCCAGTCACTTGTGGCGATCCCTAGGGGTCAGTATTGGGGTCAGTCCTGTTTAATATCCCTATCAATGATCTGTCTGGTTGAGGAGATTGAGGGCACCTTCAGTCAGTTTACAGATGAGGCCCAAATTGAGCAGGTGTTTTGATCTGCTGAGGGGTAGGAAGACTCTACAGAGGAGAGGCTGGATCAATGGGCCAAGGCCAATTGTGATTGATCAACAAGGTGAAGTGCCGGGTCATGCACTTGGGTTGCAACCACCCCATGCAGAGCTACAGGCATGGGGCAGAAGGGTTGGAAAGTGGCCCAGAGAAAAAGGATTTGGGTATGCTGGTCAACACCCAGCTGAACAAGAGCCAGCAGTGTGTCCAGGTGGCCAAGAAGGCCAGTGGCATCCTGACCTGTATCAGAAATAGTATGGCCAGCAGGACCACGGCAGTGATCGTTCCCCTGCAGTTGGCACTGGTGAGGCTGCAGATCACAGAATCACAGAATCACTAGAGTTGGAAAAAATCTTTAAGGTCATTGAGTCTTACCACTAATCTAACACTGTCAGATCTGCCACTAAACCATGTCACTAAGTGCCACATCACTTCCCTGGGCAGCCTGTTCGAATGCTTTACCACCCTTTCTGTGGAAAACTTGCCTTGTTGCAACTTGGGGCCATTTCCTCTCGTCCTGTCACTTCTTATCTGTGAGAAAAGACCAACCCCCACCTGTCTACAACCTCTTTTCAGGTAGTTGAAGAAAGCAATAACTCTCTACAACTCTCTACTTTTGAATACTACAAAAAAGATATATTGGTGCTGGAGTGTGTCCAGAGAAGGGCAAAGGAGCTGGTGAAGGGTACCAAGCAAAAGTCTGAAGAAGACTGGCTGAGGGAGCTGGGGCTGGTTTGTCTAAAGAAAATGGGGCTTAGGGGAGACCTTATCACTTTCTACAATGATCTGAAAGAAACAGTGATAGAATGAGTGGAAATGACCTCAAGTTGGGCCAGGGACGGTTTAAGATTGGATATTAGGAAAAATTTCTTCCCTGAAAGGGTGGTCAAGCATTACAACAGGCTTCACAGGGAAATGGTTGAGTCACTATACCAGGAGGCATTTAAAAGATGTGTAGATGTGGCACTTAAGTGGTAGACTTTGCAGTGTTGGGTTAATGGCTGGACTTGATGGTATTAAAGGTCTTTTCCAATCTAAATGATTCTATGTTTCTACTGGTTTAGTTATGATATTGATGGTAAAGAATACTTATTTGAGTATTACATTATTTAAAAACACTAAAAATATTCTTGATTTATTCTCTTTCAGTTGGCAGAAGAAAGCTCTTCTGCTTTGTGTTTGAGAAGACAGTAAAAAATGCCATAGTAATCTGAAACAAATTCTATATACTTTAAAGTTGGATGGATGTGCTCCTTCAAATGATATTTTAGAATCATTATGTATCTGTTATTTCTCAGACTGATTGATAAGTTAGGCAGGGAAATAATAACTCATCCTTCAAAAGAGATATCTAACAAAATGATGGGGACATGTATATTGCCCAAATATTTCAAACAATATAAGAGGATGGAAAAGTATTTAGTAAAAGAGAAGTTTGGATTCTAACCACTTCTGATTTAGTTAAAACACTGGGATGATAAACTACAGCAATAAAAGTACTTCTTGAATAAAAAGGGAGAATTTGTTTTTTTTTCCTGTATGAATAACTAGGATTTGTATTGTCCTTTATTACTTCATAGTAAAAGACACAACATTGCCATCCTTAAATGGTGTTGCAAATTGCTGTCTGAATGTGTTCTGCAAGTTTTGGGGTTTTTAAGTCCCACCTGTGCATAGAATTATATTTGGTTTTAAAATCACCATTCTAATAAAATTCAGGGAATATAATATGTAGTATTTGTATGACAGACAAGCAGCAAGCTTTAACTTAAGAATTTTTTGGGTCCAAGGCAGTTCTTTCTGTCAGGAGATGTCTTCATGTGAAGAAATTTAGAGTCATGTGAAAAGCAAAATGAAATTAATGTTTCCTTATTAGCTGTGTAATATTTACAGGTCTTACTTGAGTTATGTTAGCCATTTGGGTAATTCTGCAAATGTGAAATACAAGTGTTGTTTTGCTAGTGGCTGACAAGAAGGGCAGCAGTGTGAATTGATGGCTAGATCTAAGAACAGGAGTTTATGCAGTGACTTCAATCAAACCACAAATGCAGGTTTCAAACATCTCTGATTTTCCATGTGAGAGGCTCCTGATGAAGAGTAACAAAGACAATGTAGCAAATATTTACAAATTACTCTTCCATTGAGACTATTTTGCAATAATTACCTCAGTGCTACCCACAATAATACATATGGTATCTCGCCATTTTCAGCCACAGCTGTTAAGCCACCTTACCATATCTACCATTCAGTAACTATAACTACTTGTCAGGAACTCATATATTTAATTCTTTTGCCCAAATAGGAAAAACCAGAAAACTGTGAGTAGCAGATTATTTGTCAGTGTTATTTCCCTTCACTAACCTGATATCTGTCTGTTGAAAGGTGTGAAAGGAAATAAAATGGTTGCACAAGTTTAAGGTTAATATTGAACATTAATTTCTGGAAACCCCTACAGTTAGATCCTTATCATAACTACTGTGGAATACATTCCAGATCTTCATAATTGCAACATTTTTTCTGCAAAGTTAGTGTTTATTAAATGAATTAAAAAACTGATACACACATTTTGTACAAATGTTAGTACTAACACAGCAGTTAGGTAGTAGTAGCAGATAAAAGCTACCTAAGAATTTGTTTCAGTTTTAGTCCCATTCCAATTTGCCTTTTTCCATCTCCCCCTGGACTGCTAGATTTTTCATAAAAGCCTGCAACTTTTCAGTTCTATTATTTCTTTATCTGTACTTGGGCGGGGAGTTCTCTGAAATATGATTAGATTGATGACTCCTGATATGACTGAAACCACACCATGCTAACCATAGAATAAACCAGGTTGGAAAAGACCTCCGAGATCATCAAGTCCAACCTTTGATCCAACCATTGTGGTTACTACACCATGGCACTAAGTGCCACATCCAGTCTCACCTTAAAAGCCTCCAGGAATGATGAATCAACCACCTCCCTGGGCAGCCTATTCCAATTTCTGATTACTCTCTCCATAAAAAATTTCTTCCTAATATCTAACCTAAACCTCCCTGGCACAGCTTAAGACTATGCCCTCTTGTCCTACTGCTGGTTGCCTGGGAGAAAATGCCAACCCCCACCTGGCTACACCCTCCCTTCAGGTAGTTGTACCACAGGTCTAACAGGAAGCTAACATCTAAGAATGCCTCTCATTAACTCTGATTAGAAATGTGTGTGTTAAGATGTTGTTTCCCTCTTACCTCCGTGAGCACACGTGCTGGATACAACTACTTGTTCAAACTCGCAGGCAAGCTCTGCCTAATACATGGAGTTGGGGAGAAGTGGATGGGCTGGCACGCTGCTCTGCAGCAGGTACTTCTGCTCCCAGTCTTTGGCCAGAGTCCTGCCCTTGTCCCACTGCGCCCTGCTCTGCTGCACACCTCCTGCTCGCAGGGGCCAGGGCGAGCAGCCACAAAGGGCTCAGTCCCCCCGTGGTGGACTTTATTTCTTCAAGTTTGTTAGGGTTTGGGATGCTGGATGCTGGTTTACATTGGTGTGTGCAGGCAGTAACAATGAAGAAGGAAGTTGTAAAATGGGTGGTACAGTCTGTTTCCATCTGTTTCTACATTCCCTAAACTTACCGTGTGTTGATTGTAGTTCTGACAGATGATGAGCTGCTGTGGTAAAGCTGTTTCCTCCTCTCACTAGACAAAATATATTAAAACCAGATAATCTTTGTGGATGATTGTCAATCTTCCAAATCACCATGTTGTAAATTAAGTAGTGTTTTGATTGCCAATGAATCAGAGGGAACACAGTGGTTGTTTTTACCAGTTTCTGTGAAAACATCTATATTTATTGAAAGCAAAGCAGTATTAAGATGGCAGAGTGATATTTACCTTGCTGTTCTATAAAGGAGATGCTTTTAAAATATGTTTTTCCCTTAATGAAGACACATGTAACTATGATTTTAGTGAATATTTGTCAGCTAGGTATCTATGTATAGATATATAGATACTTCTGCTCAGGTTTTTACAGATATTTCTTCCTCAAAATATATCATAACATTGTAGCTATGATATGTTTATAATTGTGCTCATCTATATAGCTGGTATTGTGCTTCAGAAAATTTATAGTTTCTATTCATCTGTGTATTTTCTGTGTCAGAAAGTAGAAGCTTTGTAGTACAATTCAACCTTCAGAAAAATTAATGTAAGATTGTTCTAATATTAATTCTATTGTCAATTCTATGATTAGAACATAGTTTGCCTCTAAATAACTGAATATAAAGGTTTCCTTTTTTATTTCTGGTCTCATGTCCTTTTCCTTTTCCTTTTCCTTTGTTTGCTTTTTGTTTTTTTATATCAGGTGTTGGCCGCAGGTCTGTTGTGTGGGCTGTGGCTTCCCACCTAGTAGCCAGCCCTGGTCCTGTGTCTGACCCCAACCCTCAGGATTCCTGGTTCCTCTGCTGGTGTCTCTGGTTCCTCAAAGTTTTCACTGACTCTGCAGCGTCTTTGTGGCCAAGCTTCAGACATTCCTTTCCTAGTACAATGCTGGTTTTCCCTTTGGGCAGAAAGTGCTGAGTCTGGCTAGATAAAGACTCTATATCATGCTCCCTAAGGGTATCTTTCTCATCAGGTTTCACCGGCTGCAGAGACCCTTGTGGCTTTGATGCTGGTTTCTCCCTGTGGACTTCAGCAACATTAATGCTCTCCTTCAGGCCAACTGACCTTTTAGATTTCATCTGAAGCAACTATAGCTTCCAGATACTTCATGATTGGCAATCAGTACTACTCCTGGAATCCTTACAAAACACACACATGCCTGACAATGCTGAGAGATACAGTAGAGAAGATAAATTAAGAAAGAATAATGATCTTCAAAATCTAAATTTTTGTGCGCTTCTTGAGTTTGAATAGGGTATCTCAATCTTTTGCAGACACAAGGAAACCCTGAGAGCAGGTATTTGGAAACATCAAACTATAATCTCAAAGAATTCGATTGTCTGATGATTCTGACCAGGTAGATTTACAACTTTTTTAGTAAAGAGGTGTAAAGTCCTTATATTCTCTAAGGTTTCCTGACTTTAAGGGATCTTAATGTACTGCAAATAACCAGACCTCAAAAACTTTTAGTATCATTTTGAAGGAAAATATAATTGCCTTTGAAATTCTGGTCGTGGACTACACACTGTCAGGGTTTTCTGTTTCCTTTCTTAATTTTCTTTTTTTTTCAATAAAAAAACCCAAAACCTTACTTTTCAGGAAACTCTGATAGTCAAAATCCTTTCTTCCAAAAAATATTCTGTTTTTCATAATGAATAAAAATCCAGGCAAAGGTAGATGTTTCTGCAAAAGTTATGTTTTATTCATACTGCATCAGGGTTTTGCATATCAGGTCACACATAGAAGTTTCCTACAAATGCAAGGGTTTAGCAAATTTGAGCTCTCAACCATGGAGAGCTGTACAAGGAAAGTTGTTAGAAACAAGCTTACTTTTTCTGGCACTTATGATTTGAAATCAAGTTCTTTTTATGATTAATAATGAATTATCTCTTAGAAACTATGTTCTGTATCGCATGTATTGTAATAAGGGCTAGATTGAGTTGTTGACTAATGGCTTTTGTCAGTGGTAGTAGACCGAAACAGTCCCAGTCCTAAAGTTTTAATAACAAGTTTCTCAGTTCCTTTCCTTAGAAACTCATTCAGTTTGTTCTGGTCTGGTTTTGAGTGACTTTTTTTTCTCTCCTCTTAACAATGTTCTATTTTAAAACTTAAATGCCAGTTTGAAAAAGAAAAGTTGAAATGTTAAAGGATTTTAAAATCTGTACTTGGGCTTTTTTAAAAAACCCCACACATTTTGAAATAAAGTTTGAACCATTCTCAGATTATATTTCAAGCGTATACATTTTTTTTTTGTCTATGAAAATCTGTGTTTAAATACCCCAATATGAAAAAATATTCTTCCAAGTTAGTAATTCTGATTGATAGCTTTTCAGGCAGACACAATTTCTGGAATTTTCAAAATCACACATTTAACTGATGCAGTCAAAATGCTTGAGTAGATATCCATTTATGTGATACTACTCCTTAAGAAAAAAACAAAGCACATCAAATAAAGTGTATGTTTCTCTGGAAGTGTTCAAGACCAGGTTGGATAGGGGGCTGAGCAACCTGGCCTAGTGAAAGGTGTCCCTGTTGATGGCAGGGGGATTGGGACTGGTTATCTTTAAGGTTCTTTCCAGCCCAGGGCAATCTATGATTCTGTGTTTCAGACGCAAACAGTGAAATTCCAAAGGCAGAATTCACTTGTGTTTGTTTTGTTGTTTGTTTTATTTTTGTTTTTTTTTTAACAAGAACACAAGAGAAAGACAAAAGAAATTTTACAGTAACAGAATTTTAACATTCTCTTAAAAATAATAAGATGCAGAAACTTTCAGATTTATGGAGTGTACGCAGTGAGGATATAAATGACTCAGGGGCATCCATTTTTCTGTAATGATCTTGATTTATGACTAAGAAAACCATAAATTAAAATTACACTTCTATGTTGAAATATCAAAGAGACAGCCATAATCATCAGCAGCCTTAAGCACAATGTTTGATGAAGTAGTAAAAATTGGGAACCCCACACTGACAGTGAGCTTCCCTTCAGGCAGCCAGACCACAAAGAGATTTGAATCAGTATTTGATTTATCTTCTTTTCTAGGCCTCTTGTCTTGCTTCTAATTCTGAAGGAAAGCATCAGCACTGAAATTAGTCAATTCTTTTTGGAAGTTACAGATTCAAAATGCATTTGTTTCCTTTCTTATGCTATGATAAAGAAAATGACTCAAAAAGCTTCTGTAACTGCACCAAATAAATTTCAAGCTTTGCTGTAGGCCACTATATTTCATTAAAGAAGCCAGAGTGCCTCTTTTTTTCCTGTGGCAACTATTATATAATTGATAGATGTTTTCAAATTGCTGAACCTAAGACCTGTGTTTAACAAAAGAACATAGTACAGTGAAATACACAACAGGAGCACTTAGTGCTGTATATGATTATATCTATAATAATAATACGACAATCATACAGCCTGCAGGGTGTTCTTCTGCCCATATGTAACAGGGCAGCAGAGTTCAAACTTTTACTCCATCCATATTATCTCACTGAAAATTGTTGATGCTGGGCTAAAAATACAACTCAATGACACAAGCAAAAATGTTTTAAGCTCTTCTGTTCTTCTCAAAATTATCCTGCTGTCTTCCTTTAATCTACATGGGGCTGAAAGTACAAGAAACTATTACTGGTTTTAGACCACTTAGGTTTTACAAAGCTAATCCTGATCTTAGCACTGGTCATTAAGTATGATTTGAGATTTGTGCTGTTCTACTGTCAGTGTCTTAGGTCAATATGAAACTTGTAGCCACCAAGGACCAATGCTACACTGAAGAGAGAAGTCAGCAGAGGCTACAGTAGTTGCAAAATGTAGACAAAACCAAAAAACCCACAGTAAATGTGAAATAAAATTGAGATTTTATTATTTTGAAAGGTTGCAGATTGTATTCAGTTAAAAAAATTGTAATGGAGGAGAAATAGGTTGAATACAGATGTTGAAAAAGCATTGAAAGATTTTGAGAAGTGCCCATAGTAGAACAGATGCTATTTCAGACGTGATTGAAAACAGAACTTGGATTCAGATGCCTTAGAAGAACCAAGGACAATGACAATTGGTCTTCCTTCTGAAGTTTTTGACTTTGTTTGTCCTAATACTTTTTCCCCCTCAATGAAACAGACTTTACTGATTCTTTAGAGAAAAAAAAAAAAGAAAATGGATAAAAGATAGCTGTTAAGAAAATATCCTGAAATTTGATAATCACTTTGTTTTCATTAGAAGAAAATTGCCAATGAAACAGTCTCTGCTTGAGAGTTAGGATGAATAGGGATATTTTTCCCACCTTGTCAGGGTGAGTGAAAGTCAGGTTTCTCAAATGAAGCATAGAGTTGCAGTTGCATGCTTGACTGTGAATTTGTCACAGGATTCTTGAGTGGATGGTAGATATTTTATATCTTTTTATGATCATCCTTTGTAAGAAGTGGTATGATTACAATGAATTGTTCTTTGAATAGCCATAACCAACAGGACCATGGTGTATTCTTGTTTTTTCAATAAACCAAAAAGAAGGCCTTGCCTTGCATGACAAATAAAATAAATCACTTGTGTTTTAAAATATTCTTTTCTCTTCTGTAGTAAAAACAAGTGTGCAGTGATAGAACAATAAAAAATCAGGAGCTTTTACATGCATTCCTGGAGAGTTCTGCATTCATATATGGGACTTCAGAGCAGAGTTAGCTGCTCCCCTGGTACAAGCTAATGTTGTGAGTTTTAGTACAGACAGACAGCTACTGAGCATAGCAGGTAGTTTGGATTATGCATAGCTGGCAGCAAGTGTGCAGTGAATTGCTTTGTGAGGTACCAGTGTAAAACATGTAATATGAGCATATTTCTTTCCCAGCCTCTTCCATCTTTCTCCTTTCTCCCCACAGAAATTTATATATGGATTACAATTTGAAAATTGAGCTGCCCTTTAAACCTTGAAGCAAAATGTTTGTGCTTAAAAGCAAAAATGGTAGATTAAATTACTTTAATTGTTGTTCATTTGTGTTACATAGTGGAAGTCTACTACTAAATTAAAAATCATTAAATGGAAAATGAGAGGCATTCTGTGGTTATGATATGATGAAGAGAATAACTGGCGGTTAGCAGAACATTACTATATGATTATTTTTTCTATTTGCTTTGCTGTACTTTCTTTCATCTTGCAATAATATTATTTTAATTTCTTTAAGATAGTCATCTAATATTTATCCAGGATTTTTCATCCTGATAAATCCCCACTTATTATTTTTTTTAAATTGTTTAGAGACAGGGAGTAAATTATTTTCTGCATTTCCAAAATGGTATCACTGTTTTTAGTGGTGATAATTGTGTTAATACATCTTGAGGCAGGGAATGAAGAATGCATAGCTAATCTCATTGTAACTTTGGCTCTCAGAAAACAGATTTAACATTGAATATGTCAATAGGGTATGCTGGGAATGACTGGATAAAATAGAGAGGATTGCAGTACTGTTTTTGGTAACTCCATCAATCGAAGTGAACCCAACCTTTATGGAAAACTTAGGCATAAAGCTTGGCAGTGACTTTGGAAGGGTTAACTGATCTGCATTGCTGGAGGCCATTGCAGCAAGGAACTCCTAGACTTGTGTAATTCATCTGTTCTCTTCCCCAGTGCTATGAGCTTGTTAACAGAACTGTGACTTTACTTGGAAGAGAAGAGTAGCTGGAAACCAGTTGCAAGCACTCATAATGATTAGCCATCTAAAAGTAGGCCTGTAGGGAAAGGTTAGGCAAACTAGAATTGTTCAGTCTGAAGAAGAGTGCACTGAGAGATGTTATGTTAATCTGTTTCAATACAGAAAACATTATTCAGGAAAAGAACAATGAGGATATTTAAGCACTGGGCTGTCTTGGGAGGCTGGACAATCTCCAGCGCTATGGGCTGGTTGGAGCTGGTGAGCTGTACAAATTGAATTTGCATGAATAATTCAGAGATGGGGCTATCTCCTTCAGCCATCACTTCTTAAGTTTCCTGGCTTTCATTTGTTTCGTGGGTTTGGTCTCCTAATAATCCCATCAAAGACAATGTCCTGTATGCCTTGAGCAAATGCTGGGAGGGATGCAAGCAACTGGACTCCTACACTTGAAGTTTCTTGAGTAAATACAAGATTGTCTATGTCTTTAGCAATTTTTAGAATTTGGCTGTCATGAGGTACAGTGACATTTTGCTATGTATGTGGCCTGGTTATGACCTTAGCTTTCTGATTATTCTCCAAATACTTAGTACGTGAAATCTGCCTTAGGACTACAGAAGACAGCTAAAGGGATTTCAAGTGTCTCTCTAGTCCTTGCATAAAGTTATTGTCTTCTATACTTATGCTATTCCAAGGATGAAGACTTTACAGCCTCTGAAGGTGTCATCTTCCATTTTTTTCCTACCCTTATCACTCTGAAGGGTCTTACAAATACCAGACTTTACTCCTTATTGCTGCAATATAAGTCTATTACTTATTTTATTCCGTGTACATCAAGTATATCCTCACCCTTTTCATGTTTTGAAAGATTGTTGTTTTACCTCCTAGGCTGTGTTATTTCTTCAGGCTATACGACAGAAATTTGTTCAATTTAGTCATATAGATCATGTTTTCTAGACACGCTTCTGATCTTTACTGATTTCCTTTACTTCCCATTTGATTCTACTTCAAAGTGAAACACAGTGGTCTAACCTTCAGGAAGTGTTCTGGCTGAAGTGTCTCTAGTGCAGAGTACAGAAGAAACATCATTTCATGTATTCATGAGTGCAGAGCAGAGAGGAAAGATTATTGTATCTATCTGCGTTTCTCTGGATGGCATTTGCCCCTTTTGCCACAGTATGACTTTGGTGTGGTATATCATAATCTACTAGAGCTCTGAGATTTCTTTTTCTGCTGAAAAGCTGCTATCTCCCTGTCCTTCCTGACCCATAATGTACTGTTAGTTGTCCCTGTTAAACTGTGTGTTTCATTTTTTCTGACTACAATATCATTTGGAGTAAATGTCCTGACCTTCAGCATAGCTTGAACCTTTTCCAGTCTTACTGCCCAAATTTGATCACCATATACTCTATTTTATCATCCAAACTGAATGAGTGGTTATTACAGGTATCAAATAACAGCAGACTAAGGATAGACTTTTCCAGGCCACGCCCTGTGCCATCCCTACTCTTCTGGCAGTAAATTGAGTACAAATTTTATCTTTCCACAGCTTTCTTATATAATTTGCACCTAGCACTTAGGGGCTAGATCTGTTTCAACAGGTTGCTTATGACAGAGAGTGTAATTTAAGATGGTGTCAAAAATCTTTCTAATGTTAAGATAAATGACACCTGGCTGCTTTCCTCTTGTCCATGCTGCCTGTTAGTGTCTCATAGAAGGAAATGTGACAGCTCATTGTTGACAGATCCCTTTTGGTTGTTATTTGTCTTGTTTGTTTTCTCTATGTTTTTGAAATGTGTTTGTTTATTTATTTCCTTCCATATTTTTTCCGGGAATTCAAGGTAAACTGAATGATTGATAATTCCCTGAGTTCTTCTTCCCCCCCTCTTTTCTGAGTGTAAGCACTAGGCTTCCCGTTGGCAAATTCTCCATACTTGCCCTAGAAGTTTCAAGAGTTTTTTGTCTCCTCAGTTCAGCATGAGTTGTAGAATAAATCTCAATATGTTCAGTACATCTGAAAGCCCTGACTTCCTCTCATTTTCAATATGTTCATCTTTCTTTCCTTAGTAGGAAGGATTTGGGGTGTTGTTTCTACT